>CM038221.1:106664405-107264405 GCA_021442155.1 Cymbidium sinense | reverse complement strand
ATGAGCTAGAGAATAAAATAGTATAAAAGATGTCGTCTTTAGAAAATCGATTCGCGATAGAATAAAAATTTTACGCCTTCGAAATCCAACACGATATTTGAAGAGAACGAAACTGTGATTTTATGTGGAAAAATTTCGAAAAGAGAGAAAAAATCATGGGGTCTAGCCCAGTAAAAGTGTTCACTATATATCTGTTTTAGAGTACAAAGTTTAAGTTTTCCCAATAACGAGATTACAAAGTTGTATGTGAGAAAACCTGACAACGAAAATCGTCGTCAACATATCGATGGTGAATTCTTATACGCTTGTATGGTGGCGGTCGATGATAGTGAATGTGGCTCGGTGATGCTGGCAATCGGTGAGCGGTAGCGTGGCGGTGCCGTTAGCGGTAATATAGTGGCCGAATGGCGGTGGTCGGCCCAACGATGTCGGGCGGACCAGTGGCGGGCGGCGATGGTGATGCCAGTTGGTCAACGTGGTGGTGCACTGGCGAGTTACGGAGGACGATGCGGTGGTCTACGCGCGACGGCAGTGGTAGCGATAACGGACCGGTGGTGGTCGGCTGCGGTGGTTGGCGGCGACGATGATCGGCGGCGGTGGTTGACGGCGATGACCGGAGGCGGTGGTCGATGACCGTCGGCCCAATTAATATGTTCTTCAAGCCTTAGAACTATCTTCTCTTTCAGCCTCCTCTGTGTGAAGAATGAAGTATTTATGATTATGAAATGGCCTCTGAATACAGTAAAATCCAAACCACTCCATCGAAAGGCTCGAAATGATCGATCATATGATGTATTTTAAGTATTTGAATGCTCAAATGAAGTCAGAATTAGGAGATCTTAGGCTTGTTAGATCCCATCAAGGCTCGATTTATTATAAACATTATATATTTAGGGGACCGATATCTCAAAGTTTTCAATTATATTTTAAGCGCTGGTTTGTCGGACTGAATCAGTTAACTTCGACATCAAGATTCTTTTCAATGAAATTTTCAATGCCATATCAAAAGGATATACTCATTAAAAATGATATATTGAGATAATAACTAACCACTATGGAATCCTATTAGAAATATTTTTTTCTTGGCTCACTAATCTTCTTAATATTATTTTGAAGGCAAAGAAGATGTTTTATGAGTGGAGAAAGAGTATGTTGGTTTCTACTTTTAAGACAAAAGGCTACATTTCTGTTTAATTGAGTTTGGTGCTAGTACAAGCTTACTTATATATAAGTAATATAATAAGACATTGATAAAATATGATAGTAGAGAATATTTTTAATAACAAGGATACATTACAATAATAACTTCAATAAACATCTACTATAAAAATTTGCCATTTGTGATAGTATTGATATGATAATAATACAAAATGAATTTGTGTTATACCTTGAAGCCATTTTCACTTCTTCAAGAATATATTGATAAGATAACTATACAAAAAGAATGTGTGTTATACCTTTGAAATCATTTTCATTTTTCAAAGGATCTCTTAGAGGAATGAATGAATGATGTGAATGAAATTTCCCAAAATGTATAAGATGAATCAAATAAATTCACATACATATCATTGGAGGACTATCCCAGTTTTACTCTCTATTTATTTAATTAGATATTTATGCTTTAGTAAAAATTCTAAGCTTTCCTAATTTGACTAGTCCCTTTTGTTGCACTAATGTCAATCATTTTTTATGATTCATAGAGCTTGGAAAGGCAATGATTCTTAGAAGTTTTTATTCTAGCATTGGTATGGTAAATGCTTTATCTATTGATTATGATGGCTTCAACCCTTTTAGTTTGAAATATTGCACCATAATTTACCATTGGCATATATCAAATAAATAAATAATTATCTATCATTTTCAAGCTGCTACCTTGACACTCATAAAATGGGCCATCTTGTGCATTTTTTAAGACAAGAGAGCTAAAAAGTTTGTATTTGATAGGCTTGTAAATGAACTGAACCAACTAAGTAATATCTTGTTTAGGCTCAATCATTTATTTTCTTGAGTTAATACGACATGGTCCTTCTCTTGCTCAATGAAGTTTCAAAATAAACTTATAAGGAGACAAAAGTACCTCAGATTCCTTTAGACTTTTAGAACTCGAGATGAAGTGAGGTAGGAAGAAAGTAGTTTAAGTACAGAATTTGGAGTGATCTACATACTAAATTGGATCAATCACACAAATAATTTCATTAATTTTATCATCAACAATAATTTTAGTGTTCATTTATGGATCCCTAGTATAGAAATAAAGTTACAAAGATAAACTCAAACATTTAAATGGAATCAAATCATATAAAATCAAATAAACTTTAAATTTAAATCTATTTTATCCATGAATATAATATTTAATAAAAAATTTAAATTAAAAGAATTATAAGAAATTCAACCATGAACATAAATGGGTCTAAAAGGTCTAAAATATATGCTTATGGCTAATTGAGCATTTATTCAAAGTTTTAGCCTATTTGAAGGTTTGTGCCATATTAAACTACCATGCGGTGCAAAAAGCCCTTCTTTGTAGAGTAAAGTTGATATAATCATATAGAAGTTCAAGAACTAGCTTTTATAGTTCTCATTTGTCATCCAACTATCATTTAAAGGAAACCTTTCATTTCCAATTAACCTAAAGTTATGCTTTAATTTAATTCTATTAATTCATCTAAATGATCCTTCCAACATCTAGACATGTTGGTGAACTTAAAATAATGGGACTTTGAAACCATCAAATGTTGTAGAAATCCTTCTTATAGAAGAATCAACATGTACTTTTCAAAAAAAAAAAAATCTCAAAACTTGAACTTCATTTGATAAGAAAATGTATCTTAAATGTTAAAAATATGAATAATAGATGTTAGTGGATGAATAAAACATAAGTATTAAAATTGTTCAATTCAAATTTGTTTGTTGAGATAATACTAGACCTTACTTGAGATTCTTTGAGAGTGGGATAGTGGCGATGGGGTTGAATGAAGTAATAAATATAGAAAGAAAGTATTAGATTAGTAGAATGATTTAGAAATAAGGGCTACTAGAAAATATATTTACTAACAACTAAGTACTAGGAAGTATTAGAAGTCTCCACCTTCTTCTATAGGGGATAAAGGGGAAGTTACAAAATATAGAAATTGCGTAATTATATGATAAATTAATGTGACATTTATACAATCTTTGGATGTTGAATCTCATGATGATGCATGTACAAGTAACTCTAGCATAACCGTTACAAGATATGTACTTATAGAGTACTTGCCCTGGCTTTGGGGGTTGGACGAGTGAGTGGTGTCAAGTGCTGAGTTATTTGGAAGTGATCATTTGTGTGAGGCAAGCGTCTTTGTGATACCAGCCAATGTTAGGCAAGTGCCCTAGTGGAAATCATCTATATGAGGTGAGTTTTTCTGTAGCGGTCGTCTACACGTCTTCGGGTGAGCTTGGACAGTTTGAATGTGACAAGTACCCCAAATGTCACCATGGTTTCCCTTAATGTAGCCTTTGCAAGTTTGTTTGCATGTGAGTTCTATTTGTTGGCTTCTTATCTTCTAGTGAGTGTCCTCATGGACTTTTGGGTGTACAAAAACTTTTATTCTTGGTAATTTAAAAGGATCATTGGTCCATACATGCACTTTTATATTTAATTTATACAAAGAATTCAAGACATATATGAATCATTATAAAGTCATCTTCATTATACTCTTAAGCACTTAATTTAATATTTACAATAATAGAATATTTCTCAAATTTAATTTCCTTCTTAACTTCATGTAGATCACTACCATTAGCTAGTGTTCAAGGGGTTGGTCTATTTTCATCCTTGGGCAAATTTGAGCTATCATTATTTCTATTAGCAGACACTTGTAAGTCAAAATAGACCTACTAGCTTGTGCAAGATAAGTGTGCTATGCAAGCTAATATAAATTCTCAAAGAAATCATAAAAACTTCTAGAATTAATTTTTGCGCTAGATGGAGGATTTTGTGATATAGTGCTATTGGATTTCTTCATTTGTACCTCTCTATGTGAACACACTTTCATCATTTATTTCAATATGACATATTAATCTCCAGCTTCTTGGTGTTTATCTATGTTCAATTTTTAAATATTTGGCTATCTTATTATTACTAATCAAGCTAAATTTTATTTGACTATAAAAATCAAATTTAATGTTTTGAGTTTACACAAGATAGTTCATGATCATATAGTGATAAGTAGGCTAAATTTTTTATAGAGCACTCACATGCAATTCTTGCCACATAGTGCAAGTTGTAAGGATATGCTGGGCTAATATTTAAGCAAAGTTCACCTAATAGTTGCTACTAATTAAGCATATATGAAGAAACAATCCAATCTTGATTAGTTTTAAATGAAAAATACTCTATTGAACATAGTTGTTATCAAGGTTTTAAAACTTAGATTATCATAAATTTTTAGTTGGTTTTGATAGTTTCAATGGTTTCAAGATTTAGTTTCGATTATGATTTTGGTTATTTTTTATTATAAAATATTACCAAAAGTATATTAAATGTTTGAAATAAAATATATCATTTAATTGAAGTTTAAATTAAAATACAGATAAAAATTAGTGGGTTCTTACTGATAGAAATAGAATTTTGACAATCACTCAAAACTTTCAGTGCGATTTCATTAAAACAAGAGTTTCTCGTGGAACATACTAAAATCTTAAATGTTTTGGTGAAAACCTCAAAAACTTGTCGAAAACCATAAATATTATGGAGTTTCAAATCAGTCTCAATTGAAGCTGGACCAAAACAAGGCTGCTATGACATTATCTGTTATGTAATAAAATGCTTCCACAAATATGGTATATAAGAAGTATATTTATTTATTTCTTAACTTCCAGTTTCTAACTGCTTATGCTTTTGACAGACGCATTATGCCTTATTACTTTGTTCATTCAAAGAACAACTACAACAGCATGTTCGTGTGCATGCCATGGAAGCAGTGATGGCTTGCTGGGAGCTAGAACAGTCTTTACAAAGCTTGACTGGTAATTTTGTATAGCATTTACTTACTTCTAATATGTATAATAGAAATGAATCATTATATGTCTTCAGTTATATTTTTTTCGTCTACTATCACTGTTGATATAGACAGATTCTGAAAAGACTAGTACATAGAGTCCAAGAAGTCAAAATAGTGATTCAAGGAGAATTCATGTATTTACTTCTTTTACATGTAGAAGACGACACCTGCAAGGCTGCAATATAGAGGTTGGTAGGTGTCTAAAAGTAGGCTCTTAGTCTTTATAGAATTGTAGATTAGCTTCAACCAAACTCCATCTAATCTAACTTCATGGACCTATGCTCATTAATTAATGGGACCAATAGTACCTATTATATAGTTGCATGGAAGTTCTCATACATTGTGAAGAAGTCATCCAACCAGTTCTCTCCTCTCTCAAAATATATATGATTTGCAATTTTTTTTTTCTTTTTGATATATGAAATCATCACCTTCAGCTTCACTAGATACCATGCTATGACTTGTTCTCTTACCTCAATGTTCTCTATAATTTGATTTAGAACCAATTAATCGATGTCAAGTAACTAGTTCATGGGGTAGAAACCTAAGGCTAATTGTTAGGAAAATAGAGTTTCCTTCATTTATGGATGTGAGAACCCTTAGAGAAAACATGATGGACAATAAAGTAACTACAAAAGTGAATAATCACATGAAATATATCATCATCATTTATATGATTTGGTGAAGATCTATTCATGGTCATAATTTTATAGAGATCAAACTATTATAGTATGCTTTAAGCTAGCACACAAAAGATTTTTAAATACATAAGGACTTGAGTAAAAGTTAGCACTTCCATGAGAGCATAGGAAAAGGAAAACAAATCACTTTGTTGCTATTATAAATAAAGAAGAAAATGTGTAACCACATACAATATTAGTGATGCAACAAGCTTCTCTTTAGTTTTCTTATCTTAATGTATTCAAGAGTTTCTTGAGAACATTCTTTCTCTCTCTCTTCTTTCCTTCTTCATAACCATGCTTCTCCATAGAGGTAAGTCTTGGCATTCTTTCTTATATCATCACTAGTTTGTCCCTTTTCTTTCCTCTTCAACATTGCCTGAACTCTCTCGAAATCTCTCCCTTGAATCTTTTTCTTTTATTCTTTACCTTAGGTGATTAATTTAGTGTGGGATGTGCATTAGAGGTCACTAGGGGTGATTTATTGGTAAAAGAATACTTAAGGCATTATTTGGTTGCATGAAAAAGGAATGCATTGTAAAAAGAATTTATTATAAAATGAATATAATGCATTTGGTTTACTTTAAAATTATTTGCTTGAAAATCCTACAAACCTAGGGATTTGTTTTTTTTCTTGTTTGGTTAAGTAAATGTAATGTGATGTTTTAGGGGTCGTGACAGTTGATATGGCGGTGGCGTGGTTAGTGACACTTTGGGCAGCGGCGGTGGTGGTGGCGGTACAATGGTTGTGGTGGGGTGGTGGCCAATGATTGTGGCCGGTGGTAGCAGTGGGTGGCAGCAGTGGTGATGGGCAGCAGCGATGACTGGCGGTCAGCAATAGGGTTCAACGAGCGATAGTGGTAGTCCTCACTTTTACATTGACTGGTGTATTTGGAATTAGCCTAAATTGGGCTAATTTTAAATACACTACAAATCACCCTTTCAAGGCATTTCAAATACACTACAATTGCTTAATTTGTGTATTTGTTTTGTAATAGTCCAAGCACCTCAAAGAAATAAAACCCTTGCATTTACTTTACATTCCTAACTCACCCAACCAAACATCCCTTAATTATAAGAAAATCTCCAAACCTCACATGAAAGACATAAGATCTCAAATATCATGCAAAACAAATATAAAATTTTCTAATATCATTCCCTCTTAGAAACCAAAATCACATTATAATCACAGGGTTTTATAATAATAAAAAATAATATAATATATTTTGGGATATTTATTTAGGGAAGGAAATTTATTATTCACATATCACCTAAAAATATCTCTCTTAAAGATTAATTTTTAATACCCCTTACTCAATGGTTAGTGATCAAAAAACATTTTGCACAACTTCCCAAAGAGCATAATCAAACTCTTAATGCCTTAAAGGTCTGAGCACTACATAATTTTATTTAGTTTGTATTATGATTAGCATCAGTAGAGAGTCTATATTCTATAATATTTAAAGCATTTGAAATTTTAGATTATTTCTCAATTATAGTACATATTTGACTCCAATAATTAAAATAGTTTGCCACCATTTGTCCTAATTTTTTTTGATGTCATAAATTCTAATCTTACACATTACTCTAATTCTCACAAAATGAAGCCACCAAAATTTGGCTCATATATGGAAGTTTTTTAAAAATAATTATATATATGACTAGGTTTAGCTATTTAAGTCCATAATTCACTATTTTCCACAACTTTCTCCATCAATGACATAAAAGCATCATTATAACTAACCCAAATATATAATTAGACTTAAATATGCTAAAATTTACCTCATGGTTTTCATCTTCTTATCTCTTGCCTTTCTTTATGGCAAAATAATTCATATTTATGTGCCCTTCTTATAGTAGAAGCATATGATCTTCTTAAATTTATTATGAGATTCATTCCTATCATAATTAGAAAGAGATCCTTACTCATAAGATCTCTCACTTTTTTATAATAATTTTTTAATGATTTTTCATTTTTCTTAAGCTAATTATATCATGTTCATACATCATAGTGTCTTGAAAGTGCAAGGAGATAAAATGCATACTAATACTAATAATAATAGTAATAGTAATAATAATAATAATAATAATAATAATAATAATAATAATAATAATTATAATAATAATAATAGTAATAATAATAGTAATAGCAGTAGTAGTAGCAGTATTTGTTTGGAAAAGAGAGCCCACCATGCTTTAATTAAGAAAATGATAACCTATAGGCGATTAAAATGGACCATAAAATCATTACAAAAGTGATTAAATGCAGAATAAATGACACAAAAGTTGATATTATTTGGTGTGGATCTGTTATATCCCTGATCATGAATAAATCAAAATCTTTCACATACAAGATAGTTCTGGACCACATGCATGGTGACAACATTAACCAGAACATCATTAAATTGTCTTTTATGTATTCTTAAGCATTGTAAAATTTATGTTCTTCAATTCCACATAACAACAAAAAGTCAATTTTTCCATTGCATTATCCATTTGTTCGGCAGTAGTGGCCAGTGTTCTAAGATGGTGATACTACAAACTTATTCTTACTATACTTTAAACTTTATATATATGCTGATTTTGGTGAGTCTTATACACTGTATGGTGAAGACTAATGAAAAACTTCTATTTTCTTAAACAAAATTTCCCAGGTGTATCACCTGGAGAAGGAACTGGCGCAACAATGTCAGATGATGACGACGACCAAGATGAGAGCGAAACAAATTTCTTTGATGGAAGCTTGGATGGCCCTGATTGTATGGGTTTTGGTCCTCTCATACCTACCGAAAGTGAAAGGACATTAATGGAGCGTGTTCGACAAGAGCTAAAACATGAACTAAAAAATGTACGCAGTCAGATTCTCATAGCTTTGCATCAAAAGAATAGTATTACTAACCAGCTATTTCTGATCTTTAGGGATACAAGGAGAAGATTGTGGACATTAGAGAGGAGATTCTACGGAAGAGGAGAGCAGGTAAACTGCCAGGTGATACAACTTCTACTTTGAAGGCATGGTGGCAGTCACATTCTAAGTGGCCTTATCCTACGGTTTGTATGCTTTCCACCTTTTATTCATTCATTTATTTAATCTTAGTTTCCATTACATTAATGTTATACGTTCAATCAATTATGTTAGTATTTATAGCATATTTCTCTCTATGTAGGAGGATGATAAGGTTCGGTTAGTACTGGAGACTGGGTTGCAGTTGAAACAGATCAATAATTGGTTCATCAACCAAAGAAAGAGAAATTGGCATAGCAATCCTTCATCTTCTAGTACATCGAAGACTAAGAGGAAAAGGTATGACCTAGAAACCAAAAAAAGTTAATACGCATAGGCCACACTTCATAGCTTGAAGTTAAAAAAAAATATTCACTTTTATGTGTAAAAATAAAATCATTTGAAAAGGTTTTGAAATCCAAGTAAATTTAAAATTCTTCCAATTAAATAATGAAACTTACAAAATTTCATCATTTCAAAAATAAATTTTTCTAGTTTCAACTATTTAAATCCTTACATGAATATATAAACAATGTAATGCAGGTGACAAAAGTTTTAGTTCGTTATAGATAACTGATTGAAGGAGCCATGAAGGAATGCCTTGGCTACTTCTTAAATCAATGAGTTGGTTAGAAATTGAAAAAAATTACAAGTTAAAGGAAATAGACAGAGGAGTCAGTGGACAATCTCACATGGAGCTAAAAAAAAGGGTGCTAATATTAACGTAGGAGGATGGCAGTTCTACATGCACCTTATTCATATCTTGGAGCTAGCAACAAAAAAAAAAGTATCTTGTAATGGCAATGGTATATGATTTACACTTTATTGTCAAAATAACTTTCGATCTTTTTTTTCTCCTCTTCCTTCTTTTTGATAACACAAGTGAAAAAGTTTTGAAGTCTCATAATATGTTTAAGCCAATAAGGCCATTCTGATATTATTTAACCATAGACAAAAACTATTTGAAAAGCTATGTATATAGAAATGAAAATATAGCCTCTTAATAGTTATTATTAATAAACACTCATTTTTCGAATGGAGCATAATCATATTACTATTTATTTTAAATTTAATGATATATGAGCAACATTTTTCATTTTTTTTTCATTTTTTGAATCTTTTTTCATTTATCACATGATTTGTTTAGGTGGAAAGGTCAACTATCCAACATCATCACATGAAAGCGTCTTAAGTTTAGTAATGGAGTAAGCATGGAAGCTCATTATTCTATCTTCTTCTTATGCCATTTGGAGCTCTTTGATTATAAAATAATCATAACAAAGAATTGACTTTATTGATTGCTGCATCTCAAGATTACATCCGATTATAATTGCCTAAGATTATTTGAGATCATAATTAAATATCAAAAACATATAAAAAGTTGCAAAATTCTCATGCCACAACTTTTTTTTATTGTTATTGACAAGATTTAAAAGGGTCTAGTATAACTGCATGAAGCAATAAAGTTTCTTAGTACTCAAGATTATTGATAACTTGATAGCACACCTCAATAGCTTTTATTGCTAGATAGATTGTACGATCCCACTAACATATGTTGTACAAAAATAAGAATGTTAACATCTTAAGAAGTATATTGTACAAAAATAATGCATCAAAAAATATTGGATGGTGACCTAATTGGTACTTAAAAACCTAAAAGAGTATGTTGAAATTATATTTGAAGTTATGCATGGTTGAGATGATAAGATTTGATTTTTTCAAGAAAGAGAAGAATTATGGAGCACAATTTACTATCAATCTTAGTAAATCATGGCCTCATTGATGGTTTAGTTTATCATCACTACTACATTAAGTTCACCACCATGTATCACACAACTATAGAACAGAAGGCTTTAGTGTACTTTTCAATAATCCACTTATTAACAATATAACTAATTAATAATATTTGGCATTAATTTAACAGAAGTGTTGTTCTAGATAGAATGATACCTATATTAGCTCCATAATGTATGTTGCGATATGGTTCATGTCTCTTAAGAAGCTCCCACATTACAATAAAAAAAAACATCATTGTGTGGTTATGATAAGATATGAAGAGGATTTTATGGGAAGCATTTACTAATTTATACATGCAGGTATATGCTCTTAGAGACTAGATTACTATTGCCATTCAATGCTTTGAAGCCATTTAAGTGAGTGTTCCTCACACACTATCAAACATCAGGGTTTAATCTTCACTTTTGAAAGACCAATATCACCAACCAAAAAATATACTAATTCATAATGAACCATTAATTTAGGTTTGATAATTTAATTAATCGACATGAAATGAATTTGATTTTTTTGATAATTAAAACATGTTGAAAGATCAAGTAATAAAGTCCATAAGAATTATACTCATTTGTTTCAATGAATTTATGAATCTCATTTTATATTCATATCAGAAAATTCAAAACCATAAATCATCTTGCATCACTTGGTCCAAATAAAGACACTTAATTTTCTTCGACATTCACCTATCATATAATTTGCATGGCTATGATATATAAAATAATTTTAATATCTTTGAAATATAAAGTTAATTTGGCAAATAATAAAAAAGGTAATAACTTTAGTACCTTCACTAGGTTATTTATCCCAATCTTTGAGTATAGACATATTTGTAAGTAATATTCTCACATTATACCCTAAGTTTAATAACCATTAAACTATAATCATTATTCATTAGTAAACAATACAAAAAAAAGGTACCACTCATATAGAAAAAAAACTTCTTATGAGTCATTAACTAGAAGTTTACTATATAATAATGCATAGGAAAGATTCCACAATAAAACTTATTTAATACCTTCAATATCAATCGTGATGATCCCACATGTTAATAAGCATGTAGTGGTGGAGCGGAAAGATCTTTCGGAAGGATTAATGGATGAAAATAGATGTGAAGTTTTAGTTCAAGTTCTTGAAAAGTGATTTAGACTTTATGGTGGAAAGGTGAAAGTTTTATATTAGTTTGGTGATAAGAATGTCAAGAGTAGTCTAGCTTGTATTAGTTTTTGGCTGAATTAAAATATCACTTTAAAAATACTTTTAAGTAATGTAAATAGGCAAAGTTTATGGTAAATGATTAACTTAGTCTTTTAACTTTTGATCTAGAGTAGATGGTTAGGTGATAAGGTTGTTTGAGGGGTTTTGTAGAAGGAAAATCATAGCCAGTCCATATTGAGCTAGTTAGGTTTATTTAAAAGATCTCTTTTAATAAAAATCATAATATAGTCTAATTGAGGGAAAAATATGGTAGAGTATTAGTTTAATATGAGAACTTATGTTCTGGAGTTTTTTCTGGAGTTTTGTGAGATTTATGACATTATAATGGTTAAGGAATATGATTAGGCATCTATCCACTTATCTTTAGTTGTGAGCCTTAATGATGGTATTGGATGGGAATTGGGGACTTTGGTGATGGATTTCTCAACTTAGAGGTTAATTAGACTGTAGAGGGAGATGTGAAGATGATTTAGGACAAATTGTGAGAGGGATTTATGGAGCATTTACAAGATAAATACTAATCTTAGCAAATAAAATCTAAGCTAGGCCAATAATGATTAACACAAAGAGAAAAAAAATTTCTTATGTAATTTTATTATTCTAAAGCTAAGAAATTTAATTACATGCCAGTCTTATTTATAGATATTAATTACCATCATAAAAAATATAGAAAAAGGAGTAGATGGTTGTGGTATTTAAAAATATGATGAGGGACATCATGTGGATCTTAGGGGATACATATTGAAATGATTGAGTATGATAATAAAGAATAATATACTATCTCAAAAGATAAAAATATCACTCTACGATGAACTCATTCATCTAATAAGGACTCCTAAGGCTGATGAGTCTATATATACCAGAGATTTTTCCTTTACCATACATGGATGAAGTAAGGTATAAATTTTTCTTAAGCTGGGTTCTTAAGTTCTCTATAAAGGTAAGCACCCATAGTTAATTACATCTTAGGGGATATGAATCTCCTAAGAAAACTCTCGATTAGAGTGATTAGCTAACATCTCTATTGATTTTAAAGTTTGATATCAAAGGAATAGTGATTATTAAAAACTAAATGGGATAGTCCAAATAGAAAGAGTTCTTAATGAAATCCAAAGGAGAGTAAGTATGAAGCACTCATAATACTAGAAAGCCTAGTCAGCACTTCAATCTATCATATGGTGAGACTTTACATTTATGAAGTAGAGAATTATGATTGTTTAAGTTAATATTTTATTAGAAAGCCAGGACTTGTATTCCAATAATATAAGATTGTGGAAACACTTAAGTTGTGAGGATTTACACTTATAGTAAAAGAGAAATGAGTTACCTCTCAAGATATTTATAAAGTTCTTTAGCATAAGCTAAGAGCTCAACTTAATTCTATTTGAGAAAATTGGAACATGTTGGTTTGGTTCACTTCTTTTAGAGAGAGTGAACCCATCCCGACTCTTATATACTTACAACTGCCTAGAGTGATTCCCATCTAACACCTCTTGCACTTTAACATCTTGTGGCCAAGTCTTATAAATGTAAGATATTTATGTTGTTATTTATTAGAAAAGAGTTTAAGATTATAAACTCACTCCCTAAGAGCCTAAATAATGATTAGTATGAAAGTATGTCCTAGTCTAATGCAATAAAAAATACATATTTTATTCATTTTTGACTCAGGCTTAGGTGGATAAATATGCCTATATGCATGATGAAATAAAGTTATTGACTAAATCAGTGTGAATGGTGTTCTTCATTCAAGGGATTACTATCAATGACCTTGCACCAACTTTATCAATCAATGAGTGAAGATCCCTTATACTCAAGGAGAAAAACAATATGCATGCATGATGTTATCCGAATTCATCACAAACCTATGATGTCTAAATCAATTTTATTGATTAATTCTTATGGATTTATCTTGGAATTGTTTACTTTAGTTGGATAGAAAAATTTAAAGTCCTAAAGTGATTAACAAAATCCAAGACATACATCAAAATATCACACTTTAAAAAATCTAAGGAAAAGCATGCAATCAAGGTAAACATATCAATCAATCAATTAGATTAAAATAATAATAAATGGTTGGTGCGGCTGGGTTCTATTTTACACCCCAAAAAATTGGGACCCTTATACAGCCCAAGTTATAATTACATAAATGAATTTGAAGTAGGCTATAACGGTCTTAGTTTGTGCTTGTCCTTCTAGGTCTTGGATCCTCCATGCATCATAGGGCATTTCAGGTCTATTCCTTTTAGCTTCTACTCATCCTAAACCCCATGGATTTAATCCCATTCTATTATAAATTTATATTTAAATTTTCAAAAGAAATCTTAATTAATCTTGCAATACATAGGTTAGTTATACTACACATATACTCCAAGTAGTTATATATCACATACTTGGACTTCGTTCCCACAGGTGTTAAGCCCACCTATCTTAATGGGCTATGCTAATGGGAAAAGCAGCACTTGCAAGTAAAAAGTATTTATTTTATTTTTATTATTACAATAAATCCCTTACTTAAGCACAACCCCTTATAGAAGGCATCATTAGTCTAATAAATAATATCATATCATCTAGACTAACACACAAACAATCCTACCATTTAGAACATTACATCATAAAATAAAAAATTATGCCATCACAATCAAACATCGACCTAACCTAAGTCTAGGATTGGTGACTTATCAATCTAATGTGTGTGTAGAAACTAGTGTAGTAAGGCCAAGTTGGGATTAATGTTTGAATTATGGATTAACCGATTAATCCAAGAAATTAATTGAAAGGGTTATTTTGGTTTAAGTAATTAGTAGCTTAAGTTTAAGTTTTAAATTGAATTTTAGTTTATGTTTGAGTTGGATTTAGTGTTTTAATGAGTATGAAACTTCTTAAGTTTCACTTAGGGTTGAAACATATTTTTCTGTCAACCCTATCCTAAGATCACTTCTAAAGATATATTTTATAATTTTTAAAGTTATTTAATGAAGCATAAAGAATTTTTTTATTTGGTCCTTAAATTCGAATCAAACTTAAATGACCATAAAACCACTACGAATAGAATGATTTCAGGATTAATAACTCAAGTGTGAAGAAATTCATATGACCCTCATTCAACACATCTCATTACTTTGATGATCATGTCACTAATGCTATGCTTTTGAAAATTAGGAATTACTTTATTTTCTTTTTTTGCATTTTGAAGTCCTTACATGCATGATCTAAATGAGATTTTCATTCAAACACAAATCCATGCTTAAGCACATGCTTCTTTTTATTTACTATACAAATTTAATCCATTTAAATATATGATTTAAAGAAACATATGGGGGACATTTAATACTTATGCACCTACAAGTATTTATATACACACTCTAGTATTAATAAGGATATTCCATTATTAAACACCTGTTGACCTCACTTTTGCAGTGAGCTCACAACTTTCTCATCATAGATCTAGGACTCTCATAGAAACTATGAGTTCCTTAGTCTTAAGACAGTTCTAATGATTAGGTGAACACTTAACATAACCCTAGAGACATAGAAGAGTTAGCCGTAGGAATAGGTTGTACCTTAGAGGTTTAGTAAGACTTACCTACTTTATAGCCCAAACCCAATCCTATCTTCCTTCTTTCAACCAAACCTCTTATTCAAATTCAAATTCCAAAAATCAAATCCAACTATCCAATGATTGAAATCCACCACCAAATTCAAAATCCAAATTTCTTCCTAAGCCCTTTGATTTTGTCTTATGGATTTAGCCTTAACCAAATTCAAATCAACCCCAATCCAATCAATTTTCTCAATTATCAAATCCAATCTCAAATCAAATTCCAAATCATAAATCAATTCCAAATTCCAAATGATTGAAACCTAAGATTAACTCCAAATTCTAAAATTTCTTCCAAAGCCATATGAACCACCTTCATATGCTTAGCCAAAACTCCTTAAAACCAACTCAAACATGATTGATTTCTTTATAAATCAATCATTCCTTCATTTATATTCACAAATATAAATGAAATATAAATTTAAACCTTTTTAATCAAATCAAAACAAATCAAACCAAATCAAGATCCTTCTTAAGCCATATGGACCTACCTCTATAAACTTAATCAAATCTTGATCCAAATCAACTCAAAGTTGGTTGATTTCTTTATAAATAAATCATTCCTTCATTTATGTTCATAAATATAAATGAAACCCACCCTCCAATGACTAAAAATAAATCAAACCAATTCAAAATCTAAGTTAACCCTTTTAACCTACATCCCTAAGCTTAATCAGATTTGCTTCTAAATCACTCCAAACTCAAGTGATTTTTATTTATATCTTCATTTATATTTATAAATATAAATAAAATACAAATTCAAATAACTAAAACCAAACTCAAGTTAGCCCTTTTAGCCAAACTTTTGAACTTGGCCAAATGAAACTCAAATCAACTCAAAACTCATGGATTTCTTCATGATTCACTCATTCCTACAATCACTTATCCAAATATAAATATAAACCACCATTATCAAACCAAATCCAAGTCAACCCAAATCAAGCCCAAGTTGACCCTTTTGACTTGAGATTGACATATGAACCAAAACCCATTTGGCTCCAAACCAATTGCAATTAGATTTATATTTCAATCCTAGGCTTATATTTGAGTTCAACTAAACTTGAATCAAACTTTGATCAAGCCAAATGACCTATTTAGGCTCACTTGACCCAAAGTCACCTAAAGGATATTTTTGAGCCAAGTTCTAATCCAACCCAAATTGGATTGAACTAAGCCCATCTAAACCTCAAGCATGATCAACAATCATCATGGGGTGCTCAACCACCTTGAATTGGGTCAAACCTAGCCTTTTAACAAGTCAATATTTAGCCTAAATGAAACCCAAATTAGCCAAAATTTATCATATGCCAAATTGATTGAAACCATTGACCCAAACCCACTCATGATCAATGATTGAACATGACTAAGCCTTCAATTGAGCCAAACCAAGCCTAATTGGCCACTTAACCTAAGTTGACCCAAATTGGCCTAAAAAGTCTAAATAGGTCAAATCATGATTTGATCCAAATTGATTGCAACTAATGGCTCAAGTTCATTCAAAATCACTTACTGAACTTGACCAATGCCATGATTGAGCCCAAGTTGACCAATTGGTCAACTTGACCCAACCTAGCCCAAATTGACCTAAAAGGTCAAATTGACCAAAATCCAAATTAATTTCAAATTAAACCAAACCAAATCCTCCAATCATTTTCAATCAACCAATTGAACTTGACTCAACACCTAACCCAACCTAATTTGGTCAAACTGGTAAACTTGACCAATTTGCCCCTTTGAATCCAAATGAGTCAAATCCAAACCTAGGCTAAACCAATCTAAATTAATTGAACCAAAACATCCCAAATCATCATATGAACCTAACCCAAGCCTTGGTTTGATCCAATTTGACTAATTGGTCAACCCAACCCAACCTAGCCCAAATGAACCCATTTTGACCAAATGAAGCCAAATCCCTCCAAACCAACTTATGGGACCCTAGGACTTAGTCAAACCCGACTCGAGCATGTCCCAATTCATTTGTAAATTAGCCTGAAAGCCAAGTGGACCCCACCAAGGGAATTAGCCATCAAACCATAGGATTTAAACCTTAAAATCATTGGATCCAAGCTAAAGTCAACTTGCCCATCCCCATGGAAGCTCATTGGCAGTACATGGAACCTTCTCGTGACCCACCTAGCTAATCTAACTCACCCTAGGTCGGCCAAGGACCCTTGGAAGGTGAGTTGACTCACCTCCAACACAAATCGAGCACCCATTGGATCAAGACCATGGCATCCTTGCATATTGGGTCCATGGTAGCTCCCCATCAGTTCTCCCATCCATAGCGTGCGGCCTGACTTTGATGGAGACAACTCTGGCAGCCAGACGATGGTGAGCCAGTGCAAAATGTGTGCATGAGCTGTCCATCAATGATGAAAAATTGAGGGGTATACCCCCTCAATTTGAACACAATTTCATAGAGAATCAAGTTGTAAGCCCTCCTAAGCCCTTTCCGAAACCACTCAGAGCATTTCCAAGGATCTCCAAGCCCTCTCCATTCAGCATTTCTCTCCATTGAGCAAGGCTGAAATAGGGCATCCCATTCCTAGCAATACTCCCTCTCCACTAAACAAAATCCAAATTCCTCGTAGCCACACCATCAACACACTTCGTCGAGCACAATCAAACCAATTCCCAAGCTCTCAAGTGGCTAGAGGTGTGAGTTCGATCGAAGTTGAAGCCTTCATGTGCGTGGATTGGTCAACCGAGCCTCCCACACGAAATCAAGCTCAAAGCTTTTTAACAGGGCCTTACCTCAATCAGGCGAAGCTACCTCCGACGTTGCATCGCTGTACATTATCTCCGATTAGGTAATTCCTCAAAATCATAGCTATAAGGAAATGTGGGGTGGTCCTTTTGAAGAGAATTTGAATCTCATGCAAAATTGACCATTGGATGTGTGCGTCTCCCTTCCCTGAAGGTGTGGGAAGAATTTGGAGATGATCCAAGCTTGGGTGAGCTCGAATCGAACGAGGGAAGATGGACGACATCTGTCTTTCATCACTTATGAATGAGATAGATCACAAGCCATCCATCTCATGTGATCGAGATGAACGACTCTGATCAAATCCCGCAGTAGAGCCTTCGATTCCTTTCCTAAACTGCGGATTGAATCATGGCCATCTGATCTTCGATCGGATGGCCCACAGAGAAAGTGCATCTGCCGTCGGTTGAGTGAGCACACAGATGTGACTGCTTAAATAATCAATCCCGTCGCTCCACATGAAAAGCGCATCGCATCAGCAACCACGTGGCTCGATAGGATTAAGGTTTTAATTAGGGTTAATTAATTAGTTTTTAATTCTGAAACTTCCTAAAATCTTAATTAATTGTAGAAAAAATACAAACTTAGGCTCATTTTGAAGATATTTTAGAGGAGAACCGAGAAAAATTATAATTAATTAATTTTGAATAGTGATTTTGGCATAATTAAGGTTTTATAAAAATATAATTAGCTTAATTACATCTTAATTAAGCACTCAATTAATCTCAACTTTTGTTGGATGTTTAGAGGGATGACCTCTGCATCCCCTATTTTTTGGGATTTAATTGATTACTTAATTAGTGGAATCACTTGATTAAGCCCTAATCACTCTCTTAATCTAATTAATTATAGTCAATGAATGAACAATAACTTAATTAATCATTTAAACATAATTATTTCTATTGAACAGTAAGATCATTTAGGGAATGTGATTGGGGATACTTTTTTCATTTCCTAAGTCTTCTTTATCTTTAAAAATCAAATTAATTAATGGCTAATGAAATGATTAATTGATTAATTAAGTGATTAATATTCAAAATAAGGAAATCAAAATCTGATTGAATATTTAAATGACTTAGGGATTAGGATTGGGGCCTTTGCCCTTGATCCCTTCCCCTAAGTAATTTTATTATTCAAATTAAAACATAACGAAAATGCTTAATCGATTTATTAAAAGCTTAATGAAATTAAAATTAAAAATTAATTTATCCACACTTAAACAAAGTTAAATTAACCTTGGTAGCTCCTTGGGTGTTCAATAACCCAAGGTGAGAGATAATGAAATTATGGTTGGCTCACATGTGTGAGAAAATCATAAAAATAATTAAGTGAGATCCCTTAAGTTTAATTAACTATTAACCATAAGTCAATTGCATTAGACCCCTTTCATTTCTTAGGAGAATTGGAAATTTACTTTTCATGTGGTTGCATAGCATATTGGCTTATTATTGATTAGTTAAATAACTTAATGTGATATAGGTAAGGGATAATTAATTAATTTAATTCAGACCTTAACCTAATCAAAACATAAAATCAACTTAAATATTCTTCATTAAACCAAAATAATTCACACATGGGGAAATGGGTTAGGATTAGGAAACCTCCATCATATTTTCTAAATAAAATCAAATTCAAAGATAAAGATGCCTTTAAAGAATTTTGGCTTATTTTAAATAGCTTTATTTAATATGGTTATCCTTAGGAATTAGTTGGGATGAATGAAATCATGTGTTTACATTCCTTTATTTCTTTCCAATCATGCTAAATATTATTTGCCATATGAAGTCATGCACTTATTTCTTTTGAAATTAATTAAATAAAATATTTTCTTTTATGTCAAATTGTATGTGTTGACTTAAATTAAAAAGTATGAGTGCATATTCTTACTATTAATCAAAAAACTATTCTCAAAACATATAAATAAATTATTATAAATGAAGTAATGCTAATTATAAATATTTATAAGCTTGCATGTGATGATAGTATAAGATGTGTAATATGAAGTTCTCTTTCCCTACCTTAACATGGATTCACATAGGATTTGCAAGTGTATAGTTCATTTAAAACGAACATAACACTTGTCTAAATCTATTCCTATGCATCTCCATGTTAGGACTTAGGAAGAATTTCATATTACATATGTAAATCATAGAACCAAATGAAACATAATTTCTTGCATGATTCCCTATCCATTTGGTTCTTTTTGTACATTCATATATATTTGAGAAAAGTGTATATCCTGGGCAGGGCTTTAAGAATCCTCAGGTCTTGTACTTTACACCCCTGTATAAAATAAAATGCATCACTTAAAACTCTTATACATATGCATGTGTGATGTGGGTAAATGAATAAAGAATCAAAAATCAAATAAATTGAACATAACTTTTACATGGATTTCCCAACCCAATTCCACTTAAAAAAATTTTATATATGTAAATGTGTATTTAGCTAATGGATGAAAAATCCCTCTTTTCTATATAATAAAGACATGCTTTCATAACTCAATCAAAAATGAAATATTTAAATTCAAATACACTTCTTTTCATTCATCATCAAAGTGTGCTAAGATCTACATTGCATGTATATGTATGCTTAGGATTATTCATATGCATGATATACATGATGGAAAGAAATGAATGGGTGTGTGTTATGTGATAGTAATCCATCCTAATTAATCATAAGTTATCTTTCTTATTGAATAGGGATATTTAGAATGAACCTAAACTTAGGGTTAATTAAAACACATAATAAACTATTCACTAAAGGAAATTCATTAATTAACTTACCTTAGAAATGACTTAGGGTAGGGATAAAAGAGAGACTCTCTCTCTTTCTTCTCTTCATAACACTTAGTTGCTAAGTGTAGGCTACATGAAATAAAAAAAATACTAAGTAAAATCCCCAAATCAACTAAACCACTTAAAGAGAAATCAACCTTTTAGAAGTTAAATCCCTCACACTTAGCAAATCATAACTCTAAAACCTAGTTAGGACATGCCACACAAGCCTTAACATATGCACATTAGGCTAAGTCACTATTTATAGCTTCATGTTAGAGCGGTGCATGGTTTAATGAATGTTTAGCTTTGTGATGTATTATTTTAGACTATATGTTAGGGTGTATGTGCGTAGTCTTGATGTTAGCCCGATATTAGCCTAATCATGCTTTCTATAGGGGGTTTTACTTAAGGGGTGTTGTAATAAAAATATAAATGCTTTTTACTGTGCAGGTTACATATACCCCTAAGCATAGCCCAAGTTAGGATAGGTGGACTTAGTTACCCATGTGTGGGGTGTTAAGTCCAAATTATTCCTATAATTGCTTAGGTTGTATGGTGTGTTTAGCTAATATTTATTTTGTAGGTGTAGCTAGATTTACTTTCCTCCCTTATACTGTAATTTTTGCATTAGGATTAGGATAAGTGTTATGGGGGAATAGGATGAGCATTGGTTATAAGACCATGTCTTATATGCCATGTGATGCCTTTGGAACAAGCTACATCCCAATCAAGCCAAAAGAAAGAAAGAAATGGAACAAATCAAAGCCGAAAGAAAGAAGGAAATGGAGCAAATTAAAATTGAAGGAATGAAGACAAGGAGTGAAGAATGGAGGATAAAGAATGAAGACCCCTATAACACTTATCATTTCATAATTGTAATTATTCCTTCATTATTCCAAGATGTATATGGGTAGAGCTTGGTACTGATATTTCTTTTTGGGTTGTACGATGGTACCCAACCGCATAAGCCTTTTATTCTTTTGTGATAGATTTATAAAATTATTTGATGTTTTGCCCTACACAAAAAGCTGTGTTAAGGAATGAAGACAAGGAAAATCCATCTTGTGGAGATAAACCATAAGCTAAAAAAATTATAAGAAAACTCATGGACATACATAATAACATGAAGATTAAACAACAAAAAAATTCAAAGCATTTGGACAAATATTTTATGATTAATTAATTAATTAAAAATTATTAATTAAGTAATTACTCTTAAAATATTCAAAATTATTTGGAGATTTTAATTTTAATGATTAACTCTCTATTAGCTAAACACAAAGAGAGTTCATTTATAATTTTTAGAGATTTGTGTGATTAACCATGATTTTCTTAAGTTTTAGTCAATTATTGCATTTTGTTAGCTAATAAAAGTCCTTTAATGATAATTTTGAGAAATAATTAGGATTAGAGGTCCAAATAATTTTCTCTAGTCACCATTTGGCTTTTAATACATATTTAACCATCCACAAGAATCTGTATAATTTTTCTAATTAAATTTATTTATTAAATGACCAAAATAGTAATTTGAGTTTGAGAATATGAATTCTCTAATGCGCTCAGCCAATTAACCTAAAATAATTATGAGAGATTGAGGTCATCCCATATAACATTCAAAAAAATATTTAGGGCATTTGGCTAATGTAATTAGGGTTTAATTTTATAAAATATAAAAATATTTAATCCTAGATTAGTCTTTGTACACTTAATAAAAATTGGAATTTTAATTTTTCCTTGTTTCTTCTCTATCTAAGTTTTCCAACAAGCCCTATTATGTAGTTTTTGGAATTTTCTAAATTTAATTATAAATTTTCAACATTCTACCTTTTTAAATACATTTTAAGCCCTATTTAGGGAATGACACAGTTAGCAGCTGAGTCAGTTGTGCTTTATGTGCAGTGCAATAGGATTGGTTATTTAAACCATTACCTGTGGCTATTGATTCAACAACGATAAATGTGATTTTACCTTGAGTTATTTGATCAAAGATTAAATGACTAAGATTAATCTTATAGTTTTAAATTATTAAATTGAATAAATCTAATATGGATTAATCACGATCGTCCATTCTAATCACGTAGAATGGACAATTTGTGATTTATTGTTCTCCTTCAGTGAGAGATGGAGACCATCTGCTCCTCATTGCTTGATCTGAGCTTACTAGAGCCCAAATCATGGTGAATTCAACTCCATTAGGATTAAAATTAAAATTACAAAGTTTCCTATGGTTGGATCTACTTAAAATGCCAAAATACTTAACAAAACACTAATACTTAAAGGCCTTTCTAGAATTTAGAAGCCATATCTTGCTGGAGTTCAATACTAGTGGTGAATTCGATCGAGGTAGCTTCGTCTAGTAGAGATGAAGTCTTGTTATTGAAGGACCCCTTTGCCTCCTCATCATTCATTCTATAAATCACGCACCACTGCGAGCTCACTGAATTTGGCCTATAAGGGCTTTTATATGCTCAAATTAAGTGGTTCTCAATTCATTTTGACTCCCTTGAGTATATGGAAGGTGTGGGAGAGAGGATTTAAGCCAGGGCTAGGCATTGGTGAAGTTGTGTGTTCGAGGCATTTGGGCTAAGAGGAGGGTTGGTCTCACTAATGATGGGGTGAACTGGGAGCTCTAGAGATTTCATGGATTGGCTTTTGAATGCTTGTGAGGGTGTGTGTTCAATTTGGCCATTTGAAATGGGGTGTATACTCCTCCTAAAGCGAGCCATCCAAAGGGGTTTGGTTTAGGTCATGACATCAAGCTAGGTACTAGGCAGGGCTGATTTTGGCTCTAGACTGATGTGTTAGACCTCCCTTAATGGCTGAGGGAGGTTAGAGGCAATGGTGAGGGGGACAACCCATGAGGAGTGAAGAGGGTCAGTCATGGTGAGGGCGACCTCTCCTTGGTTTAGGGCATTTGTCTAATGTAATTAGGGTCTAGTTTATAAAATATAAAAATATTTAATCCTAGATTAGTCTTTGTACACTTAATAAAAATTGGAATTTTAATTTTTTTTTGTTTCTTCTCTATCTAAGTTTTCCAACAAGCCCTATTATGTAATTTTTGGAATTTTCTAAATTTAATTATAAATTTTCAACATTCTACCTTTTTAAATACATTTTAAGCCCTATTTAGGGAATGACACGCTATCTGAAATGTATTGTGCTTTACATGCGTAATAGGATTGGTTATTTAAACCATTACGTATGTTGATTCAACAATGATAAATGTGATTTTACCTTGAGTTATTTGATCAAAGATTAAATGACTAAGATTAATCTTATAGTTTTAAATTATTAAATTTAATAAATCTAATATGGATTAATCACGATCGTCCATTCTAATCACGTAGAATGGACGATTTATGATTTATTGTTCTCCTTCAGTGAGAGATGGAGACCATCTATTCCTCGTTGCTTGATCTGAGCTTACTAGAGTCCAAATCATGGTGAATTCGACTCCATTAGGATTAAAATTAAAATTGCAAAGTTCCCTATGGTTGGATCTACTTAAAATGCCAAAATACTTAACAAAACACTAATACTTAAAGGCCTTTCTAGAATTTAGAAGCCATATCTGGCCAGAGTTCAATACTAGTGGTGAATTCAATCGAGGTAGCTTCATCTAGTAGAGATGAAGCCCTGTTATTGAAGGACCCCTTTGCCTTTTCATCATTCATCCTATAAATCATGCACCACTGCGAGCTCACTGAAGTTGGCCTATAAGGGCTTTTATATGCTCGAATTAAGTGGTTCTCAATTCATTTTGACTCCCTTGAGTATATGGAAGGTGTGGGAGAGAGGATTTAAGCCAGGGCTAGGCTTTGGTGAAGTTGTGTGTTCGAGGCATTTGGGCTAAGAGGAGGGTTGGTCTCACTAATGATGGGGTGAATTGGGAGCTCTAGAGATTTCATGGATTGGCTCTTGAATGCTTGTGAGGGTGTGTGTTCAATTTGGCCATTTGAAATGGGGTGTATACTCCTCCCAAAGTGAGCCATCCAAAGGGGTTTGGTTTAGGTCATGACATCAAGCTAGGTACTAGGTAGGGCTGATTTTGGCTATAGACTGATGTGTTAGACCTCCCTTAATGGTTGAGGGAGGTTAGAGGCAATGGTGAGGTGGACAACCCATGAGGAGTGAAGAGGGTCAGTCATGGTGAGGGCGACCTCTCCTTGGTCAAGGGTTGGACCAAATAGCTTTGGGTAGCATGGATTAGTAGGGGAGAGCTCAAGGCATGCTAAAGTGGCTGCTTTGGCCAAAGTGAGAATTTGGATCTTTTATTTTGAGTTTTGTTCTATTTAGAACTCTTAGTTCACTTGGCTTGGGCTGAACATTGTTTACCATGTTTTTGGTTTACTTATGCAGGTCAAGGGACATGTGGGAATGAGTCATGCCAAGTTTGGTTGGGTTTGGACTTGATTTGGTTGTGCTTGGCTCATTTGAACTCATGTAGGTCAATTTGGGTTTAATACGATCAAGTTGACCAATTGACCAAATTAAATCCAAGAGACTATTTGGTTGGGTTCAATTGGGACATTGGTGCAATTGGTTTGATTTATTTTGAAGTGGATTTGAATTTGGCTCATATGAACCAAAGTAGGTGTGATTGAAGTTGAGTCATATTTAATTATTCAGTTAAAATTAATTATAGGATTTATTTGATTTAATTTGAATTGGATTGGGCTAATTAGGTCAATTTAGGCTAAGTTGGTTGATTGGGCTAGGTTGATCAAATTTGCTTTAATTAGCTATTAAGAACTGGTCAATAATCAAAGAACAACTAATTTCTAGTGTCAATTTAATTTGATTTGATGGGAACAAGAGTTGTTCAATTTGACCCTTTAGGTTAAATTGGGTCAAGTTGGATCACTAGCTTGAAGTGGATTAGTTGGGTTCAATTTGGTGTTGGGTGATGATCAGCAATCATATTGGGCTTGATTGCAACAATTGGTTTGATCCAATTTGGGTTAAATCAAGATTTGACTCAATTTAACCCATTAGATCAAATTGGGTCAATGGTCAAATAGGATTAAGTGGGTCTTCATATAGATGTTGGAATATGATCAATAATCATTTTGGGAGTGATTATAAAGATTTTTTTTGGTTTGATTTGAGTTGAATTAATGTTTGGTTCAATTTGACCGTTAAAGTCAAATTAGGTTAGGTTGGGTCAAATTGGCTAATTGATTTAATTGGATGTCAATTTTTCATAAGGAATGTTCAAATATGTTATTAGAATGATTTTAGGGCTTTGGATTGACTTAATTTGGTTTGGAACAAATTTGATTTGATTTTAGCCTTGTAAGATTCAATTCGATGAATTTGAACTTAGTGAGCCGAATGACCAATTGAATCCTAGTGAAGCCTGAATCAAGTTCAAATGATATTTTAAGGGGCTTGGGTAAATTCACTTTCAATTGGTTTAGATGATTTTAGATTTAACCCTTTTAGGCTCAAATGGGTCATATTGGATCAACTTGGTTAGTTGGCCAAATTGAACACTAATTAGGTATGGTTTAAAGAATTTTGGGATTTTGAGTGGCATATAATCAACTAGGTTCAATATGTGAGGTCATTGTGTTCCACCTAGTCGGGCTCTGGGTCTACCCTTAGGGTTAAGCCTTGTGAGTCTTCTAGGCTTGGGGTTGGTATCCCTCTAGCTACTAGAAGTTTCTTAGCTCGAGGTGAGGAAATTTTAGTTTTTAGATTGAATCTTAGGTTTAAGGAGTGGTGGGTGTCAACCCACTAAAAATAAGATCAATTGTGGTTATTAATTGAGGTGTTAACTACCTTTTTCAAATTATTTTATCTTTCATTATTTTAGAAATAGCTAGGTAATATATGTTCCTAAAATAAAAATTACAAGTTTTGAATTCTAAATCTAAAATTTAAATAATAAAATTTAAAATTAAATTATTTTTAATTAGGCTTTTGCCATAGGCCTTTCTTGCATATTATTGACCTCACTTTTGGAGTGAGGATTGATCACTCCCATCCTAGGTCTAGGATTCTTCTAGACACTTAGGTTTTCGTAGTGCTAGGATACTTCAAGTGATTAAGGGAATACTAATCCCAAGCTTAAATACTTCTAAGGCATAATCCTAGGCCTAGAGTTTACCTTAGGATAAGTGGGCTTCACCTACCTTAGGGCCTAAACTAACACTCATGCCCATCAATTCATTTAAACCTAAATCAAATGATTGAAACCTAAACCCGAAGGTAAAAATATAAACTTAACCTAAGCCCAATTTGATCCGCCTTAACCCAAGTCGGCTAAGGAACGTAAGATGGTTCAACCTAATGCTTTTGAGCCTAAGAAGGCCAAATTCAGCTCCAAACTCATATGATTGAAACCAAACCAACCCAAACTCATTTGAATTCAATTAATCTTGATTGAATTTGGTTTCCAATCCAAGTTTCAAGACAAATTAACTTGAATCTTAACCCAAAAAAAAAACTTGAATCTTAACCCAAGTTAACCCACTTCAATTTTATAACTCCATTCAAACCAATTCAAGCAAACAAAACTTAATTTAATTATCTCAATCATTTTAACTATCCAATGGATCATTTCAAACTATTTCAACACTTGCAATCAAGCCAATTAAATCAATTAGACTTAGTTAGGTTAGCCCATTGCTCAAATCATTCATAGCCATTGCCACCAATGAACTTAAAATTCATCATTGGATATATTCCAACCATCCATAGTCTCAATCGATCCAAATTGACTCGACCAATTCATTTAACCCAAAGAGACCTAAAAGGCTCAATTAGACCAAACTTCAACCAAACTCTCATGGATCAAAGCAATCAATCCAATCTCTTCATTGATGATTGTAGGTCAATATTGAATACTCCACTACAATCAATTAGACCTAATCAAGCCAATTTAGCCCCTTAACCCAAGTTGACCCAAAGTGACCTAAAGGGCCAAATTGGACCAAATCATGTTCTAAGCTAAATTAATTGCAATCAATAACTCTCATCAATCACAAATTAGATATTGAACATGACTCAACCACCAATTGAAGCCAATTGAACCTAACCAAGCTAATTTGACCTCTTAACACAAGTTAACCAAATTTAGCCTAGTCCAAATCAAATCCTAAACCAAATTGATTGAAACTAATGCTTCCAGTCAATCACTAATTGAATATTAGACATGATCTAATCTTCAATTGGACCCAATTTGGTCAACCCAACCCAATTGACCTATGTAGCCCAATTTAACCTAAAAGATCAAATAGAACCAAATCACTCCATAATCAAAATCAATTCAAATCAACTCTTCCAATTAATCAGTAAAGATCAACTGAATATGGACCTAACCCATGCTCAAACCAACTTGGATAATTTGGTCAAATTTATCAACATGACCTGAACCAAATCCAAATCTAATTCAAATTGAATCAAACTAATTTCACTAACTCTTTCCAAATGGCCAATTAAACTTAACCAAACCCCCCACTTTAACCTAATTTGGTCAAAATGATCAATTTAGCCCAATTGAACTACATGAATAAAATTGAGTCAAACCCAACCAAACTTGGCATGACTCATCTTTGAGTCACCATGGGCCTGCCCAAGTGAGCCCAACCCATGGTGAACCCGACCTGGGTCAAACCCATTGAACTAAGCCCTCCAAATGGAATAAAATCAACATTTGGAAGGGTTCTTCCCCTCTTCAGTTCTTGGTAGCCATCTTTGGTCCTTCTAGGATAGAGGACCACTGACCTGACCTAATCCAAGGCTGTTTAGTTCAGCCTTTGGCCAAGAGAGGGTAAGCTCACCCATGGGCAATCATTGGTTCACCTAAGGAGGAGTGTACACTATATGACAGCCCACTACACTCTTTGAGCCTCTTACACACAACCATCTCTACAGTCCCCTGCCACCTTCAGCCAGATAACTACCAAACACTAAACTATCTTAGCTTTTGTTTTAATTGGAAGGAGATTATGCTCCTCCCCATCCATTCAAGCTTACCACAGACCTTCTTTAGAGGATTCTGAATAGTCCTTAAGCATTTCTCAAGCTCCTAGTGCACCCTATTACTGGCAAGACCAAGCTGCACTCAAACCCAAGAGCTCTGTCCATCCAACCTCATCAAAACTCCATGAAATTCAAATTAATTCTTTCCACATGTTCCCCAAGCCTTGATGAATGAGAATGAATCAATTCTCGATTGATTCAACCACTAGAAGGCATCCCTAGACCAACTATTGCAACTTTTATGGCAACACTTAGTTTACAAACTGATCAATGAGGAGACAACTCGAGATCTTCTCAACAGGGCTTCGTCTCTTCAAGATAAAGCTATCTCTATCAATGTACCACCAATCTTTAGCTTTAGCATGGTAAAAATTTGATAACTGTAGATTTGGCCATTAGATATTGGTGTTTTTTCTAAACAAATTGTGGTTTTATATGATTTTCGATATAGGATCAACTTAGTTCTCTTCCTTGACCATTTTGGATTCAATTCTACCATCAAACGAGCTTCGACAATCTCAGATTGAGCAACAAAAGGTGTAAGGTGTCAGTCTTCCACCGCTCGCAGGACGACGGATCATCGGTCATCCATTCCACGTGATTAGAATGTATTATCATGATTATTCATGTTAAAATTTTTGATTTAATCCCTTTGTAATCAAATATTAATTTCAACCATCTGATCTGAGATCAGATGGCCTAGACTAAATCACGTCCACTACCGTTGAGTCAGTAGCTACATCGAATATTTTAAATCACCAATAACGAGGGGCCGCATGGAAAGCTTTCCCACATCAACATCTATGTGACAGTGATGGTTTAAAATATTTTAATTAGGTTTAAAAATATAATTAAATAGCCAAAACTTAAATAAATCATAACTAATTGTAAAGAAAGCCAAAATATAAATAAACCAATTTTGGAAAGTTTAGATAGAAGTGAATTTAATAAAAAAAATCCTAATTAATATTTAATAAATAATGTTTAGTTAAGATTTGAAGTTTAGGCTAATTATCTTAGCTAATTAATTCCAAATTTGGTATTTGATTCTAGGGGATGTCCTCTCTCTCACAAATTTTTCTTGTCATTATTAAAATTAATGAATGGTAAAATTAAGTAATTAATGTTAATGGTTTAATTAATATGATTAATAATCAAGGGTAAATTAAAGAAAATTAATAATGAAATGTAAATGAAATCAATTTAAGTAACTCAAGTGGAATCCATTAATCTCTTTATGATTTTAACAACATAACGTTGTTAAAGAAACTATGATTTTTTTTGTTGGTGTGGGAAAATCATAAGAGTATTTATCTTAATATTTTCCTTCTTTAATTTAACTATCTCTTAAGCATGAGCCTAATTGCATTAAATCCCTTTAGGTGCATTATAAATTTAATTTTTCCAAAGCATATCATTGAAGGCTCATCTTTAGGTGATTAATTAAATTAAAGAAGTTTGGAAAGGGTGATCAAATTGATATAATTAATAGATTGAACTTTATTAATCCATAAAATGCATTTAATTCTGTCCCTTTAACATATTAAATAATCAACATGGGATTGGGAGAATTATAAGTATTTCTTCCTCCTCTTTAGGTATCAACAACTTGAATCTTAAGATTAAACATTAAAGAAACTTTGATTAGACTCAAGGGATGTTTATCTAACATGGCTATCCTTTGGTCCTAATGAAATCAAGTATGTTGTATGGTGATATGCAATTACTTTCTTTCAATTATCATAAATGTGCATACCATGTGCTTCATGTATTCATGTTTAAAAGCTAAAAGAATATGATTGCATTTAAATTGCTTGAGTTGGATAGACATTATTATATGGTGTGGCTTTTATCGTTAGTAAATCTTAAACTATTTTGAAACTATATATTAGTCATGAATTAAATAATTTGAAGGTTAAATCAATGCTTATTATAAATAATCAATTATGTTAAAATGAAATGTTCATCTACTTGCAATCAAAATATAGTAATTGATGGTTTTATTCCTATGTTCATACTTATGTATTTGAATTGGCAAGCATATAATATGGATATATCGAGAATTTGAGGCTTTAAGTAGCCCCAAAGAAATCTTAGATAATCTCACTTCTTTGGTTTAATAATGGCATGTACTTGCTTAATTTCATTTATGTGTGTGCATATATTAGAATATAAAGTAAAACCTTTTTCTTTCTGCCATTAAGCTTTACATAAGTAGAAGACATCTATACACAACCTTTTCCTGATTTTATTTCTATGCTTATGTATATGCTTATGTGTATTTGAATTAACAAATATATAGCCGGACATCCCGAGAATATGAGGCTTTGAGTAGCCTCAAGGAGGTGTTAGATAATCTCACTTCCCTAATTTAACAATGACATGTACTTATTTAAATTTTTTATACATGTTTGCACATGCTTAAATATGAGATGAAATCCCTTTTTCTATCAAATCCATGCATCAACCTTCATTAATTGTTCAAAAATATGAATACATTACATATGTATATATACTAAATCAAATATTGAAGAAACTAAGAAAAAGGAAAGAATGTGGATTTTATTGATAATGAAAAAAATAGTGAAGTATTATTCATGTGATGGTGACTCAATTTTATTGGTCTTAAGATGCCTTTCATGTTTGGATAAGATTCATTAAGACTAATCTAAACTTAGGCCAAATAAAATTCATGAATGATATATTAAGAAAGTTAAAGTACTAATGATCTGCCTTTAGAAATCTACTTAGGCTAGAGATGAAAAGAGTCTCTTTCTTGTCTTCATAATGATTAGATCTTAAGTTCGAAGTGAACAAAATAAAAATAAATAAGTTAAAACTCAATCAAGTTACTAAAAGGCTTGAAGTTAAACCACCCTTCATGGGTAATTTAAACAATCTTAAACTTTAGGAAATTCTAATTCTAATGCTTAATCAAGACATATCACACTAAGCCTTAGCACACACATTAGAATACTAAGTCACCAATCTGAGTATTAGGTTAGGCCGGTGTATGTTGTGGTGATATGTTTTATTTTGTAATGTGATGTTTTAGATTAGATGTTAGGATTATTGTGCGTAGACTGGATGTTAGATTGTTATTAGCTTAATGATGTTTTATGTAGGAGATTGTGCTTGAGGGACTGCTGTAATAATAAATGAATATAAAAAATACTTTTTCTTGCAGGTGCTGCTTATGTCCCTAAGCATAATCTAAATAGGGCAGATAACCTTGGTTATCCAAGTGTAGGGTGCTAAGTCCAAATATGTGAAATATAACTATTTGGATTTATATTTTGTTTAAATAATATTTATTTTGCAGGTATAGTTATATTTTATTTTATTTTTTATAAAGATATAATTTTTGTAATAAGATTAAGATTAGTGCTATGGGATTTATGATGAGTGGTGGCTAGAAGTTAAAAGACTTGGGATGCCTTGTACAGCCAGGAGAAAGCTAATATAAAGGAAGAAAGAACAACAAGAATTGAAGACCCCCATAGATTTTATTTCATTTGTAAGATTTAATTATAATCCAGACTGTATAAGGGTAGAGCTCGGCTACCCAACTCTTTTTTTTTTCTTTTTGGGGTGTACGCTGATATGCAGCCACATCGACCTTTTTATTATTTTATGAAATTTAAATGTTTGATCATTAAATTTAACTTGTATAATAGAAATGATATATTTTTCATAGGTTTCTTAAAGTGTGTATGCTTGATATGTGACCAGAATACAGTAAGCTCTTTAGGATAAAATTAAATTTTCTATCCTCACTAAATAACTAACAACTAAATTTTAATGCAACTCACAACTTTACTCTAAAACCTAGGTATATAAATAACATAATAAAAGATTTAGAAACTCTTTAGCTGAATGATTGTGTGCTATAGCAACATGCATGTCATATTATTTTACTATTAAAAATAGAGTTTCTCCACTCTTACACGATAGGGGACAGGCTTTACCTATGAGAGTAGTCCTTTATAGTGGGGAACATCCCTTCTAGCTGATTTAGCCCATAATTGAAATTTATCATACATGTAGTCATAATTGGCCTAAGTCTTAATCTAAGATAAATGTGTAAAAATGATTCAAAAACCAATAAAGTTTTAATATTAGTCTACGTCATGATTACATACTAAGTATTACCTAGTCTCTTAGAAAGTGAGTATAGTATTCTAGCTTCATTCCATGGAGATAATTTGTGACACCACATAGAGTTTAGGAATTTATTATTTGGATGATCAAATGCATCATTAAGGAATAAACATATTATCTTGAAAGATAAACATGTTATCCGATAATGAATTCGATCATTTAATAAAAGACTCATAAGGCTAATGAGTCTTTCATATACCAGAGATTTTTTTCCTGAACTACATAGAAGGTAGAACAGGGTTTAATTTAAACTAGGTTCATGGTTCCCTATAGGGGAAAGCCCCTATAGTTAATTACATCTTAAGAATGGTCTCTTCTTAAGAATACTCTCAAATAAAGAAATGAGTTGTCATTTCTAAAGATTTCTAAGTTGGTTTTCAAAGGATTGATTTTTAGAATTTCAATTGAGATTGATCCAAATTGGAGAGAATTCTTTTAGAGACCAAACAAGATGAAGTAGGAAATGCTTATTGATATTTGGATGCCTAGTTGGAATTTCAACTATCTTGTAAGTAGGCTTTAAGTTTTAGGATTTAATTTAAATTTTGAGTTGACATTTTTTTAAAAGTCTAGGACTTAGATTCTAGCAGCACAAGATTACAGAAATGCCTAAGGTTAAAGACTTATTCTTAAAAAGATGTTTCAGAACCTAGTCTATAGGTGCTTTTAACACATGTGAGATGCTTGACATATTTTTATTTTAAGAATTATCAGCCATTCTTCTCACTTGAGGGAACTAACTTATCCATGACTCTCCTGGACTTACAGCATGCTTAGAGAGGGCTGCTAATTGAAAGTGGAAATCCTAGTATAAAAACTAGTAGCAGTTCTTTCAATAGAAGAGAAAAATCTAATGATTTCGATAGAAATACAAAATACAAATAGTTATGGGTTCAATGTGAGAATTGTTATGGCAAAAATTTTTGAGTTCAAAAATGAATATTTGTGAACACTGTGGATATCATTTGAAAATTTTAAATTTATGATGCTAAGTCTCATGAAGGAAAGATGGCTGGGCTATTGCATTTTTAGGCAAGGAATCTATGAACTCAGACTCACTCTCTAATCCCTAAGATCATGTAGGTATGACATGCATCTAACTAATGCACATATTTTAAAATTTTTAAATATTTTGATTCAAGATTTATTTGAGGTAACACCACTTGAGTGCATTTTAAATTTATGATGCTAAGTCTGATGAAGGCAAGATGGCTGGGTTGTTGCATTTTTAGGCAAGGAATCTAAGAACTTAGACTCACTCCATAATCTCTAAGATCATGTAGGGTATGGCATGCATCTAACTAATGCACATTTTTTAGATTTTTGAATATTTTGATTCAAGAATTATTTGAGGTGTTGGGTATGCATTTTTATGCTTAATGCCATGCAATTAGAAATGGTTATGGGAAAAATCAATATAGAAGGTTGGCTTCCCCAAGAAGGTGGTTATCCTCACAGGTTAGATGACCCTTATGTGCAATAGGAGAAGTTGCCCAATTTAAGTATTGGAGCAATATGATTTCATGGTTTTAAAACCAGATTATTTCTAATTGATTTTATGTTTTACCTAAGGCTTTAGTTTAAGTGAGGTTTCAAGTTTCTTTAGTTTTTGTTTCAGTTATTTAGATTTAAGTTTAGTATAAAATTTAGTTTTACCTATGAACCAACGCACATGCATTCATTCACAGGAAAGCATAACACAAAAGAAACCTAGAAAAGAAGGTTGATTCTATTGAGTACCCAAAAATAAATCAATTTAATTTAATTTAAGGAAAAGGATAATGCGGCTAGGTACCACTATATACCCTTAAGGAAAAGGCAAATGGGAAACTGAGCTCTACTTTTATACAGCCTGACCTAGAACTACAAGTTTAGATCAATGGGTCTTCTTTCCAGGCTAGTCTTCTTCTTCAAGGACATTTATTGGGCTTAATAGGGGACCACAACACCTATCTTCTGGTAGGGTCAGCTCCTACTAATCATAGACCCCATAGATTATAACCTAATTCTAAGCTCAAATTTATATTTTTAAATTCAAAAAAAATCCTAAGCTGTGCCAAACAAATGTCAGTAAATACAAACAGCATGCAGTAGTTGTATTTTTCAAACATGCGGGTTTAGCATTAGCTGCTTGCTAAGCCCACCTGTCTTATGGGCTATGCTTAAGAATTTAAGCATACTTGCAAGAAATAATATTTTTAATTTTATTTATGATAGCAATCCTTTCTAGCATAGCCTCCTATAGAAGATAATGTTAAATCTAGAAAGAACGTCCTATCATCCAGTCTAACGGGCAAACAATCCTAAACATGTAATTAAAAATAGTACACCACAAAGACATGTGAATCACATCATATCATAACACATCACAAGGAATCATAAAGAATCATAAATCGACCTAACCTAAGTCTAGGGTCCGTGACCTAATGTTCTAATGTGTGAAGTAAACAAGTTTGTGTAGCAAGACTTTACTAGGCCTCTTTAGTTTAAGTTTCAATTTGGATTTTTTGAGTTTGTTTAAGTTTTACCTTTGGGTGGTCTCAATTAAAATGGTTTAGTATTCTTTTTTCATTTTCAGGTTCATTTTTATTTGGTTATGTTTAGGTTTTCAAGAATGAAGAGTAGAATAAATTCCATTTTTGGATGAAATCTATCCTATTCAACATCCTAACTCCTAATAAAATGAAATCTTCATCCTAAGATGAAGATCCATCCCATAGGTCTAACTAAGATATTTAAGTATCTGAATTAATGTTTTTGATTTCATTTAGTTTGTTTGAATTTATATTAATTCTTTTCTTTGGAAATTTAATTTGATTTTCATTCTTGGTTTAGTTTTTAATTTAGTTTGGTTTGAATTACTTCATTTGATTTTATTTGAATTGTTTCATTTGATTTAATTTGTGTATTTGATTTGTTTCATTTGGTTTTGTTTGAATTAGTTCATTTGGTATACATTAATAATTTGGATTAAGTTATGTTGATTTCATTTGATTTAGTTTAGGCTAACCTAAGGCACATAGGTTAAGGTTTGCATTCATTCTTAGATTGGTGTTTAATTGTACGATAAGTTTCATTCTTTATTTAATATGGATTAACCTAAAGATTTGGAAATTCAAGAATTCCTAATCCTATGATTAATTGGATTTCAAATTTTTAATGGCAAGTGGGGTTACATGCTTGTTTCATGTTTCCACAGTTTCAACTTGATTAGATTCATAATTAGGGTGTAATTAAGGTTTTAATTATTTTATTAAAACCCATATTAGGCATAATTTAATGCAAATAATTCATGGGTTTCATTTTTTATTGATTATTCTCTGAAAGATGTTTCCAAACAGGGCTTATTCATAGTTATTGGACATTTGGTTAATTTATTATGATTTAATGAAGTTCTTATTAATTATTTGAATTATTTAATTCAATTAATTACTTAATTAAGCTAATTTATAATTTATTAAGTTTAAATGAGTTTCATTAGTATTTTAATTTTTATTAAGGTTCATTAAGTTGATTTAAGGTTGTTTAAATCATTTTCTTTAATTATTTTATTTAATATAAATTTATTTAATTAAAATGGAAGTTTAAGATTTAAAATCTCATTTCTCATGAAATATATTGCAATAATTCATATAAATTTCTAAGGTATGTTTTAACATCAATTTTAATTCACCAAAGTTTTATTTCAACTGCATTAATGGTTTGAGATTAATTAAGGTTTAATTAATTTTAATTAAACCTAAATTAAGGCTAAATTATAAAAAAAATTGAGGATTTTAATTTTAATGGATTCCTCTCAGCAAGATGAATCCATATAGACCAAGTTTGCATTTTATGAATTTATATTTATTTTTCTATGAATTTTTAAATTTTTTATGATTTTTAATTAATTTTCAAAGGGTAAATAGTGTTTTCTAATGGTGGGCTGACGTGGCAGCCACTGTAGTGTCTCCCTCATATGGATGATGCCGTTTGACCACACGGATCCCATGTGGAATCTTCGTCAAAAGTGGTACCACGTATGATGATCCTTGACATCAGATTGAAGATCAAACGATCCCAATTTATTTGGAAGTTTCTTAATGGGTTTAAATCGATCCGCCTGACTAAATCAAGGTTGTCTGTTTCATGGATCGATTTAATGGAACAGATAGCCTTGATTTAGTCAGGCGGATCGATTTAAATAGGCTCATCCTTCACTCTTTCCATGGATAGTCGAAAGCCTATTTTATGAGCTTTTTGGTGGCCAAAATTCGGCCCCCAATGGCGGTAAGGCCATCCAAGAGGTAGATTCAATCCCCCTTGGCCTTGTGAGCAAGCTTGGATATGAATTGGGTAGGGAGGATAGCTTCTTACTTGCTTTTCTCTCTTGGCGGAGCCCTATTCTCTTCTTCCTTCTTATTTCTTCTCCATCTCCTTGGCTTCTTCCCTTAGAGAAAGCAAAGTCCTCTTTTTCTTGGGCTTGGTGGCCTTCAATTGATGGCATCCATCTCTTTCAATTAAGAGATGGAATGAGGTAAGAAGAGGGGAATTGGAATTTCCTTCTTTTTTATGAGTTTTCAAATCCTCTTCTTAATTCCATTCTTTTTCTATTTTTATTTACTATTTTATGGTTTATTACATCACCATCAAAGTCTTTGGACTAATAGGTGGTTGCTCATATGAAACTCAAATGGATTTGAGTTCAAGTTTAAATCCAATTTAACTTGAATTGGAAAATTAAATCCAAATCTAGTACTTAGATTCAAAGTGTTTGGTTTTGAATTTAATTCTTGTAATTTTGGATTCAATCAACTTTAATTGATGGTCAATTGAGTTTTGATTTAATTAATTGACTTAATTTTGAATTAATTTTGAATTTCATTTCATTTTAACCCATTTAGACTAAATGGGTTAAGTTTGTTTCCAATTGGGTTCAAATGACCAATTTGACTCCATTGGATTGGGTTTGGACTCCAATCATGCTTGATCACATGTGTGAGATGATTTAGAGTGATTTATTTCATTGAATGCCAATTTGAACCCATTTGACCCAAAGTGGGCTTAATGGGTTGGTTAAGCTTGGGTTTCATTTGGGTCAAATGACCAATTTGACCAAATTAGACCTAATGGTGGGTTGTATTATATTTAAGTATCATTTCCAAATGATTTTGAATAATCAAATTGAGTTTATTTTAATTTGATTTGGGTTTGAACCTAATAGGACCCATTTAGGTTCATTTAGACTAAGTGGTCTAATGAACATAATTAAGGTATAAATAAATTTGAATTTCTTTAGATTTATGATTAATCATATTTATTTGATCATTTGGAATATTTTGAATGAAATTAATTTGGTCAAATTCTTGGTGGGTTGACCTTTGGCTTGGTGAGACACACCTAAGTCAAACCTATGTTAAATGGGTTGACCAGTTTTGACTTTGATTTGGTTTCTTTATTTTAATTTGATTCCAATTTGATTTTAATTTTGAGTTATTTTGATTTAATCCAAATAGGAAGATTGGGTTGAATCCACCTAAGCCAGTTAGGTTAGATCAAACCCAAAGATGATGTCCTATATCACTAGGTATAATGTCTTAAGCATCAAATTAGAAGATTCCTATTTGAGATTAAGACATCCTAATTACTAATTTAGAATGATATGAACCTCATTTAAAAATTAGGTCAACAAATGGACCCCCAATATGTGTAGTGGATCGGCTAGAGTACATTGCACATATTGGCGTTGGCCGAATTGATTAACATTACAAGCATAAGCTTGGAAAGGGTTCAAATTCTGAATTTTAATTTTTTTTATTTTAATTGCAAATTTTTGTTTTGGATTTGATTATGAAAGATAGGCAGATATATGCCTATACTTGTTTCAATTTAACTCACTCTTAGGAACTTAAATTTACTAAGTTTTAAGATGAATAGGGATGCCATTAGGAGTGGACCCCAAGGATGGTCTAGTCCTAATGCAATCCCTGTGGTCAAAGAAGATGCCTTCACGGGACTTACTCTTCTTTGAGAATAGTAGTTGGAAAGGATGCTAATGTGGACACTTCTATTCCAAACTACATATTATTTTAGCCAAGGAAAGATACCACTAGGGGATTTACTCTTATCTGGTTAGCTATTAGGAAGGGGTCATTGGAGACTTGATTCCAACCAAAATAGCTAATTTTGGGAGAAAGGTCCTGAATAGCTTAATCTTAATTCTCAATATTTTGACTACTAAGTAGGAGTCACATGGACTTAATTCTAGTTTGAGTAGTCTATAGGAATGGGGCCTTCATTGGCTTAATTCCATTCTTTTAGTTTCTTTGAAAAGGAGAGGGGTCTTAATGACTTTATCCTATCCTTATAAGGATGCCTACTGAGGGGCTTACTCCTTTATGAATGGTTAATTTGATGGGGTCTTCATGAATTCATTCCTTCTTGAGTAACCATAATGAGAAAGAGGGGTCTTAATGACTTGTTCCTAGACCTTAGATTTTTGCTAATAGGAAAGGGGTCTTCATGACTTTTTCCTAACCTCGATAGCCTATGTGACAAGAATGGGGCCTTCATGACTTATTCCTATTCTTGTCTTTTAGAAAGAATGCCTACTAGGGGACTTATTTCATTCTAGCTAGCTATTAGGAAGGGGCCTTCAATGACTTAATCTAACTTAAATTGCTTGGGTGAAGGAAAAGGGTCTTTGATGACTTGAGCCTAAACCTCACATTTTTATTTTGACTTTAGTATAGGGGTCTTAATGAGTTTATCTTAACCTTAGTCATTTTAATAGGATGCCTATTGTGGGATTTACTCTTATGTGATTAGCTATTAAGATGGGGCTTTCAATGGCTTAATCCATCTTAAATAGCTAAGGAGAGGAAAGGGGTCTTCATGACTTAATCCAATCCTCAAAAGTTTAGTTAATATGAAAGGGGTCTTAATGACTTATTCCAATCCAAATTAGACTATGCGACATGAAAATGGTCTTAGTGACTTAATCCTATCATGTAAACAACAGGAATGGTGCCATGAAAGGCTTGCTCCATACTTATGGGAAGTTATAAGAAGCATGCCAAAAATGAGCTTACTCCCATCTTAATGAAAGAAAGAGTTATGCCGTAAAATGCTTACTTTGAATTTATGAGAATGGTGCACAAAAGCTTACTCAAAACGCATAGGGAAGACATGAGAAAGGTGCCACAACGGGCTTACTCTTAACTCAGGATATGTATAGAAAGGGCAGCACAAAGGGCTTGCTCCTATCCTATTGATGATATGAGTAATGTCATAAAAGGCTTACTCTAAGTTTATGAGAATGGTGCACAAAGGTTTACTCCAAGCTCATAAGGAAAACATGAGAAAGGTGCCATAGAAGGCTTGCTCCCAACTCAAGGTATGTATAAGAAAGGTGCCATAAATGGATTGTTCCTAACCTATAGATGATATGGGTGAAGAAAGGGGTCAAAGTGACTTAATTCCTAATCCTCAACTCTTTTGACTAATAAGCAAAAGTAAAATATACATGATCTTTACCCAATTAGTCTAACTTGATGAAAGGCAATGCAAGGTTTGTTTTTATTTCTTGATTGCACTAATACTTCTTATACATGAAGAAGTTTAGTGAAGAAGGTTTAAATATTTCATGTGTATTTTTGAAGGAGGACTTGGGTATATTTTGGACCGAATGCTTTACTATGCCATGATCATGGAAGTTTTTAATTTTTCTTTCTTCTCTTTTCTCTTTTTTTGTTTATCTTAAAGTTACATATAACCAAGCTAGATGTCTAATTCACTCTAGGTAAGACATCATAAGGTACTAACCTAAGAATTTTACCTTTTTGAGCTTGCATGTGACTTTGTAGTTCTTTAGGCAGTAAGAACCAAAGTGAACCAGTGCTTCTCAAATGAAATTTATTTTTCTTCTTTTTGGACATGTATTTTATTTTTTACTTTGTTGACATGAATCAACAACTTATAAAGCCTTCTCTTGGATTCAATAAAGATCAAGAGATTCCTTTGAAGCTTTTGAAGTGAATGAGAATCAAGATAAACAAACTCTTGGATTCTCATGGTTATAATTTTATTTTATTTTATTATTTTATCCCTAATCAATAAGGTAATTGAAAGGATCAACTTATTAGAGAATTAAGATTCTCTTGATAAGTTTGAAATTAAATTTCTTAAAATAATTTATTATTCTTTAAAGGTTTCATGAAATGATATTTCATAAATGGCTTTGATTAATTTCTTGTTTTAGTATTTTTGGTCTTTCTAAATTTTACTACAAGGTCTTTGAAATTACTTTAAAGGTATATTTCAAGACTTTGTACATAGTGATATGATTATTTTTTTAGATCACATTGAAGTTTCTTTCCTTTTCTTTTCCTTTTTTCATTAATTCATCATTTTTGGCAAGATTTTCAAAATAACACTCCACTTAATTGAAAGTGAGATTATAAAAAATCTTGATCATGACCTTTTGATAAATTATCCCAATATTTTGAGACTAAATGATATGACTATGCAACAGAACATTCTTGTAAGGATTCTGAATGTCATATAATATGCTTTCAATTTTCTTTTCTAGAATTATTTTGATTTGACATTTTTAGATAAGTTATCTTGAAGGAGGATAATCTTATGCATGAAAGACTTTTTGATTTTGAAATGAAATATGGGTAATATGAACCCATTTTCAAGATAAGGATTTTATCCTAGTCCTAAGATGTGGGTCACATGGATTTGATCTTTTTCTTTTTCTTTTTTTTTATCAATCATTTTCAATTTTTTTATGATGTTAGCTAACCAAGAAGAATGTTTTCTTTTCATGTAAAGCCATCATTTTCTAGCTTTTAATTTAGCAAAATTTGCTTTTCTTTTGTAGTTTGATCACAGTCATCATGGGACTTAGTTTATTGAAATGACATTGATGCTTAAGTTTATAGACCGCTACATCTGGAGATCATTTTAATTTATTTCCAGATAAAGTAGTCTTTAAACTCGAAGGGTAGCTTGATCAAGTCATCAATATCTGACTCATTAAAGAGTTAGACTATTGATATCAGTTGTAGATCAATTTCTATTATTATTATTATTATTATTATTATTATTATTATTATTATTATTATTATTATTATTATTATTATTATTATTATTATTATTATTATTATTATTATTATTATTATTATTATTATTATTATTTATTTCCTTTAGCTTGTCAATTATGAATTTATATTCCTCTTCAAATTCTTAGGGTGCATCTTGAACTTGAAGATTATATAGATCCCAGACACATTTAAATAATATTCACTCAATAAGTTATAGTGCCTTTGAAGAGAAAGTCGGGACTTTGACTATTTAACAATTTTTATCTTGCAATGGCTCTACAGTTCCATACTTTTTTTTGTTTGTGACTATAAGCCACTTGCAATGGAATTAGATTATACTTAATTCATTCTTTGACATAAAAAGGATATGGATTCCTAGAAAAGAAGATCCATTATGTCTTTTAGTGTGCCATGTGAGCTCACCTAACATGGCAGAGGCTATGATGACAAAGTATTAATCATCTGATTGTTTTTAAGGCAGGGGTAATTCTTGACTTCACCCTACCACTTTATTTTAATGTTGATGAGTTTAAAGTTAAAATGCTCACATACTTAGAAATTTTTGATTACATCTTTTTGCTCTTAGATATGGTCCTTCCATCCCTTTAAATTTCATTTTTTTTATTCTTTTATTCTTTGTTTGTTTTGTAAACATTTTGATAACATTTTAATTCATTGTGAAATGTTACATTTAACATTTCTTCTAAATACAAGATTTATTAGGAGATTGGATATATTCGACTATTTGTCTAAATGTAACATCTAATGTGATTCATTTCTTTAGTTTGATTGATTGATGATATTGCAAGATCCAACACTTCAATTTCTTCTCCATTATTTAATGAAATAAAAAAAATTAGTGAGGTTACTTAGGATTGGAAAAATGACATTCCTAAAGACTCTACACTTATGAATTCAAGGTGGATATGAGCATGCTTTCATAATTATTATTTTTCTTATTTTTCTTTCATTTCATTTCATTTACATTTTTTTTTTTTTATTTTGGTTGGATAGGGCCATCCAAGAGTATTAAGGATGTTCTTGAATTTGTAACATTCTTTTTCCAAAAATTTTTTTATCTTCAATCAACTATGTGATTGAGATTAAGTTTTTCTTTTAAGTTGAGTTTTCAAGATTAAATTTTCATTAAATTGAAATTTTATTTCTTTACTTGTTTGATTTTTGATGGCACCATCTTATCAAAGCTCGATTAGAATAGGGCATTTATAAATTCACTTTTAAATTTATAATTGATGTTGATCGATGCACCCAAATCAACAAGTATTTTGGAGATTTTCTTCTTTTGAATTTTTCACATCAATCAAGATGTTAGTAAGTTTTTAGTAGCCTATCTTCATCATAAGAGATAACCCTAGAACCTTTTTATAGTGCAATGCCACAACTGGAAGTTGCTTATAGTTAAAGAAGGAAAATTACAGGAATATGTAATGCCATGCTTAATGATAATTTCTTTTTCATTCCTTTTCTTTTTTTTTTCTTTTTTTTAACAGAGCATTATGATGCTTAATTTTGCAAGAAACTTCTATAAGATGGACAAGACATTACATTTTGAAGATGACTTATTTTTTTATTTTTTTTCAATGTCATTTGAGGTGGTTTGACTCTACCATTTTGAATTTGATTTCAATAATTTATCTTTTAATATGGAGGGAAGGTAGGTATAACTCTATCCTCAATGGATTAATAGACCTCATGATCTATTCATTTGGAAGATCATCATTTAAAAGAGGACCCTCTAGGGCAAAAGATGTGCTACTAGAAAGTCAAATATAACTTATACTTTTTATTGCACAAACAAGATTAAAGGTAGTCTCAGCTTGAAATGGAAATTTTGACCACCATACTAGACATTAAGATAATGTCAAGTGGGTCATAAGACATTAGAAAGGTTTTAATTTAGATTCACTTTATATTGAAAGCATATAATGCCTTTGTTTCTGAACAAAGAAAACAAAGGCTTTCTTCATTAATTCGGACTAACAAGGTCCTTAGTTATTTATCTATCAACTTACTAGAGATCGAAGTTTCATACTTTCACTTTGAGATAGAAATATCACCTTTAGGACCCAATCCTAAGGTCATGATTTCCTTAGAAGGATTTTAATCTTCATTTATTTTCTCTTTTCAGGATTTGTCCTTACAATAAATTAAGGCCATTTATAAAATATTAATCATTCAGTGCGAGAGAACTCCCATTAAAGAAGTTGATTTAAATTTATTACCTTTAACTTTAATTCATTTCAACTTTATCAGGAGAATCAGAATTCTCTTTCGTTATCCTCTATTTTCTTTTATTGATTAGGAGCAAAAGTGAATCCTATCTCTTTATCTTTGTTTATGTCATGTCATCTTCCTCTTTTGACTCTCTCTTTTATTCTTAATGATGCAAGGTTTCGGAGAGGTCTAAAAGAGGGATACCTCCAAGTCACTCCCTACAATTGGCTAATCAATTTAAGTAGTTGATTTTTCAAAATTCTATTAGACGTGTGGTGATGAATTAAGATTAAAGCTGATTTGCATTTATGTAAAATTTTCTTCTATAAAGATGCAATTTAAGCTTCAATAATGTTGGTAAAGGGGCAATAGGTAGAACTATGCCTCCTTCCTTTAATTTAGATTTTCTCAGGATTTGGAACTCCTTCATTTTAATATACATCCTTAGGTAGTTGTTACCTTTGAATGTTGTAGAACAAAGGGTATCAACTTAAGACCCCGCCCTCATTCTTTTAACTTTAGTATAAAGCCAAACTATGATCAAGGACAAGTTTAACCTTGAGATTTTATTCTTGAGATATACTTTTCAAATTTTGAAGTAATTATCAAACTTTTTGAATTTAACATTTCTTTTCAACATTGGAATGGTTTCAAATCTATCTTAACTAGATTTAAGTCTTAACAGAAATGACTTGATTTTCATTTGTTTCTCTCCTATTTTTTTATTTTGGGATTTGGTTCTAGGACTCAATCATTTAACTATGGCAAATGAGGAGTTCTATAACCTTACTTCAGGATGTTGGATGGGCTCAACCAAGGATGAAATGGAGAGGCATCCAATGAAAAGAAAGGCAATCTTGACCTATGAGTGGCACTAGTACACTATTGATGCATATGAATAACAACTTATTTCTAATGATGGAGAGATAAGCCATTCCCCACTTGAGGCACTAGAAAATATCTGTGGAGAAAATTTGTGCACCACATAGAGTTTAGGAATTTCTTATTTGGATGATCAAATGCATCATTAAAGAAAAAACATATTATCTCGAAATATAAATATGTTATCTTATAATGGATTCGATCATTTAATAAAAGTCTCCTAAGGCTAATGGGTCTTTCATATCCCATAGATTTTTTCCCTGAACAGGGTTTAAACTAGGTTCATGGTTCCCTATAGAGGCAAGCCCTTATAGTTAATTACATCTTAAGAAGAGTCTATTCGTAAGAATACTTCGATTAAAGAAATGAGTTGTTATTTATAAAGATTTTTAAGTTGGTTTTCAAAGGATTGATTTTTTAGAATTTTAATTGGGATTGATCCAAATTGGAGAGTTTTTTTGGAGAGCAAACAGGATGAAGTAGGAAATGCTTATTGATACTAGGATGTTATGTAGGCATTTCAACTATCTTGTAATTAGGCTTTAAGTTTTTGAATTTAATTTAAATTTTGAGTTGACATTTTTTTAAAATTCTTGTACTTAGATTCTAGCAGCACATGACTGCAAAAATACCTAGGGTTGAAGACTTATTCTTGAAAATGATGCTTCAGAACCTAGTCTATAGGTGATTTTGACACATATTAGATGCTCGACATGGTTTTATTTTAGGAATTATCTACCATTCCTCTCACTTGATAGAACTAACCTATCCTTGACTCTTCTGGACTTAAAATCCTCCTAGAGAGGGCTACTAGGTAACACCACCTAAGCACATTTTAAATTCATGATGCTAAGTATCATGAAGGAAAATGGTTGGGCTGTTGCATTTTTATGTAAGGAATCTGTGAACTTAGACTCACTCCCAAATCCCTAAGATCATATAAGGTATGTCATGCATCTAACCAATGTACAATTTTTAGATTTTTAAGTGTTTTGATTTAAGATTTATTTGATGTATTGGGTATGCATTTTTATGCCTAATGCCATGTAATTAGAAATGGTTATGGTCCATGTCAATATAGAAGGTAGGCTTCCCCAAGAATGTGGTCATCTTCACAGGTTAGATGCCCCTTATGTGCAATGGGAGAAGTTGCCCAATTCAAGGGTTGAAGCAATATGATTTCAAGGTTTCAAAACTTGATTATTTCTAATTGATTTTATTTTTGCCTAAGGCTTTAGTTTAAGTGAGCTTTCAACTATCTTTAGTTTTTTTCAGTTATTTAGATTTAAGTTGGATATAAAATTTAATTTTTCCTATGAGCCTACATTCAAGAATACATTGACAGGAAAGCACAACACATAAAGAAACCTAGAAAAGCAGGTTGATTCTATTGCAAACCCAAAAATAAATGATGCCAATTTAATTTAAGAAAAAGGAAAATATGGCCAGGTACCACAGTATATACTGGAGAAAAAGGAAAATTGGTAGCCGAGCTCTATTTTATGCTGCCCGACCTTGAATTACAAGTCTAGATCTATGGGTCTTTTTTCCAGGATAGTCTCCTTCATCAGGGACATCCATTAGGCTTCACAGGGGACCACTGCACCTATCTTCTACTAGGGTCAACTCTTGCTATTCCTAGAACCCATAGATCCTAACTTAATTCTAAGCTCAAATTTACATTTTAAATTCAAAAATAAATCCAAATTCCTGCAAAACAAATCTCAGCAAATACAAACAGCATGCAACAGTTATATTTTTCAAACATGCGGCATTGCATTAGCTGCTTGCCAAGCCCGCCTGTCCTATGGGCTATGCTTAAGAATTTAAGCATACCTGCAAAAAATAATACTTTTTAATTTTATTTATGATATCAATCCTTTTAGCATATCCTCTGTAGAAGATAATGTTAAATCTAGAAAGAACATCCTATCATCCAAGCTAACTGGCAAACAATCCTAAACATGCAATCTGAAATAGTACATCACACAGACATGTGAAACACATCATATCACAATACAACACAAGGAATCATAAAGAATCACAGATCGACCTAACCAAAGTCTAGGGTCCGTGACCTAATGATCTAGTGTGTGAAGTAAACAGGCTTGTGTAGCAACACTTTGCTAGGCCTCTTTAGTTTAATTTTCAATTTGGAGTTTTTGAGTTTATTTGAATTTTATTTTTGGGAGGTCTCAATTCAAATGATTTAGTAATTTATTTTTATTTTTAGGTTCATTTTTATTTGGTTAAAGAGATGTTTAGGTTTTCAAGAATGAAGAGTAGAATAAATTTCATTTTTGGACGAAATATATCCTATTGAACATCCTAACTTCTAATGAAATGAAATCCTCATCCTAAGATGAAGAACCATCCCAAAGGTCTAACTAAGATCCTTAAGTATCCTAATTAATCCTTTTGATTTCATTTTGTTTGTTTGAATGTGGATTGATTTTTTTCTTTGGAATTTAATTTGATTTTCATTCTTGGTTAAGTTTTTAATATAGTTTAGTTTGAATTATTTCATTTGATTTGATTTTAATTATTTCATTTAATTTAATTTGTTTCATTTGGTTTTCTTTGAATCAATTCATTTGGCTTACATTAATGTTTTGGATTATGTTACGTTGATTTCATTTGATTTAGTTTAGGCTAACCTAAGGTGCTTAAGCTCTAGTATGCATTCACTCTTAGATTGGTGTTTAATTGTATGTTTAAGTTTCATTAAGTGTTTATGATTATGATTTTATTAGCTTAAGGTTTAATTAAGCTTAACATGCATTATTGATTTCATTAACCACTAAGCATAAAAATGATTAAGTTCTTTTACTTAGGATGTTGAAAAGCCTACCTAAGAGTTTCTGATGTTTGCTTGAGATTAGGTCACGTTGTTTAATGAGTTAATGGATTTATGAATTTTGTTAATTTATTATTTAATATATATTGACCTAATGATTTGGAAATTCAACAATTCCCAATCTAAAAATCAATTGGATTTGAAATTTTTATAACAAATGGGGTTACATGCCAGTTTCATGTTTCCAAAATTTCATCTTAATTAGATTCATAATTAGGGTGTAGTTAAGATTTTAATTATTTCACTAAAACCCAAATTAGGCCTAATTTAATGCAAATAATTTAGGGATTTTAATTTTCATTGATTCCTCTCTGAAAGTTGTTTCCAAAGAGGGTTCATTCATAATGTTTGGACATTAGGTCAATTTATTATGATTTAATTAAATTCTCATTAAAAATTTGAATTATTTAATTTAATTAATTGCTTAATTAAACTAATTTATGATTTTTTGAGTTTAAATGAGTTTCACTAGTGTTTTAATGTTCATGAAGGTTCAATAAGTTGATTTAAGGTTGTTTAAATCATTTTATTAATTACTTTATTTAATATAAATTTATTTAACTAAAATGGAGGTTTAGGATTTGAAATTTCATTTCTCATGTTTTTCAATTCTCAAGTCCAATTTCAAGTAAAATAAGTATCCAAAAATAGTAAGGATTTTAATTTTAATAGATTCCTCTCATTAAGATAAATCCATAGAGCCCAAGTTTACATTTTTTGGATTTATATTTATTTTTCTATAATTGTTTAAACTTTATATGATTTTTAATTAATTCTTAATTAATTTTTAAATGTAGAATACCGTTTTCTAACGGTGAGCAGATGTGGTAGCTCCGTGGTGTATCCCCCATGGGGCATGATGCCATTTGACCATGCAGATCTCGCATGGCATCTCAGTCAAAAGTGGTGCCACGCAGGATGATCGTCTACCGTCTGATCGAAGATCGGATGGACCTAATTCATTATGCGATTGCTTAAGAGGTTTAAATTGATCCATCGACTAAATCAAGGTCATCTGTTCCTAATATAAGGATCAGATAGAAGAAATTCAATCCCATATTTTACTAGAGAGAGACGGACAATTAGTGATCGATTTATGACTCATCTATACAGTTTGATCCACTTGGTGATCAAATTCCTTTCAAAAAGGACTAAAATCAATGGCCTAGTGAGGTGACGAGGGAGTGTACCTTGATTCTGGCGATCATTGTGATGGGATTGACTCCATTAGGTTCATTTTGACTTGATGAAGGTGTGGGTGAAGTTTGATGGCTTGCCTCCCTGTGGATTGATCCTTAGACCAACACCGAGTTCATTTTCCTGTGATGTTGGTCCATTTTTGGCTCACTGGTAGCGAGGAGTTGGGGTGGCAATTCGTTTAAGGTTGCCTTGACCTCTAGAATGTATTGGAACTTTCAATTGGATGAGAAAACCTATCCCTTGGATTTCACAATGATTGAAGCTCAATTTTTGTTCATTCCCGGTGTGCCGATGGTGAGAGGTCGGGGGAAGGGTCCCCTCCTTCATTTCTTGTCTTGGTAAACATTTTGGAATGAAAATGGGGAGGGAATAGCCTCCCCCTCCCCTCTTTCCATGGATGGTGAGCCTTTTTGAACTTTTGGTGGCAAAATCTAGCACCTAATGGCATGCATTGACAGGGGTGGATTCAATCTTCCTTAGCCTCGTGAGAAAGCTTGGATATGAATTGGGTAGGGAGGATAGCTTCTTACTTGTTTTTCTCCCTTTGCCGATCCCTCTTCTTTTCTTCGTTCTTCTTTCATCTTCTTTTCTTTGGCTTCTTCCCTTAGAGAAAGCAAGTCCTTTTCTTCTTTGGCTTGGTGGCCTTCAATTGATGGCGGCCATCTCTTAAAATTAAGAGATGGAATGAGTTAAGAATAGGGGAATTGGAATTTCCCTTCTATTTTTTATGAATTTTCAAATACTCTTATTAATTCCATTCTTTTTCTATTTTTATTTATTATTTTATGGTTTATTACATCACCATCAATAGGTGGCTGCACATATAAAACTCAAATGGATTTGAGTTCATGTTTAAATCAAATTTAACTTGAATTGGAAAATTGAATCCAAACCACATACTTAGATTCAAAGTGTTTGGCTTTTAATTAAATTCTTGTAGTTTTGGATTCAATCACCTTTTATTGTTGATCAATTGAGTTTTGATTTAATTAATTCATTTAATTTTTAATTAGTTTTAAATTTCATTTCATTTTAATCCATTTAGCCTAAATGGGTTAAGTTTGGTTACAATTGGGTTCAAATGACCAATTTGACTCAATTGGTTTGGGTTTTGAATACAATCATGCTTGATCACATGTGTGAGCTGATTTGGAGTGATTGATTTTATTTAATTTCAATTAGATTTCAATTTGAACCCATTTGACCCAAGTGAGCTTATTGTGTTAAGCTTGGGTTTCCTTTGGGTCAAATGACCAATTTGACCAAATTACACCCAATGGTGGGTTGGATTATGTTTAAATATCATTTTCAAATGATTTTGAATATTCGAATTGAGTTTGTTTCAATTTGATTTGGGTTTGAACCTAATAGGACTCATTTAGGTTCATTTAGACTAAGTGGTCTAATGAACACAATTATGGTCTAAATAAAATTGAATTTCTTTAGATTTGTGATTAATCTTGTTTATTTGATCATTTGGAACATTTTGAATAATTTAATTTGGTCAAATTCTTGGTGGGACCCACCTAAGCCAAACATATGCTAAATGGGTTGACTAGTTTTGACTTTAATTTAGTTCTTTATTTTAATTTGATTTCAATTTGATTTTAATTTGGAGTTATTTTGATTTAATCCAAATTGGAAGATTGGGTTGAATCCACTTAAGCCAATTAGGTTAGATCAATCCCAAAGATGTCCTAGGTCACTAAGTATAGTGTCTAAGCATCGAATGATAAGATTTCTATTTGAGATTAAGAGATCTTAATTACTAATTTTAGAATGATATTAACCTCATTTAAAAATGAAGTCAACACATTCCTATGTAAAAAATAGCCTAACTATGTTGCATCTACATAAGACCAACCTACTTGGTTTTAAAGCTTAGTAGGTGTTATTAGCAGCCACTATAGGTAGTTGTATGTCTAGAAGAGTTGGGATGTGTTCATTCTCTCTTGTGGAGGAGAACCACTTTATCCCATTCTCCCAATTAGACTTAGGTCATGCTTCTAGCTTGTGCAAAAGTATTTTAGACTTAGGTTCTCGGAAATTTGTTTCTCTTTTGCTACAAGCATAAGTCCTCACTTCTTAAGCATCTTCATAATCTTGTGTTGTTGGGTTATAAGTCCTAGCACTCTAATAAAATGTCAACTTGAACAAATTAAATTGTCCCCTTAAAAAATATGAAGTCTCATCATAGAGTAGATTGGAGCATTCACTAGGCTTCCTAGTATCTTGAACTCTTATAATGAAATCATACTAGTTAAGATTGTTATAAGTTGGAGAATTTATATAGACTATAGAAGACTAAATAAGGCCACTAAAAATCATTTTTCTTGACCAAATGAATTAGATGATTGATTAATTAGCTTGGGATCCATTTTATTAGTTTTTAGATGGGTATGTAAATTACAATTAATAGTTATTCCACCTGAGGATTAAAAGAAATCCACTTTCATTTGTTCTTATGGTACTTTTGCCTTTAAAAGAAAGCCCTTTTGATTATTCAATGCACTTACTACATTTCAACACTATATGACAGCTATATTTTTGAATATATTTGAAAACTATCTATTGACCTCATTTTTAGAATGAGCTCTCAACCCCTCCATCTTAGACATAGGACATATCTTAGGCCTTAAGAGTTCCTTAGTATTAAGACACATCTAGTGATTAGATGGATACTCAGCCTAGCCCTAGAGACTTAGAAGAGTTAGCCATAAGAATAGGTCATGCCTTTGGGGTTAGGAAATTTTCTACCCTTAGCTCAAACCATTCCTCACTTTCCTTCTTTCAAGTCAAACTCCAAATCATTCCTATTTGATTTTATCCAAACTTGAAATCAATTCCATGATTGAAATCCATGATTGAAATCTATGATTGAAACTCATAATCAAAATCCATCAAAATTCCTAAGCTCAAATTTTTCCAAGTCCTTAAGCCTCCTTTAAGGACTTAACCAAAGTTTTAATCTAAACTAATCAAATTTTTGAGATATTCTCATAATTCATTTATATTCTAATTTATATTCACATGTATAAATGAAATATAATTCAAATCCATCAAATCAAACTCAAAATTCCAAATAAATTCATGAAATTTTCTTAAGTCCTTTAAGTTCTCCCTTAAAGACTTAGCTTCATCATGATCTAAATCAATTCAAATCCTTGGGATTTTCTCAAAACTCATTTATATTCTCATATATAAATTAAATATAAATATAAATCAATCAAACCAAATACAAAAAATTAAATTCCCAACTTGAAATTATCCTAAGTCCTTAATTTTCCATTAATGGACTTAAGCCAAAATTATGATCCAACCATTTCAAACTCATGGGATTTTCTCAAAACCCATTTATATTCTCATTTATATTCACATATATAAATGAAATATAAATACAAATCAATCAAATCAAACCCTTAAATTAAATTCCCAATTTAAAATCTTCCTAAGTCCTTAATTCCCCATTAATGGACTTGGCCTAAATCTTGATCACACCATCTTAAAACTATAGGATTTTCTCATAAATCATTTATATCCTCATTTATATTCACATATATAAATGAAATATAAATATAAAACAATCAAACCAAATTCAAAAAATTCAAACTCCAAACTTCAAAAATTTTCCTAAGTCCTTTAAATCCATCTTAATAGACTTAGCCCAAATCATGATTAAACTACTTCAAATCCTTGAAAGTTTCTCAAGAACCATTTATAATCTCATTTATATTCACCTATATAAATGAAATATAAATTCAAACAAATCAAAACCAATTCCAAAAGTCAAACTCAAATCCACTCAAAATCCAATCTAAGCCTTTCAAGTCAAAATCTTGAACTTAGCCAAATCAACTTCAAATCAAGCCAAACTATTGATTTTCTCTCATGATTCAATCAACCCTACAATCATGAGCTCATATATAAATCCAAACTTCAATCAAACATTCAAAACCTAAGTCAAAAATTCAAAGCCAAAATCCTTTAATATTCTTCCTTTGAATATGAAATTATCAAATGAATCAAAACCCATTTGACTTCAAATCACTTGCAAATGGATTTATATTTCAATCATAAGTCCATGTACAAGATCAATCAAACTCAAATCAAGCTTTGACCAAGCCATTTGACCCACTTAGGCTCACTTGACCCAAAGTGACATAAAGTACCCTTATGAGCCAAATTCTAATCCTAACCAAATTAGATTGAACCAAACTCATCTATGCCTCTGATCATGATCAACAATCATCATGGGATGATCAATCAATAAAATTAGGTCAAACCAAATCAAATCTAAGGGTTGACCAAGTCAACACTTAACCCAAAATGAAACCTAACATAGCCAAATTCCACCATAGCCCAAATTGATTGAAACCATTGATCTAAGTTCACTCATGACTTATGTTTGAACTTGACCAAACCAACATTTTAGCCTAACCTAGCCCAATTGGCCACTTGACCCAAGTTGACCCATTTTGACCTAAAGGGTCAAAATGTGTCAAAACTTGATCTAAGCCAAATTGATTGAAACCAATAGGTCAAGTCCATTCCAAATCACTTGTGGAACTTAACCAAAGCCTCAATTGGCCGACTAGATCTAACCTAACCCAATTGACCTTAGACCCAACATGACCTAAAGGGGTCATGTTGAGCCAAATTTGAACATAACCAAAATTGATTGGAAACAAAGATACCAATCCACTCCATATGACTAACCTAACCTAATCCTACCCTTGACCTACCTCAAATAGCTCAAATGGGTCAAATTGGTCAACTTGACCCATTTGACCTAAATGAAGTCATATGAGCCAAATTCAAAACTATACCAAATTGAACCAAATTGAAGCCACCAAAATATTTCAAATGGTCATATGAACTTGACCTAACCCTTGGTTTGACAAGGTGACCTATTGGTCAACTTGACCCAAGTTGACCCATTTTGACCTAAATGGGTCAACATGAGCCAAACCCTATCAAATGAATTCCAAATTCATGAAACTTGACCAAACCTAGTTTCTCCACATACCCAACATACCCAAAGTGAAAAATTAGCAAAATGACCATCCACCCCTAGGCCATAGAACAAATTTTGGCTTAATCCATGGGTAATTTGGTCATACCCTCTTCACATTCACTTGAGGCTTTCCTAAAAGCTCAAGGGGACCTAGTGAAGAGTGGTGCACTCAACCCAATAGGTTTCGGTCAGCCCAATTGGTCCCTAGACCAAACCCGACCCCATGGGTCAAAACTCCAAATTCAAAATCCATCTTCCACTCAAATTCAAGCACATGGGAGGTTGACAATCCACTCCTTGGCTCAAACTGACCATGTGCACAGTCACAACAGCCAAAACAAACTCCTTAATATGATTAATTGGATCAAAATGACACAATGGATTGCTGTCGTTCGATCCTTCAAGGGGGAGATATACTCCCCCTAAATAAACTCAAATCCATCAGTCCTTAATTCAATTGAACCTAGGGATGCGACAGAAGCCATTCCTCAGCCTCCTCAAGCTTCCTAGAGTGAAATCAAATCTCATATCCTCAATTTTTGAATAGTGAAAATAGGGGAGGTCTATTGAAGAGCCAACTTCCTCTTCACTCAATTTCCATCCAATTGCTCATGCATATTTCATCAAGGAGCTAAGTAGAGTGCACCCAAGCTTTCGTTGGAGTTCCCACAACAAGGAAGAGTTGAATTGGATCAAGGCCCCAAGGATCTTTAAGTGGTGTTGGTCCGTAGAGCAAGCCACTTAATCACAAGGCCTAGGAACTTCAATAGGGCTTCGTCTCCACTAGACGAAGCTACCTCATCGATCTCGAGCGCCGGTGAGGTATGGGATTTCTTGACCATTAAACTCAATGTGGTGTGGAGCTTTGTGAAAGAAATTTTCATCCTATGAATTTTTGATCGTTGGATTTGCTGCTCTTTAGCTTTATATGGTGTGGGTTGAATTTGATTTGAATTCGAGCTAGATCGAGCTTGGATCTTCCCCTTGATCATGGATGGTCTCTGTTGATCAAGAGGAAGAACTTGTGAGATCTCAGCCATCCATCCGCACATTTTGGATGGATGGTTGAGATGATTCCCAATGTTTAGATATTCATTATTCATTTTAAAACCATGGGGTGATCTCTAGCTGTCCGATCTTTGATCAGACGATAGAGATCAAATCGCATGCACCGCTAGTCACCTTTTGAGATTTGATAACATAAGTAACCCCCTCATGGCACGATGCATATAAAGCATGCTGACCGTCGCCGCCACGCGTCACACTGTGAGCTAGGGGATTAGTTAGATTATTTTAATTAATCCTAATTAACCTAGGGATCTTCTAAAATTCATAACTCCCTCTAGAAAATTCAAAAAAATATGAAATAAAATCTTATGGAAAGATAATTAAACCTAAAATATTTTAAAATTAATTTCAATGGGTTTTAACTTATTATCTTTAATTTTGGGTTTTCTTAGAAATTTCATTTTGCTAATTACTTTTTAATTAAGCCTTTGATTAATCCCAAATTTCTTTTGTACATTTTAGAGGATGACTTCTACCTCCCTTAATTTTCTTGGGATTAATTGAAGGCTTAATTAGGGGAATTGCATGCGAGTCTCCTAATTACTCCCTTAATCTAATTAAGTATAATTAGGGTATGATTAATGATTTTAATCCATGATTAGGGTTAATTAAGGTTAGATCCAGTAAGTAGGAGGTTTATGGAATATTTTTGGGGTATTTCCCTTAAGCTATTTCTTAAACCCCCTTTTCTCTCCTTAATCTCCTCTTAATTAAGGGTTAATTCACTAATTATCCCCTGAATTAATTTCCAAAAATTCTAAAAACTTCTAGAACTTAATTAATCTACTTTGGGTAGATGCTTAGGTGTTTAATAGCCTAAGTTCAATTTAGGAAATCAAAACCCAATTCATAGGTGTGAAAGGGTTTTGAAATTACTTAAGCAAAACCCCTTAGCTTAATTAACTATTAATTGTGAGCCAACTTGCATTAGGCCTTTTCCTTATTAGGTGCATTATAAATTTAAATTTCTTATGAGTTTTAATATCATCTCATTGGCTCATAATTATTTGGTTAATTATTCTAAGGTAGTGTAGGTAAGGGTTAATTAAGTTACTTAATTCATACCTTAACCTAATCAATACTTAAAAATGAATCTAATTATCTAAAAATTAAACAAAAAATATCAAACACATGTGGGAATGGGTTAGGAATAGCAAACTCAACTCTCCTTTTCAAAATTAAATCAAATTCAAACTAAACAAAAATCACTTTGAATCACTTTGATTTATTTTAAACTTTCTTATTCTATAAGAATGTTTTTAGGATTTAAATGAAGTGAACTTGTTTTCATGCTTTCATTGCTTTGAATATTTCCCTAACATGTTAAATTTGTATGTCATGTGGTTTCAACCATTCATAGTTTTCAAATTCAAATTTAAAAATGAAATTGTTTACTTTATGTCAAATTTGTATATGTTGGCTAAAGTAGAAATATGAATGGCTATTATCACTACTAAATCCAAATTATTTTTAAAACATATAAATCAAATACCAAATCTCAAAGTATGCTACTTATATTCTAATTATGAGTTTGCATGTGATAGATTATAAAGGCATGCTTAGCATAGGTTTCCTTTCTCTTTTATATTAGCATAGTTTTGAATAGGAATTTGGTGAGAAATATGGTCTATTTGAAAAGGACCTAATATTCACCTATTTCCATATCCTATTCATTCTTATTCTTTCACCTAAGAGGGGCTACCTATACTTGCATACATAAATTGCATAAATAAAATGAATCCATTAATGTAACTTTTGCATTCTCCTCTTCTATTTCATTTCTTTTATACATATGTTTATATTTAAGGAAAGTGGTATATTAGTTTGGACAACCCTTCTAGGCTTTAAGTAGCTTAAATGATCTTGTACCTTACACCTCTTAATGGTGTCATACTCACTTATGCCTTTCTTACTTTCATGTGTGTATGTGAAAATTTGGATAAGGAAATCCCTTTTCTACTTAAGAAAAACCATGCATATTCAACTTCTAAATTTTCTTAAATGAATTACTTAGCATGCATCATAAATTATGTTAAATAGTATCATTTTTGTGTATAGATATGCTTATGATTCATTCATATGCATGTTATACATGTTGGGGAAAGAAATGAAGTAATGTGTGTTTTGTGAATTTGGTTCATTTTCTTTAATCTTAAAATGCCTCTCTTTTTGAATCGGTTTGCTTAGAGTTTATCTAAACTTAGGATTAATTAAAAGATTTAATCAAAATATTCTCCTAAATAGAACCAAAATGTGAATCTACTTTAGAAATTACTTATCTTAGGGAAGGAAAGAGAAGTCATCTCCTTCTCTTTCCCTATCTTCATAACTTAGTAATTAATTGTAGGATTCACTTAAACCAAATCAAAGCATGAAATAAAATCAACCTAAACAATTAAACAACTTAAATGAAACCCTCCTATAAGTTGAACATATTTTTTACACTTAAAAAATTTGATCTTAAAGCCACAGCTAAGCATACCACACAAGCCTTCAAAGCACACACATTAGCCTAAGTCACCACTTCTAACTTTAGGTTAGATTGGTGCATGGTTTGATATTTTGTTTTGTTTTGTTTTGTGATATATGTTTTAGACTGGAAGTTAGGGTGTATGCTTAGAGAATCAATGGTAGGACGTTCTTAGTCTAACTATTCTTTTCTACAGGAGATTGTGCTTAAGGAGCGCTATTATAAATAAAAATATAAATGTATTTGCTTGCAGGTGCTTTATACCCCTAAACATAATCCATAGGCCAGGTGGACTTAGTCATCAATGTGTGGGGTGATAAGTCCAATATACATGCTTGGGATTTGTGTGGTTTATTTTAACTAACCTTTATTTTGTAGGTGTTGGTTAGATTTTCACTTTTCATTTTTTCATGTAAATTTATGCAATTAGGACTTTAGAATAATTATTATATGGATTAGGATGAGCATTGGTTATTAGATCCTATCTTATGTACCAAGTGAAGCCTTGGAGCATCCACCTTCCAACCATCCAAAAGAAGAAACCAAAAGAAGAAAGAAAAAAAGAAAAAGAAAGAACAAAAGAAGAAAGAAGAAAAGAAGAAAGAAGAATAAAAGCTTGAAGACCTCCAAGCAATGAATTCTTCTTGTAACTAATTCATTTGTAATCTAGAAGTATAAGAGCCTACATTTGATATTTTTGAGTTTGTGCGGTGGTGCCTGACCAATGGGCTTTTATTCTTTTTGTAATTAGCTTTATAAATTAGTTGATGCTTTGTTTAGCTTTTGCATTAATTTGCATGCTTTTCTAGTTTCTTTCTTGCTTTATGTATGGCCTGGATGTGGATTAGGCTCTTGAGGGAAAAATAAATCTTTTACCAAACTTAACAACTCAAATTAAAAATAAAGAACTCATAACCTCACCTAAAGCCTCGGTTTAAAATCAAGATAAAAAAATTAGAAACCCCTTAGCTGGATGAGCATTTCTTTTGTAATATCATGCACAAATGCATCTTATTTCACTCTTGATTGGAGGGCTTTCACCTTTGCCAGAGAATCTTGGCTTGACCTTTGAGAGCCAAGGTGGAAACACACCTCCTCCCTTCTCGCTGATTTTGGCCATAACTTTATTTCTCATGCATTAGTCATAAAAAAATCTTATTAGCCTGAGTCAAAATTATTATCAAAAATGAAAATAAAATGAAATTTGAATTGCATTAGATTTAGGTCATTTGAATCATGCCTTTTACATGATCTAGTCTCTTTAAGGAGTGAGTTTAAGGATTTAGTCTCTTTCTAAATAAACAACACCCAAGCTATCTTGAATAAGCATAAAGACTTGCCTACATGTATTTAAAATTATAAGAGGAGTTTGTTGGCAGCCATCCTCAGACGGTTGTAAGTCCAAGCAGTTGGGTAGTTTATCCTCTATTGTGGAGGCAAACCAAATACCCATTTCTCGCCTTAGATTTAAGTTATGCTTTCATCCCATGAGGTTGCTTCTCCCCTTTCTAGGCCATAAGAATAATTCCTTACCTCTTAGACATTTCCTTAATCTTGTGCTAAAAAATCATAAGTCCTAAATTTCTAATGAAAAATACAACCCAAACAAACTAAATCAATTTCAAAAATGTAAAGCCCAACTATATGATAGTTTGAGATGTTCGCTAGGATTCCTAGCATGATGGGTAACTTATGCTTATCTCCCATTTTGGCTTCGATAATAACTTCTCTTTTGATAAATCTAATTTGATCTTTCAAAAATGAACTAATCAATTGATAGTCACTTCCTATTGAAATCTTCAAAGACAACGATCATTTACCTTAATTGAGAGTTTTCTATGGAATCCCCATTCCTTAGGATGTAATTAACTATGGGGGCTTGCCCCTATAGGGAACTTAACGAATCAAGTTTAAAATAAACCTTGCTTTACTTTTTCATGTAAAGTAGGGGAAGAATCTCTGGTACATATACATACCCATCGTTCTTTGGAGTCCTTATTGAGGTGATTAGGTCCATTAAAGGGTAGTGACTTCTATCTTTCGAGATAATACACTATTCCTTGATGATGTACTCGATCACCTGAATAAGCACATCTGCAGATCTATGTGACATCCCAAAAAGATGAATTTCTATATTCTTACCTTCTTTTTCTCCCCACAGATTTTGAAGGCGACTCCTCTATAAAAAATTTTCACCACCCTATCTAAACTATTTATGGTTGATTTTCAATATTTGGTGTAATCTTTGAAAATATTTAGAAAACATTGAAATAGTCTTAAAGAGATGTGAGAAGGAAAAACTAAATGTTAAATTAAGAAAGTGTTATTTTATGGTTAGAGAAGAAATACTTTTTGTTCAGAAAATATCTAAGCGAGGACTTAATGTTGATAATGCTATGATTCAAATTATAGAAAAAATGCCACCTCCAATAAATGTGAAAGAAATTATAAGATTTTTAAGACATGTGGGATTTTAAAAGAGGTTAGTTAAGGATTTTTCAAAAATTTAAAAACCCTTATGTAATCTATTAGAAAAGGATACACCATTTGTATTTACTTTTAAATTTTTAGGATCATTTAATATTTTAAAAACTAAAATTTTTCAACATTGCCATTATAATGCCAAATTTGAATTATCCATTTTAACTTATGTGTGATAGGTGAAGTACATAGGAAAGGAAAAGAAAATATTTTTCATATTATTTATTATGCTAGTAAAACTCTTTATAAAATTTATTTAAATTATTTAGAATCAAAAAAATAGTTATTAATAGTAGTATTTTTTATTAAAAAATTTATATTATATTTAGTTGATGTTAAAGACATTATATATATTGATCATGTAGTAATTAAATACTTAATAAAGAAGAAAGATGTTATACCTAAATTGATTAGATGGGTTCTTAATTTGTAAGCAATTGATATGGAGATTAAGGAAAATAGAAAATCAAGTTGTGGAACATTTATCTAAATTTAAAGTAGAAGTAAATTTAAGTTTAGTGTAGAGATTAGAGAAGAATTCCTTAAGGAATACTTATTTGCATTTGAACCTAAAGTGATTCCTTGGTATGCAAATATAATAAATTATCTAGTGAGTGAGATCTTGCCATATTGGTTAACTTATCATAAAATTTTTTTTTTTACATTACGTGAGATTTATTTCTAGGATGAACTATTTCTATATAAGAAATGTTCAAACCAAATCATGAGAAAGTGTGTCCTTGATTATAAGGTAAATAAAATTTTGTGGTTATTTCATGATGTTGAATATGGTGGCATTTTGAAGGAAATAAGGTAGTGACTAATTATTACAAAGTGGATTTTATTGGCTTACCCTACTTAGTGATGATTATGATTATGTGAAGAATTGTGACTAGTTCTAAACATCAAGAAACATATCAAAATGTCATGAGATGCCTCTAAATTACATATTAAAGGTAGATATGTTTTATGTTTGGAGAATTGACTTTATGGCACCTTTTATTCCCATTTGGAAGAGTACATATTAGTTGTTATAGATTATTTTTCCAGCTAGATAGAAGCAATAGCTACTTCTTGGAATGATTCTAATATGGAGTGAAACCACTTTTATTACTTATCATCCTCAATTATACAGTTAACTAGAAAAATTAAAGAGCAAGATTAGGAGAATTTTAGAAATGACTATTTTCCAATTAGGAAAGATTGGTCAAATATATCATATAAAGCATTATGGGCCTATAAGATTGCATTTAAGTCTCTAAATAGCATTTCTCCCTAAATAATATTATTTAAAAAAGCTTGTCACTTATCTTTAGAATTGGAACATAAACCATTTTTTATGATAAAAAATTATACTTTGATATGAAGGATGTATATGAGAGAAAACTCTTAAAATTAAATGAATTGGATGAGATAAGATTGAGAGCTTATGAAAATGATAGAATTTTTAAAGAATAAATTTATATATAGCACAATAAGAAGTTTATTAAGGATCAAATTAAGCTTAGGAAACAAGTTTATTTCTTAATTATAGGTTTAATTTATTTTTATGTAAATCAAAATCTAGATGGTCAGACCCTTTCTTAGTTATTAGAGTTTATCCACATGCTGCTATAGAAATTCAAGACTTGAAAACTCAAAATATATTTTGGGTAAATGATCGAGAACTTAAGTATTATTTCGAGGGTGAGGTGAATTTGAATAAGAAGTTGATTACGCTCATTTCTTTTAAGGATGGTTGACATATGACTTAGTCAGGCTAAGGACAATAGACCAAGCACTTCTTAGTAAGCAACCCAAGATATATTAATTTTTTTGGAATTTTCTTGTTTACATATATATGATGTTTATGGAAGTTGTAAGACTTTGAGTCTAAGTTGTTGCACCTAGGCCCTGTAATAAAAAGTGTCATCATGCTTTGTCATGTTACCATATCAAATAGTTTGTTTTCAATTATTGTAGAAAATTTTAAAAAATTACCATGACTACTTTGACTTGGTTAGAGCTAGACATCGTGGATAAATAGGTATCACAGTCCTAGTAAATGGTTAGGGAAAAAAACAAACATAATTATGTACAAAGTACATAAGTTATTAAAGCACCTTAGCACTATAGACTAGATCTGTGAAGCTCCATTAAATAATCAATGACTGACATAATTTTTTTGCCATAATAATGGTTTTCATTTTGTATTTAGTGATGAATTTATGGCTTTGGCTAATTTTTTACAGTTGACTAGCACTTATGCGGTTAATAACAATGCTACATTACTACACTTAAGAAGCCAAAATAGTAAGTGCCTAGACACTGGGTCTAACAACATCATAGCATTACAAAACTCTATGAATAGAGCCATAGGCAAATTTTCATTATTCATTCAATCTTTAGCCTTTGAACCTTAGAGTCCCTTGCCTTTTCCCCTTAAACGTTCTAGCAATTTCTTCAAGAAACCATGCCTTTCAAAGTTATTTAGAAGAGGAAGAAGAATACATATTATGATCCTAGGAAAGTCGTTAATGCCAAAGATGATGATAGGTACATTACTGCACTTTTAAATAAAAATTTCTTTCCTGAAAGGGGTTTGATTAGTCTAGGAGGGAATAGAGAATATTTTTACACAAAGAGGTTGAGAATCACTCCTAATCTAGCATAGTCATTATAATTAAATAATTTTTTGCTAAAGCCATGGAAAACATGGATTTCTAAATTTTATTAGGGACAAAGATATAAAATATAATGTATATACTACCTATTATGATGGTAACCCAAATGTTGATGAGATTGTTAAGTTTCTTACTATTTGGTAATCAAGTACTTAGTAGAAGATAAGGGAGAAGAAATTAGTAAATTTTCCTACTTTTGGTATGACTAAAAATGCAAATACTTGGCATTATTTTATTTTTTCAAGTTAATGCCTAGTGGAAATGTTAGTGAGGTGACCAAAAATATAGTATTTCTTTATTTTTCAATTCAAAAAGGTTTTTCTTTTAATAATGTAGGTAAAGCTATTCATAAGTTTATTTAAAATATGATTAAAGGTAGCACTACTTTAGGTTATTGGCACCCTTTTTACTTTTTTTGACATTGTGTTTTGGTTGGGGTTTTAGGTGGCCCCAATAAAGACCCCTAATCACCATTAGTTTCTAGAGCTCGTATGTCTAAGGAAAGGATTAAAGCAATAAATTTTAAGTATAAACCTAAATGGAGCTCACGTACACCACCTTATTGATTGAAATCTTCTAAAATTATGAGTAGCTACTTGATCTAAGTGAACACGAGACAAATCTACAACATAGAGCTGAGGAAAGTAGTAAGTAGAAATAAGAGATGAGGAGAAAATTTGATTACTGCATGGACAAGTAGTAGTAGTAGTTTGCTTATAAAACTAATTCCAACTCAGTCTTAGCTCAACTATTTCATAACTGCCAGCTGAATGTGAGTGTTGACTGTGTTTATTGCTCTAAAGTGCCACAGTTTTAACTCTATATAAGCTAGATTCAAGTAGCTAAAGAAGATGAAGAAGAAAAAGAAAAAGAAGAAGAAGAAGAAGAATAAATAGAAGAATAAGAAAAAGAATGGGGAGAGGAAGAGTCAAAATTTTCTATTTTTAATTACTTTTTGTTTTACTTATTTTATTTGCTTAATTTATTGTTGTTTCTTTGTAATAATTTTACTTTTATTTTTAACATCATATAAAAAAATTGAGTTTAGGAGAGAGTTAGTCTATTTCTTTTTCCAATATAATTTTCGTATCCATGTGCAATGTCTGGGAGCCGTAATATGTAACACCATCATTATAATCTATTTTATTTTATTTGTCATAATGTACTAAAATGTATAACTCTTATTATTACTTGTTTAATTTAATTTTATGTCATTTTTTGAAAGTTCAAGTTTTACTCGAGAAGCAAAACTTTAGAATAAAAATCAATTTAAAATTATTTTAATTTGAAATTTAGAACTTCATCGAAATTGTTAAACTATGAATTATAACTTAAACTATTAATAATAAATCCTTCCTACAAAGCTTTATCACATTGAAAATGTTCCAATGAAGGTGTTAAAGTGGACTCCATCTTTTGATAATAACACTGAGCTACTAATTTTTCCCATTTGGATCAAGTTTCCAAATCTTAAACAACATATTTTCAACAAATAGATCCTTTAATCTTTAGCTATAATTTATGGGAAGCCACTAAAACTTGAGTTGCCAACCTTTAATTTTTCAAATGTCATAGTTGAGATGGATATAAAAGCCTCATATGATTTGTTCACCCTTAATTGATTAATGATGAGCTATCATTATAGAACAAAAACCCCATTGCTACTCTAAGTGCAAGATACTTGGACCTATAATGGGGAGTTACCTTATTACAAATCCTAAATTGAGGGGGAAACCTATTGAAAAAGACCAAACCAAAGTAATTGGTAGCCAAAGATTGATATAGTATGTTTAACTTAACATTAGAAAGCAACTTATCTAATTGATCAATAGCTAAATAGGGAAGAGGCAGACATCATACATGAAATACAAACATCTATAGTTGATGTGGTAATTGATTTCAGTATCCCCCAAGGAAACTAGGAAAATGTAGTAACAATAGTTGATCCTATTAAGGAGACCAATGTTCAGTACTCAATGGACATTCATAATTAACCAACAAACCTCCAATCACATTGTAATGCCCATACTATCACAAACTAGGAATTTCTTTACAAAACTCTAAATGGTTTCGATAAAAGACTGGACTATTCAGATATCCAAAAAGCATAATAAAAAAGGCATCAAGGAGCTGAAATATGTAAAGCATGTTGTTGTTGGATAGCTTAGAAGAATGTCAACTACTAGTGTCCTTAGAAATTTAGATGATAGGACATCTACTAGAGCCACAAGAGATAACAATACCTTTCTAATGACTAATTTCATGATATGGAATATTAAGGATATTGCTAAACCAAAAGATTTTGAACACTTAGAAAGTTTAGTTAGAATTTATAAATTGGATAGTTTTGCTATTTTGGAATGTTTATTTCATCCCAACAGTTCTGCTAAAATTCATAGATTCTTTAATAATTTCAATTGGATGTTTAATTGCAATGAAAAAAAAATATGGCTCCTATAGAAGAACAATTTGCAGATCAACCTTTCATTCACATTAATATCACTGATTGTGATCATATGTTTTAGGCAACAATAGTATATGTTACATGTTCTAGAGACTCTAGAAGGGATTTATGGCAAAAAATCAATTTTTTGGATTGTTGGCTTTTGTGGGTAAGGGGTGGGAGGTGGGGATTTTAGTATGATTTCTAACACATTTAAGAAAGGAAGAAGGAGATGATCGAACAATGTTGTTTTGAGAGAATTCTCAGATTACATAATCGAAGCATGCCTCTTGGATGCTAGTTTTAATTGATGCCCATTTACTTGGTCTAAAGTATAAACTTTTGAACAACTGGATATAATACTAGTTAATTTGAATTGATTTAGCAACTTTGAACACATAAGCATTCAAAGTCTCAACAGAACAGGCTCTAATTATGTTATATTACTTCTATCTATCAATATACTATCAAAACCTAAACACTCAGCTTTTAGATTTTTCAATAAATGGACACAACTTAATCAATTTTGTTGATTGCCTCAGAAAGCATGGTGCATTAACTCAAGTTAAGATCCATTAATCAAACTATGCTAACTTCAAGAAAATCTAGCAGCACATCTAAAAAAAGTGGAATTAGGAAATATTTTGAAACATTAGCTTGCAAGTTGTATATGCAGAAAGTACTATTTGTAGCCTTGAGAATCTGGTCCTTAGTGACAACCACCTTGATACTAACCATAAACTACATATAGCACAAATTGAGTTACCAAAATATATCGCTATGAAGGAATCCTTTCTTAGACAAAAAGCTGCAATCACCAGCTTCACGGATGGAGACAAAAATACTAAATTCTACCATGCTTGCATAAAGTGATAAAGAGAGCACATGGAAATATTAAAAATCAAAGAATCACAAACTTGGATCACAAATTAGAAAGCAGATTGTAGCTAATGGCATTAACTATTTTTAGAAACTATTCCAGCTAATACAACTTCAATGTCCATGTTTCACGAACATTTATTTGAGGACAATAGGGTAACCATAAAATTACTTAACCTGTCTTTTATACCTATTGAGGTTGAAATTAAAGTAGCTTTGGGTTCTTCGAATGGGTTAAATACAGAAAGTCCAAGTGGGTTTTCCACACATTTCTACCAGCACATTTGGAAGTGGATAAAGAAGGATTTTACTAATGCCATTCAAGCCTTTCTAAAGGGTTTGAACATGCGTAAGTACTTTTTCTTGTCTTCTGTATCACTCATACAAAGAACGTTGACAAATGTAGTTGGGACAACCTTAGACCTATCAATCTAACCTCAGTTATCAACAAGATTATTACTAAAAGTGTAGCATTAAAGCTTCAACCTTACTTATCTATGATGATCAGTAAAGATTAGAAGCCTTTATCAAAAAGTAAAATATAACTAACAACATACTCTTTGCTCATGAACTACTCATGGACTTAGATAAAAAGTGTAGGGGAGGTAATCTTCTTATCAAGCTAGATATTAGGAAGGCCTTTGATAACATAAGCTAGGATTCCATCTTAGCTATTTTAAATGTAAGGGGTTTCAATAGTAGCTTTTATCATTTTATAGAGAGGTTTTTATGCAACGATTACTACTCCATCATCCTCAATGATGAAGCTCATAGATTCTTTTAATCATAGAGGAATAGAGCAAGGTGATCCTCTATCTTCTTCTCTATTTATCATTGCATTTAATATTTGTCTAAAATGATTAATGACATGTAGGAGAATCATAGCAGCATATGCTTCTTGATTGAGGTAGTGTTAATATATCTCACTTAATGCATGCTAATAATGTCATGCTTTTTTATTAATGAAAGAAAAATTTTGTTAGGAGAATAATGCACACCCTTACCCAATTTGAACAATTTCTAATATGACATTCAATAAAGTTAAATGTCTATTTGCATTGGGGGAAGAGATGCAATCTAGATAAGATTGGTTGGATCAAACATTTCATTAGATTTATTAAAGCCTTCTTACCTTTAAATATCAAGGTGTTAACATATACAATGGTAGACTAAAGTTAAATTAATTTCATGACATTATTGTAAAAGTTCAATGTCAAATAAATTCATGGAAAAATTCTTTCTTATCATTTGGAGGAAGGATCAATTTGTTTAAGTGTGCTAAACTAAATCTTTCTTTATACTACTTAAGTATTAAGTGTGCCAACCAATGTGCAAATTAAATTACAAATAATCCTTAGAAAATTCATTCGATGTAGAAATGGAAAGTCTATCTATAGGGCTAGCTAGAAAACATTTTGTAAGCCAACGCATGAAGGGGGATCCCTATTCAAGTCCATTCAAATTAACCAAATTAAATCATGGATTAAATTAAAGAATAATAACTCACTTTAGGCCTCCTAGTTGTTTAGGATGTATTGTGACAATATACTGCCACAAAAGGTTCTATATTGCAAAGGTGACTCCAATGTTTAGGAACAAATGCTGGACCATAAGGAAGTTTCAAAAAATGATCTTTTAAAATCTTGGTGAGGGCAAGGTCAATTTCAATCTAGATGATTTTTTTTTTTTTTTGAAAACTTGATGATAGAAATAAATTTGACTCCAATCCCTAACCATCATAGTATTTTGGACATCTAGATGATGGACAATTAGAATATTAATAAACTCTAGTAATGGTCTCCCTCCTAATATCACAAATGATGTAATCAAAATTCCTTTCAATTCTAACCAAAAGGATGTTATTGTTTTGAAGTGTGAAGATGAAACTATTCCATTACCAAAGCCATATGCTATAATCTAAAAAATAGCCTCAAATGGGGGAACTTGATTTGAAATAGAGCATGGAAACCCTTTATGTCCTTCTCTAATTTGAGATTACCTTACAATTTATTACCTACAAATGATCTTCTCAAACTCAAGGGATTGAGGCTTCCCTCTATCAAATACTTATGCTGTGAAAAAGAAGAATATTTATTCTAGCTCTTTTTCCATTGTAAAATCAGTAGGCAATCATGACTCAATTTGGAAAATACTTTTATCATACTTATATTTAAAAATTACTTTGCCATTCTAAATTTTCTTCCAACATGGAGTCACTTCACCAACCAATGTTGTGTAGTCACATTAAAACATCAATACCATTGACCACCTCTTGGTTCATTTGGATGGTGAGAAATAATTACAAACATGAGGGGAAACATGGTTAACCAATTGGAATTATCATCCATGTCAAAAAATTATCTACAAAAAACCTCATGTCTCTAGATGCATCTGTTCATCTTCTTTAAAAGGAATGTCTAACATTTTAAGCTATTTTAACTTTCTAACAAACCCAATCCCAAATGGACACTAGCATCTTAGATCAAACCCAATAATCAGGGTATTAAAATCAACATTGATAGTTGAAATGAATCTAAAAGACAAACAATGGGAATTGGTGGTATACCCTTCAGGTAAATATATTTTCTTATTTTATATGCCATGCGATGCAAGATCTGATCTTCATTCAGAAGAACTTACATGTCTTGTTGCAATTAAGATTTCAATTATCTTTCATGCTTCTTCATTCTAGATTAAAACTAATTCCATATCACTTTGCAAACTTATCCATGAGGATAAATGCTGACATTGGTACTTAATTAACATGATCAGTAGATTAGATCATTCGTGAAAGGCAAACAATAAAAAATCAATCATGTCTACATGAAGGTAGTAAATTTGCTTGTCATTTAGCCAAGATGGGTTCTTCAATGGACAACATAACCTTTTTGTCATCTCCAATTTCACATATTAGCAATCTTCTCCATAAATATATTTTGGAATTCCATATATTAAAGGTGAAATTTTATATGTCCTCCCCCCTCTCTCTCCTTTGCTTTGTATTTCCATATCAAATTAATAAAATACTTTTAACATAAAAAATTGTAAATTATTAATAGCTAAAATATCATATAAGTACTAGTAATATTAAATACTAAAAGAATCTAATAAGAACTAATAATAACTTAATTAGCTAAAATTCATAAAAATCATCTATGCTAATATTGAATACTGAAACATACTAACTAACAGAAAATATATTTTTGTAAAACTATCCTTATTTTATTGATTTATAAAATTTTTCTAAAGTTATATATATAATTTGGGATCTTTTGTTTCACCTCCAAAAAATTTATAACAAATACCTTGATTAATCTCAAGACTTTTCCTAAATCTAAATTTAGTAGAGTTGATCATTTAATAAAAGTAGATTTTGGTGTGTGATTTAAAAAAAAAATTAGCTAAGTTCCCTAAATCAGTTAGATAGAATTGATTCCTTACTAATTTATGTTTTCTCTTATCTACTTATTATCACTGTGATATTTAAAACTATTATGCTTGTATGCATATGATGTGTGGTTGAATTTTGAATTATGGTTGGTGGCTTTTGCTATATTTGTAGCCCTCTGCTTATCAAAGTTAGCTTCCTATAAAGTTTTGGTGCCCCTTTTGATTGGCTTTACATTATATGATACTACATTTGTTATCAAACCTGGGTTACTTTTGATTTGGATGGTTTTTTTTTATATCGATAATAAATTATACTATTTTGAAATCTTTTATGAATATAATTTTTAGATGTGTTTTATGTGTTAATATTACTTTTACTTTATATAATTCTTTCCAAAAAATTTGCAACTGGTCACTCTATTATTGTTGGTGGTTATATATAGATTTTGGAATATTTTTCCCTAACCTCTATTGTAGACTTATCCAACAAATATCCTAATTATATCAAGAAAAATTTTCAAATCTAAATGAATATGGTTTGATCATTTATTAAAAAATAGAGTGTGGTAGAATATATGCACAAATTAGCTAATTTCTTTCAATGTAAACTACTTTATTTTATTGTGGGATGATACTAGATGATTTGGAAATAAAACTGACTAATGAAATAGTGGATTCTACTCATGGCTTATCAACGACCTTAATAAAGCTAGATGTCTTACAAATGATCTCAACATAACTAATCTACTATGAATCACATACCTTATCACTTAAATTATTTAATACTTATTTTAGTTTACACTAACTTAATTCTATATTTGATGCTCCTAATCTGTTAGGGTATGCAAAATTTGGTTGTAAGAAGAAAGCTTATGTGGAACACCCTAATTTGAAATTAAGCTAATAATTAGAAGACTTTAAATTTTGGTTTTTAAGTTTTAGATGTTTCTTTTTATTTATTAAACTATTCTTAGTACTAGCCTTTTTGGGATCAGTCTCTTTAGCTTTTTTTATCTTTCATTGTAATGTTCATTATGAGCATTCTATTTTTTGAGATTTTTTAAGCCTATCTATTATAGGCTGTGAACTTTGTATTCTCTTTATTAATCAATTAATTATAGTGGGTTTTTTTTCCAAAAAAAGTAAGAATTTGGGTTATTATAGTTTAGTTATTTTTTATGTTTAATCATGAAACATGTAAGTCTATGCTTCAAAAAAAATTATCACTTAATGATTTTAAAATTTACAAGTTTTGCGATCAAGTAAGTTTAAAGACTCATGAAAATACATTGGATTAGTTAAGTATAAGTAATAGTTTGAGTTCAGGGTATTTAATAAGTATAAAAATTGAATGGTATATTTGTGGTTAATTAATGTGAAGATGTTATTATTTTATGTAATTTTTTGTATTTTTTATCAAAAATTCTCATTTGGGGTGAAAAGAAAGAAAATTCAAGTTTAAATGTCCAACATCTACGTGTTGCGCAAGGTAGCAACATGACATTGGAATAAAGGAAATTTGGGTGTTAAGATAGAAAAGGTAGCGCATATGTGCTAGATAACTAATGTTACGGTGCCATATTAGCAAAGATTTGGACTCCAAGATAGAGAGAGTAAGACATTTAGGTGCTGCAATGAGTAGTGCCACAATGACTGAAGGAGCCCAAAAAAACCTAAAATTATTTAAAGATAGTAAAGAAAATGTCAAGGTGCAACAACCTAATAGATCAATTTTGGGTAGTTTTAGTTGCCAATTTAGAGAGCTTCTAAAGTAGTTTGAGGGTGTTGTTTGGAAGAATTTGGGGCAACTGATAAGAGGATGCTACAACTATAAATAAGAGCCTAATTGCTTAGAAAAAGATTTTGGCTAGTGTCTAAGTGTCATATATGTTAGTGAGTGTAGTGTCACTTGATGAGTGAGATTCCAAGTGAAGTGTGTTAGAGTGTTGTTTTATGTATTTTTCATAATGTTGATGATCAATTTGTGCTAAAGATTATTGAGGGAAAAGGTCCAAGAGAAAGAGATTTAGACTTCGAGGCTAAAATCTAAAATTAAGAAGAACTTAGAAGACCCTACTCGTTCTATGTTTCTTTAATTTTTGGTTATCCCACATGTTCTCATATGTTCATGTGGCATTAAAATTCTTTCATTTCTAAATAATGAGTAATATATTAGTGCATTATATTTATGGTTATCTTGTATTATTTTATGTGGTAATGTGATGTGAGTTATAAGAAAATTATTTGTACTTTAATATTTATGTTGTTCAACATTTTTTGATACTTTATTAAATTGTAATTTGACTAAATGCAATACTAAAATCTTATGTAATCTAAAGATATCAGAAGAGTCCTAGTGAAATAATTAAGAAAGTAGACCACCCTTTTAAATATACATAGGAATATGATATTTAGGGATTTGCAATCGTATAGATAGAAGAATATAATATAATTACTTATTGTAATTAGTATATAGAAATATAACTAATTAATTGCAATGACTAAGTCTATTTGATCTAGGTATAGTTGAGAAGAAAAAAATGCTTCCAATTAATAACCATAAAATTTAAATTCACAATTACATTTATCATAAAAATAATCAATATATCATAAATTTAGATACATTTTCTAAAAATAATTAATGTCATATTTTCAAATAAAAATAACTTTTATAATTTTCAATAATTTAAGTTTTTCTATGTTTTCGACTTGGTTAGATAAAAATTTGGTTAGCATAAAATTAGTATTCAATTTAATTTAAGTTTTATAAAAAATCTTCGAAAGATACTTCTATTCATCACAATATTACTTGATTGGCACATGTACTTGTGTTCATCATTTAACCCAGTCACTAAGTCTCACCACTATCTTATAATATTATCCCTTAAGCTTAACCAATACTTTCTTATCACATAACATGCCTTATGCATTCCTCCATTTCAACCATCTAACTTGAATTCTACTAATAACATCACCATATATTTCACCATCACCTTGAACAATAGAATTGAGAAATCTAAAAGGTTCACTATTATTAATGACTTGATCACTAATTGTCACTTCACTACTAGATATTGCATAACTAAAATTACACTTCATCTATTCAATTTTGGATCTACTCAAACAAAAGCTTTTATACTTTAAAATTGACCCTGACCTTCATAATTCAAATTTTTCTTGAACTCACTCTCTAGTCTTATAACAAGAAGAATATCATCAGCAAAAAGAATACACCAAGGTACATCATCTTGTAAATGTTTAGTAAGAACATCCATGAGTAATGAAAAATGATATGGGCCTAATGTCGATCATTGATGTAATCCAATTGAAATAGAATATACTTAGTCAATCCTCTTCTATTTGAACACAAGTTACAACTCTAGTATGCATATCCTCAATGACTTGAATATAAGAAATATTAACCCTTTTCTTTTCTAGAATTTTTCAAAGCACTTCTTTTGGAACTTTATGAATTGCTTTTTCTAAAAAATAAATATCATATCTATATCCTCCTTAATCTCTCGATACTTCTCCATCATACCTCTCAACAAAATGTGTACCATCCACAATAGACTTATCAAGCATTGTAAGAGATTTAACATAATATAAATTTAAATACAAAATAGATATAATAAAATAACTATACCATAGAAATTTAAGACTTCAAACATGAGGTCTATGACAAAATGAATTGCAAGTGAATATCCATAATATAACAATTTATAAATTTAGAGCTATAATAAGATATATATATATATATATATATATATATATATATATATATATATATATATATATATAAAATTGATTAATGAAAGAATATATTTATAATATTTTTTGAATGAACATATGGATTAATTTGTGAAATGATTTACATGTAATTGGTCCATATAAAATTAAATGGAATCAAGCATAAATTTCAAAGAACTATTCTCTAAAATCAAGTTTATGATTAATTTTATTGCATATACTCCACAATCATAGCTACAAATAAGATGTAATGAACTTTTTAAACTATACATGCATGAATTACTTAAATTTTGATTATATTTTAAGATGTCTTACCATACGAAAGCTTTAAGTACCTCATTTGTGATGGAACTCTTCCAACTCCAAAGAGATTTAGAGAAAATAATAGTTTATATCTATTATTAGATACTTATGGCTACTTAAGCTTCTAGGAAAGCACTTATAGAATCAACTCATTATTGTCTAAAACGTCTACACTTATTAGATTAGACAACTACACACATAGAAAGATAACTTAAACGTGCCAAATTTATAAAAGATAATAAATAAAAAATGATCAAATTATTTTCAAACCATATTGATGTATGATTGAGCCTTCTTTCAGACATTTTATACCATGAACAAATATAGGTTGAATCATCTTCAAATCATAATCAAACAAAGATTGAACCATCTTCAAAGCATAATTAAATCATCTTTAAATGATGATTTAATTAAGGGTTAAACATGGAATAAATAAGCAATAAAATTTGTTCAAAGTATCTTCAATTAATTTTAAACAAAAGTTTAGCCATCTTTGTAAGAGATTTGAAGAAAGATTCGAAAACAATCAAATAGAGATTGAACATCACAAATTTATATTTGGATAATGATTGAACAATTATCAAACAATATTCAAGGCATCTTTAAATTATAAATGAATAATATTCAAACTCATATTGAACTACCTTTGACCAAGGATTGAACAAAACCTATCTTTAAAGAATCTTTGAATAATGAACAAAGTATCATCAAATAGTTGATGAATCATAATTTAATCATCTTCAAACCATTTTTAAATAATGATTCTTCTTCTTCTATCGTGATTAATCTACATTAAATTACTAATCAATCATTGATCATTCATGATTCAACTAGTGTTTAAATATGATTTGAAGATAATTTATCATTATTCAAACAAATCCAAGTAAATAAGCTAATATCCACCCGTATTCTAGGTCAAAATGTATATGCTAGTGTTATAGGTTTAGGGTTTAGATTGCAAACACTATATCAATCATAAATTAAGTGAATAACATTAGAGACATTAAATAATAATAAATGGAGAAAGACTATCATCATAAAATATTGTTGCAACTCAAACACAAATACCAAAAGATTTGAGGAGTTCCTATGATGAAAGGTCACATAATTATTAAGTGAATGTTTTTATTATATATTGAAAAAGATAAAATATTAAAAAGTAAGAAAATGTTTATCTAAAATGAAATTCCAGGAATATTTCTATGAAAAGATAATTACTTTGCTTATTTCCAAATTTTAGTTATTATTGGGGCATAAAAAGTCAAATTTCAATCCAAAAATTATCTTGTACTAGATAACATGATATAGCTCTTCCAAGAAACTTATTCATATTTTTTTTATCTTGCTAGGCATATCATTCCTTTTTAGATGGTAAATTATTTTTTATCTATTGATTTTTATTCATTAGCTAAATTATTATTTATTTTTAGTGCAACTATTGTGTTAATTAAGCTCTAAGTTTTTTCTACTTGAATAATATTTGTTGATGATATCACATCAATTATTTATACACACCACTCATCACAAATTAGATATAAGTCTATTTAGAAATATCTTGTTTGGTGAAAATACTTTTGTGAAATTAATTTAAAGAGATGATTGAATCTCCATGTTTTATAATTTATCTCTCATCATCCTATAAAAAATATAGATTTTTGCTCAAAATGAACAAAATTTTTAATTAAGATGTCTAGCTAGAAAGGGGCGGTCGGCAGTTGGCTTTATGTGCCATACCCATTTTTAAATGAAATTAATTGTATGTTTATCATGACATATGCCAAACATAATTTGTGGAATTTTATGTGCTCATGCTAATTTAAAAACAACTATAATAAATATTTCTACATAACACATAAATCTTTTTTGAAATGACATATATTTTCTCCTTCACTCTCAGTTTAAAAATGCTATAAATTCCATAGACTATAAGGGGCTTCATTGCCTTAGCCTTTCAAGTCAGAATCTCATTTATTTATTTATTTCTTCCCACAGCTATAAAGAAAAGCAATGAGGTCTGCCAAATCTTCAAATCTTCACTCTCAACCAGAGGTTGTTCGCCATCATGCAAATAATTTTCACCCAACTGTTTGGGATGATTACCTCTTAACCTTCATGCCAATGCCTTCTCTAGAGCTTGTATGCATGTCATAAGTTCGTAATCAACAAATTTTATTTCATGCCTTTGGTGTAGTACATTTCGCATGAATTCTTCTACGATCTTTCCAATTTGAGTGTGTCATCTTTAATTTAAATTTTAAAAATTTGATTCTTATTTTGTCAGATTCTTCTTGACCCTAATATTTTTACTTTTGAGTATTAAAAAAATGTTGATTCTAGGAATTAAAAATATTATAATAGAATCCCTAAGTTGTTAAATTTTTGATAATAACTACTGGATGTTTTCTTCAAAAATAATTCTTTATTTCATTTTATTAACATATATTTTATATTTTTATCTATTGAGAAACACTTTCCAAAAATTAAATTTTATATCCTCTATTTTTTTATCAACTAATTTCCCCTTAATCTCAAGTTTCTACCACCATTCTTATCATATATCTAAGCATTTATATGAATTTCTCAAGCTTGCAAATTAATATATTTCATTTAGTTCGTCATTGTAATAATGACTTGTTAAAATCTTATGGATGCCTTTCTAATGAAATATCTAATCAATGTCAACTTTTAAAAATATTTGAAGGAAATCATAAATCGAAGGATTGATGAGCTTAAGGAAGTGATAAAGAAGATGCTTAAAGATGAAAGCGATCAACTTCCATCTTTAGAAATGATTGAGTTATCCGGCTTTAAAAAGATTAACAGGTTTATATAAGGTATCAGTAACGATCTACATATTTCTCCGATTCCGCCTTTTAAGGCAACAACAATTTTCCATTTCAGCCGGTAATAAATTAACTTACAACTTAATTTGTACTATCCTTAAAGAAGCACCTATGCCTTATATATAACACCATGAATTTCTACGTAATCAGCGAAACAAGAAAATTGATAGTTTATTCCTACGTGTATGCGAAGCAGATGTATTCAGCAAGTTCATAGATGCAGAAGGAGATTTCAAGGATTGCTTGATGCATGATGCGAAAGCATTGTTAAGCCTCTACGATGCAGCTCATCTTGCAACTCCAGCAGAGAAAATTTTGGAAAATGCTGCAGATTTTGCAAGAACACATCTTAAATTGATGCTATGCAATTTGGAGCCGATTCTGGCAACTTTGACGTACAGAGCTTTAGAGACTCCTCAGTGTAAAAGAATGGAGAGATTGGAAGCAAGAGAATACCTGTCAATTTATGATGAAGAAGCTAACAAAAGTGAAATTCTATTGGAGTTCGCGAAACTAGACTTTCATTTTGTTCAATCAATCCATTTGGAGGAGCTTAGAAACATAACCTTGTAAGTTTTATTCATTTAAAAATTCGTTTGTCATCATCATTAGCCTTAGCAGCTTTATGCTAATATTACACACACATAGTTTTGGAAATGATTGATCTTGACTCCACATGATTATATAGATGGAAGAATTCTATGGCTCTCGTAGAAAACCTACCATTTGTACGAGACCGATTTGTTGAGCTACATTTTTGTATGATAGGAGTATACTTTGAACCATGTTATTCTCGTGCTAGAATAATGGCCACAAAAATACTTATGCTGATGACAATACTTGATGATATTTATGACCAATATGGAACACTGGAAGAGCTTGAATTGCTTACTAACAAAATTGACAGGTAAAAATGATCAATTTAACATCAATTACTTCTTTGATTAGTTAACCATAATGACTTCCATGAATATGAAGTTATCTTTTCTTTTGAAATATTACATGTGATAATATAGATGGGAGCTCGAGGGAGTTGATCACCTAACCAACAATTTACAATTCTTTTGTATGGCTCTTTATATGACCTTCAAAGATTTTGAGGATGAATTGACATTTGAGAAAAATTCATTTCGGTTAAGATTCATCAAAGAGGAGGTATGGTCTTATATTATAAATACATCTAATCATATTTTGGAAAAGAGCATATTAGTACAATTAGTTTTAATAGTGCATTAATGATATATGTAGTCACGTATGTTATCTCTAAAATGCAACTAAACTTTGAAAGAATATGAAGTTTTTCATTTTATTTACACCATTGTTTTAAAATATTGTTAATTTTTATTTCTTTTAAATAAATTAAATTTATTTTCTATAATAATTGAAGCAAAATATCATTCAATTAATCATAATTGATTGATGGCCCTTTTGATTGAGTTTAAAAACTTGGCGCATGCATATTTTGATGAAAGGCGATGGGGAAATGAAGGTTATATACCCAATATAGAAGAACATTTATCTATGTCCCTTAGGAGTAGTGCATATCCATTGGTATTTTGTGCATCATTTGTTGGTATGTTTGAAATAATTCCACATTACGTATTTGATTGGATTACTAAATTTGTTGAGTTTGTCAAAGCATCTTGTATCATAGGTCGAGTGATGAATGATTTAAATTTTGATGAGATATTTTTTATAATTCTATTAAATTTATATGAAAGCTTATTTGATGTTTTACTTAAAAAATATTTAAAATTTTAAATTCATCTTTGTTTTTTTTTTTCAGCATGAAAAGATGGATAATCATTTTGCTTCCATAATTCAATGTTATGCTAATGAGCATAAATGCTTACAAAAAGATGCACATAAAAGGCTAATGGTGATGGTGGAGGATGCATGGAAAACACTTAATCAAGAATATCTTTTGACACTATTTGTAGTTCGACCTATCATCAACATGGCACGTGTGACTGAGCTTTTCTTTAAGGATAAAGATAATTTTACCAATTCCTTTGGCTCCATGAAAGATAACATAAACTTGGTAATGGTGAAACCTATTTTGTCCAAGAATGAATTGTTAATATAGTTGTTATGTTGTTTATAAGCACATATGGAGTCTAATTATTTACCCCATACAAAGTCTATTTTTAAATTGATATTTTAAATTAACCCAACCTAGCCTAATCTAGACTAGTCTTGGATTTCTTATCATTATACCGTCATAAACCTCTTACTATTATAAAATACACATATACAAAAGACTATGCAATTGCATGGGAAATAATGTAGTGAGAAATTATCATCCTAAAGAGACTAAGACTATTAAGTACTAAGGTTTGGTTTATTTTAATTATCTAAGTGGTTAAAATAAGGTGACAATTTGAGGTGAGAGTAAAAATAAAAATATTAATAATATGTAATAACTAATGAAATAATTAAGATGTTTATGGTTGAAATTAGTTAGGCTAAAGCTGAGAGTTTGAATTTCACTATGATGATTATATTTATTTGATTTTAATAAAAATTAATGTTAAAAAAATATTTCTCTCAATTTGATCAATGTAGAATTTATCTTTATCTCAAAAGGCTAGGGTTACTATTTTTTATTGCATGAACTTCCTACCTTAATGTAAGAAATTCAATGCAAAAAATTCATAAAATAAAACAAATGATTAAAGAAGATTACATAATTTCAATGGAATGATCTTGAATAGTCCATTGCAAGTTCTATCATAGCATATTGATCCTAAACAAATGCATTATAATATAGAACCTATGACCAATCTAATCATATAATCATTGTGCTGGATTATTGTAAAAGGATAAGAAAAAAGGTTAGTATAGCTAGGCAACTTGGTTCTACATACCCAAATCAAAGAGTAGTTCAAATGGGTAGCTAAGCTCTGCCAATAAATATGCACTTAAAAAATTAGTAAATAAAATATAAATTAAGTTTTTTCTTTGCTCATAATCCTTCCTCTAGTTCAAAGTATGTATATTCTTCTTTTAGGGTATGTCATCTCCTAGTACTAGATTGGAAAACTTGGTTTATATTTTACTTTAACATCAAAAACGTTCAAAAAAAGTGTTGTAAATAAAAAGAAACTCTTAAAGCTCAATAGAGCAATCACATAAAACAAAAGTGACATAAAATATCTAACTATGAGTTTGTATAAAATAAAGCAAAACATGAGTATGCCTAGCACTTGAAAAAACTATAAATATATTCTAACAATAGTATAATAAGAGATCAACATAGAACAATACAATTTGTATAATTAATTAAAGTAAAAGAGTTCAAGCTATACTCTCATAACCTCATTCTGAATAGCCAAATGAGTAGCACAAATAAAGCACCCAAACTATAACCTCCCTATTCTAATGACTACAAGGTTGTGAACTATCACAACACATAAGTGTGTGTGAGTCAATGTATTCTCAAGGATAATCATATATGGCCTTGACTTACTAAGCTAAGCTAGATGGGTGACATAAACATCCTAAGGCTTGTCACTTTATATATATATATTAGAAATATAAAGCAATAAACTTTAGGTTGTTTAAACATCATTAATAGGATGGCGCCATCTTCCCCTTGCTAGGTATGCCTCTTCCTCCTTTAGGGCACTATTCGAGTAGTTACTGATTCATTGGTTTCCTCTCCATGGAAGGCCCATCTTATGCTAGCACTCACCGAATCAACCTTCCTTCAAATGCACTATTGATCCCTCCATCAACCTTATAGTCTCGCAATCTTAACATGAAAATTTTGGTGAAGGAAGTTACTCTGCTTTCATTAAAAGGCCAGTCGTAAGAATGGCAAACTAGCTTTATTTCTCACTAATTCTGAATCTGCTTAGCTGGCAAAACCCCTTAAGTTTACATTGGTTGGAAAGTTCATTTACGAACATCTAAAGATGGCCAATATACGGAAGCACTTTGATGAATCAAGCTCATTGGAGATTGGAATGTTGGACTCTTAGATGGAAGGAACATTGCCATAAGGTTCAACAAGGAGAAAGATTATGCTTCACTCTTCTCAAAAGAACTTTCCCATATTGACAATGTATAAATGAAGATACTAAAATGGACTCCCACTTTTGATTACAACATTGAACCTCCTATAGTCCTAATATGGATAAAATTTCCAAGCCAGAAACTCCATTTATTTAACAAGCAAATCCTCTACTCTGTTGCTGCAAACTTTGGCAAACCTCTCAAGCTTGACCTGCCCACTTTCAACCTCACCAGACCATTTGCAGCTTGTGTTCTTGTGGAAATGATTATAACAATAACTCATACTGAAAAAGTTTGGATAGGATCTCTAACAAATGGTTATTGGCGGTAAATGATGATTGAACAGAAGCCACATTACTACCCCAAATGCAGAATGTTTGGACATCTGCTTGAGGATTGTTATATTGCTCATCTAGAATTAAGAGTAAGGAACTCTAAACCAAATGGTATTTAGGAAGGAAATCATGAGAAGCTTACAAACTTACTTGTTAGAGACCAACTTGAAGTTACCATATACTAGCCTGAACAAGTCCTTATCACAAAAAAACTTGTGGCAATGGCAGTAACTGATAGACCAAAATCTACAACTCAAGGAGATAATATAGACATGATAATAGAGGACCAACTACCCATTCAAATTAATTAGATCAGACATCACAATAATGAAATATTAACCCATACGCCTTTTGTATTAGAGCAACCAACTAATAAAGAAACAAATAATTTAGAGCCTTTAAGAGATCAACCAAAACAAACATAACCTAATGATATGCTCTCACCAGCATTTACAGAACACAAGATCAATCTTGAGGATTTAAACCACCCAATTCAAGACATAGAGGAGGAATAGTTGATACAGAAATCCAAAAGTAACAAGCACAAAGGAATAAGGGAATTAAAGCATATAAATTCGAATGTTGCATCATTTATAGTAAATACTTCCTCAGCTAGAATTTTAGCCAATTTGGATAATAGGATTTCTATGAATGCCTCTAGGGGTTCTAAGTAATCCAAGCATGACTAATTTTCTAATTTGGAACATTAAACGCATTGCCACAATGCAGCCTCTAATAAACTTAAGAGTCTTATTAAAACTTACAATCTCCAAGTTTTTGACATCCTAGAGCCTCTCATTCAACCTCATAACACTGAAAAGCTTAGAAGGAAATTTCAAAGGTTCAACATTGCTCAAAATTGCACAAAATATTTTTTGCTATTTTAGAAAAGCCCCTTTCACATTGACCTCTTAATTGATGACTCCCAATTTCTACATATATACATCAGCTATAGTAACTATTCTATAAAAGCCACCATTGTATATATAGCTTGCTCTAGGGACTTGAGAAGGTATCTTTGGACCAAAATCATTGTCATTAGCCAAAACTTCCAACATAGTTGGCTAGTGGGGGGTGATTTCAATATGATCACAAACTCAAATGAAAAAAAAGGAGCAGGAAAACCAAAGAAAAATATTATGGGGGAATTTTCTAGCTACATTGAATATGCACACCAAATTGATCATAGTTTTAGTGGATCACCTTACACGTGGAATATAGGGTGAGTCTTTGAACAGGTTGATAGAATTATATTAAATACACAATGGTTTGGTCATTTTCAGCATTCTGCAATAAGACACCTGAATAGAACTTGTTCAGACCATGCTCCCTTACTATTAACTATTGATGACTTCTACAAACCATCCAAACCTGTCTTCAAATTCAGGAAGATATGGACAAACCATGACCTCTTCATCAATTGCCTTCAAAGTGCATGTACATCAAATTCAGCTCCATGGACTAGACTATGGAGTTTACCCAAAAACTTAACCAAAAATATCATGGAATGGAATTGGAAAGTCTTTGGTAACATACACAAATAAATTGAGGCATAAGAATAAAAAGTATCCCTCCTTAAAAATCTTTGTATCCATGAAACCTCAATGGAAGCTGAAGAAGACCTCAAATAAGCCCAACAAACTCTCAACAACCTCATTATTAAAGAAGAATATTTCTTAGCACAAAAAGCTACAGTAATTAATCTTAGGGAAGGTGACATAAATACAAAATACTATAATACTTGCATTAAAAATAAGAGGGAATATAAATCCATCATAAAAATCAAATCAAATCATCTTTGGCTATAAGCAAAGGAATACATAATTGAGGATGGTGTCAGCTACTTCAAGTCACTTTTCCTTGAAAAAGAGGTAAATCTGAACCTTTTTGTGATGATTTATTCAATAGTAACATTGTTAGAGTAAGCCAATTTTACTTAGCATACATTCCAATGGAGAATGAAATTTGGAATAGCCTTGACTCTCCCTATGGGTCAAAAGCTACAGGCCCTGATGGTTACAGAACACATGTCTATCAACACTCATGGCATTAGATTAAATAAACATTATATCTACTATCCATGCTTTCTTTAAGGGTAATGACATGCATAAGTTTTTTAGTTTCACATCCATCACACTCATCCCAAAGTCTAACAATAGGTACAATTGGGAGGAATTCAGGGTCGTTAGTCTATCATCAATAATAAGCAAAACCATCAGTAAAATTGTATCCACTCATCTCTAGCCATACCTCCCAAAACTCATTTCCAAAATCAAACAACTTTTATCCAAGGGAGGAACATAGCCGAAAATATTCTATTAGCACAAGACCTTGTCCTAAACCTTGATAAAAAATGTAGGGGAAAAAACCTTATTATAAAACTGGATATAAAGAAGGCCTTTGACACCATATACTAGAATTTCATCATGGAAATTTTGAAATTTAGAGGTTTTCAAGAGGAATTCTAGTCCTTGGTTAATAGACTACTCTCAAACAACTACTATTCTATCATCATTAATGGTGAGACACATGGTTTCTTCAAAGCATCAAGAGGCATAAAGCAGGGTGATCCATTATCTCCATTCCTATTTATACTAACACTTGATTACCTATCGAGAATGTGGATGTAACTCACAATTCTAATAGAGCAATCAACTATACAACCAAAGGGAAAATCAACATATCCCTTTTGATGTTTGTTGATGACTTATTACTATTTTGCAATGGATCCAAAAGATCAATCCAAAGAATCATGCTCATCCTTAATACCTTAGAAACAGTCTCTAGGACGACCTTCAAAATTAAAGTTTTTGTTTATATTAGGAAAACATTGCAAAATGGACTATAAATGGATCAAAGACTACACTATTTTTACCCATTCCCCCCTCCCACTCAAATACCTTGGAGTAAATATACATAAAGGATGACAACAAGCTCAATACTTTGATGGTGTTATAAACTCTATTCAAGATAGAATCAATTCATGAGAGAACACATTCTTACCAATTGGAGGAAGCATTACTCTACTGCAAAGTATTCTCAACTCAATCCCTCTTTATTTCTTACAAACCATGTTAATTCTAAATCAAACACAAATCAAGATTGAAAGAATCTTTAATAGATTCTTATATAGTAGGAAAAATGGTTCTATACATTAGCTGAGTTAGAAAAAGATGTGCAAACCAAAAGGGAATGAGGGTTGGGGTTTTGATCATTAGCATACTCCATTCACATCAATCAGATGAAATTATGGATCAAATTAAACAAAATGATTCCTTATGGGCCTAATTCCTACTCAACAAATATTGCTAGAAGACCCATCCAACTGTGGTTCAGCAATGAAAACCAGACTCCTAACTTTGAAAAGCTTATTGCACCATAGAGAAGTCACTAAAAAATTGATTTTCTAGCATCTGGGGAATGGAGCTCTTAACTTCTCAAAGGGTCACTGGTTCCCAAAAGGTTTATTATCCAATTTATAACAAAAACCATCTCTAATCACATAAAAGTTTGTGTATTCTAGATTGATGACAATTGGAACATCAAAGCTCAGTGAATATCTTTCTGAAGATGTTATGAAAGAGGTATCTAGCATTCCTCTTATCCCACATAGAAAGGACAAATTGATGTTGAGATGTCAAAATGTTAAGTTCTCCATGTCAAAGATCTTTTCCAGGCTACATATAATCTTAACAGAACCCTTGAATGGTAGCCTAACTTTTAGAATGCAGCGATCAAACCATCCATGTCTTTTCTATGCTGAAGTTTATGGCACAATATGATCCCCACAAATGATATATTGAAACTTAAGGGCCTTAAGATCACTTCTATATTCCACTTGTTTAGAAGGATTATGAAAAATATAATCAATCTACTCATCACCTGCCCAATCAGCAAAGAAATTTGTGATGGAATGTGCTCTCAATTCCAAATTGAGCAATCAATGGATGAATCTATACAAAGCTACTTCAAGGTCTAGAATAGTTCAAATCATTATAGTAAGAAGGACCATATTTACATTATTCCACTCATTATTGTATGGTTCATTTGGATGGTGAAGAACTCAAACAAGCATGGAACCCAACAAGAAGGTGTGATGGATATAATGTTACACATCAAAAACCATATGCTAAACTTGGAGCTACAAATCTATTTAGAATCCCATCTAAAATTAGAGAGAAGCCAAGACTATTTCAACCACTTCTCATACATTGGAACAAACCAAAATATATATGTATTTAGATAAACATCGATGGTAGTTTTTGGACAATAGACAAACCACCAGGTATTGGAGGTGTCTTTAGAACACACACAAGCAAATGCATCTTCCTATTCTCCATCTCTTGTTGTATATAAATGCTCTTTATGCTGAAGCTTTAGCCTGCCATACAACTCTAAAGTTAGTAGCCTCCCTTCATTTCAAAAAAAATTTGGATTGAAATAGTTTCTTCAATGCTTTACAACTATATTTCCACCGATGAACTCTATCCTTGGTACATTACTTACATCATTAAAAACATTATGCTGATGTTTAAATAATTTTTAATTAGATTCAGTCACATCCATCGAGAGGGAAACAAACCTGCAAATAATTTGGCAAAAATGGGATCTCTTGCGGATAGGCCAAACTTCTCACATCAACCTTTACCCCAAATCCTCCATACACTCAAGAGTGACTTACTAAAGTTGCGTTACGTCAGAAGTTTGTAATGCTCTTTATTTTCTTTTTATTTTGACCTCTGACTGCACTTTCACTTTCAATTCGTAGTAAAAGTCATCTTTTGATATTAAAGAAAAGCATCATTAATAGTAATATAAGAATCTAATTATGATTAAATTACCTTTCTATTAGAAGGTCCACCATCTAATAACAATAATTAATTAATCATAACTTAAGCCAAGTCTTAGTTCTACTAGGTTATAGTCTAACATAAAGTCTTGACTATCATGCATATGTAAACTATTTTTAATTCAACAGTTTTGTTACATGTATTTGTGTAAGGTGTTAAGTGTGAAATTTCTTTCATATATCTAATTCTTGTGCTTGTTTAGTATTTTCTTATTTTAGTTTTGAACCAAAGTTATGAATTTTAAATGTTGTTTATGTAGAGAAAAAACTATAGAATTATTGCCATTGAACTTAGAAATCGAATGACTTTGTTAGAAAATTAGAAACGAAAAGAGTGATCAGTTGAGAAAACTAGCAATGGACACTCAACCAGTAGGAGAACCATCTAGTCCTCTTAGAGATTATGGCACACAAATGGTAGATGAAATACATCAAAGTATTACAAGACTAACTATCCAAGCCAATTATTTTTAACTAAAATCATCCATAATTCAAATGATGCAAAACTATCAGATTGGGGGTTTACCTATTAAAGATCCTAATATGCATATTACCAATTTTTTAGACATTTGTGCTACCTGTAAATACAATAGGGTAAGTGATGATGCCATTATATTAAGATTATTCATTTTCTCACTTAGAGATAAGGCTAACATGTAGCTGAATTCACTTCCTCAAGAATCTATAACAACTAGGAATGAATTAGCTCAAAAATTCTTAGTAAAATATTTTTCACCATCTAAAAGTGCTAAGTTAAGAAAAGATATTGCATAATTTATACAATTATCTAATGATTCTATATTTGAGGCATTGTAAAGATATAAAGAATTATTAAGGAATTATTCTCAGCATTCTTTATCTAATTGGTTTATTATCAATCATTTTATAGTGGCTTATTAAGATCTCTAAAGACTATCATAGATGCAACATCAGGAGGTAGCCTAATGTCAAAACTTTTTGAGGAAGCTTATGCTTTAATAGAGGAAATGAAAACTAATAGTTTTTAATAGACCTCTGATAGATTAAACCCTAAGAAGTAAGATAGTGTTAACAATAATGTTATGATTGTAAAGTTGACCTCTCAAGTAGCTTTCCTATCTAAGAAATTAGACAATTTAGATATTAATCAAAATATTAACAATATGAATCAAGGAGGAGAAAATGGTGAAATTATTATAATGAAATATCAAGCTAATCAAGGATTGGAATTTCTTAATTATATTCAAATAAACCAAATGATCCTTATTCAAAAACATTCAATCAAGGTTGGAGGAATCACCCAAACTTTTTCTGGAATAATAATGCAAATTATAATCAAAATGGAAATATTGAAAGTTGGAATAATAGGAATTATAACCCTCAAAACTCAAACTTTAGACCTACAATTCCACTAGGACATCCTCCACAAAAGCAAACTAAGGAAAAGAACCCCACTTTAAAATAATTAGTGATACAAATGAGAGCTCAATTACAAAGCCAAGGAGCTTCAACTAAAAATTTAGAGATTCAATTAAGGAAATTGGCTAATAACCTTACAAATTGACCTCAAGGAAATTTAGCTAGTAACACTAAAGTAAATCCTAAAGATAAAGGTAAAAAATAATGTAAATTAATTGAATTATGAAGTGGAAAGAAATTAAAAGAAATGGAGCTAGTTGATAAAAATGAGAAAAACAAAATATTAAGTAAGGAAGAAGAAAAGAAAGAAAATGAAAATAAATAAATTGAAGAAAAGAAAAAGGAAGTAGAAAGAGAAGCATTTAGGAAAATGAGAAAAAGACTGCCAACTTCATTTCTCCAAAGATTTAAAAAATAAAATATGGTTAATCATTTTTTCTAAATTATTAGAAGTATTTATGAAGGTATCCATAAATAAACCATCCACTGAAGCTTTGGAGCAAATGCCTTCATATGCTAAATTTATGAAAGACATTATATATAAGAGAAAAAAATTTATGAGAAAATGAAATAGTATCACTTTTTGAAGAAAGCAATGTAATAATTCAAAGAAAATTACTTGAAAAACTTAAAAGATCTAGGGAATTCTACTATTCTTTGAACTATAAAGGATAAATTTTTTGAAAAAGCATTAAGGAATTTGAGAGCTAGTATAAATTTATTGCACTTATCAATTTTAGAAAAATGAGGACTAGGAGAAGTACAACTTATAAGTATGACTCTATAATTAGCAGATAGATATTTGACTTATTCTAAGGGTATTATGGAAAATGTTTTAGTTAAGGTAGACAACTTTATATTCCCAATAAATTTTATAATATTAGATATGAAGGAAGATAACGAAAGACCTCTCATTTTAGGGAGACCTTTCTTAGCTACTAGAATAATGATGATAGATGTTCAAAATGGGGAATTAATAATGAGAATAAATGATCAAGAAGTTAAATTTAATGCATTTAACTTTATTAAATTTTCAAATGATAGAAATGAAAAATGGTATAGAATTGGATTAAGTGAAAATAAAATTGAAAAGAATTGAATTCTTATATCATAAATAATTTTGTAGAACAAGAAATATAAAATGATGATGGAAGAATATGAAGACATTTAGTTCTTTAGTGTTAAACCTAACTCATTTAAAGAAAAATTTGAACCACCAGAAATGTATTTAGAAAGATAGAATGTTAAACCATTTATAATAGATGCACAAAAATTAGAGTTAAAACCATTACCAAATCATTTGAAATATGTATACTTAAGGAAAGAATAAACATTACCAATAATCATCTCAGGTGATTTAGAAGAAAATCAAAAAGATAAATTAATTGAAGTTCTAAAGGCCATGTGAAACAATTCGGATGGATAATAGCTAATATTAAAGGAATTAGTCTTTAAATATGTATACATAGAATTCTAATGGAAGAAAATAGTAAACCATTTGTAGAAAGCAAAAGAAGATTAAATCCTATCATGAAAGAAGTAGTAAAAAAAGAAATATTAAAGTGGTTGGATGTAGGATTATATATCTTATATCTGATAGTACATGGGTAAGTCCATTCTATTGTGTTCCTATGAAATGAGGAATAATTATTATTAATTATGCAAATAATGAAATCAATTTTTACTAGAAGAATGACAAGATGGAGGATTTGAATTAATTATAGGAAGCTAAACCAAGCCACTAGAAAAAATCATTTTCCTTTGCTTTTCATTGATCAAATGTTAGATAAATTAATAGGTCATTCATATTATTATTTTTTAGTTGGGTATTTTGGATATAACCAAATTACAATAGCACCTAAGGATCAAGAAAAAATAACATTCACTTGTCCTTATGGTACTTTTGCTTTTAGAAGAATTCCCTTTAGCTTATGTAACGCACCTACTACTTTTCAATGTTGTATGATGGTTATATTTTCTTACTTAATTGAAAACTGCATTGAAGTATTTATGGATGATTTTTCTATTTTTGGTCTCACATTTGAACATTGCTTAGATAACCTAGAAATCATTCTTAGAAGATGTAAAGAGAAAAATATAGTACTTAACTGGGAGAAATGCCATTTTATGGTTAGAGAAGGAATAATACTAGCTCATAAAATTTCAAAAAAAAAAAAGAATAAAAGTAGATAGGGCAAAAGTGTAAATTATAGAAAAACTTCTACCACCAACTAATGTTAAAGGACTCAGAAGTTTTCTAGGACACATTGAAATTTATAAGAGATTTATCAAAGACATTTTGAAAATATCAAAACATTTGTGCAACTTACTAGAGAAAGATACACCCTTTATTTTTACAAAGGAATGCCAAGAATCTTTTGATATATTAAATGTCAAATTAAGTTCACCTTCAATTATTATAACACCTAACTGAAATTATTTTTTGAATTGATGCATGACGTAAGTGATTATGCAATAGAGGCAGTCTCAGGACAAAGAAAAGATAAAATATTTCATGTGATATACTATGCTAGTTTAACTATAAATTAAATTCAACTGGCTTTAATAAATTTATATCCTATCTAGTTGGAACAAAAGATATAGTATATGCTGATCATGTAGTAATTAAATATTTATTAAAAAAGAGAGGCTAAACCTTGATTAATTAGATGGGTATTATTGTTGTAAGTGTTTGAACTAGAAATTAAAGATAGAAAACATTCTAAAAATCAAGTAGCTGATCACTTATCTAGCTTAACAACCGAGAAAGATTTTAAAGTTAGTAGAGATATTAAAAAAAATTCCTAGATGAATAATAATTTCATTCAAATATAAAGTTATTCCATGGTAGACAAGTATTGTAAATTATCTAGTAAGTGAATTTATACCTTACTAAATCAATTATAATCAAAATAATAAATTTTTACATGATGTAAATTTTTTTTTATGAAACTTATCTCTATAAGAAGAATCTAGATCAAACTCTAAGAAAATGCATACCTGATAATAAAATTTTAGAAATTATAAGATCTTATCAAGATTTTAAATATGGAGGACAGTTTGGAGGTAATTAAATAGCTAGTACAATATTATAAAGTTAATTTTATTAGCCAACTTTATTTAGAGTTGTACATGAATATGTTAAAAATTATGATAAATGGAAAAGTATAAGAAATATCTGTAATCATCAAGAAATACCTTTAAATTATATTTTAAAGATAGAATTTTTTATGTGAGGGGAATGAATTTTATGAGACCATTTATTTCTTCATATAGGAATAAATATATTATAATAGGTGTTGATTATGCATCCAAATGGATAAAAGCAATTGCTACACCAAAAAATGATTCTAATGTAACTATTAAATTTGTAAAGAAAAATATTTTTACTAGATTTGGAATGCCTAGCATCATTATTAATGATGAAGGTACTCATATTTATAATAAATATATGAAATAATTTATAAGAAGATATGAAGTACAACATAGAATTTCTACTACTTACCATCCCCAAACTAGTAGCCAAGATAAAATTTCAAATAGAGAAATAAAGAGGATTTTAGAAAAAAAAAACTAGGGGCTACTAGAAAGGATTTGTCACTAAAATTAGATGATGCATTATAGGCCTACAGGATTGCATACAAAACCCTATTGGAATGTCTTCGTACATATTAGTATTTGGAAAGCCTTGTCACTTACCATTGGAATTAGAGCACAAAGCATTTTGGGAAATTAAAAATTATAAATTTGGATTTGAAAACAAGTGCAAAAATTGACTTATAGATTTGAATGAGTTAGAGAAAATAAGATTGGGCGCATACAAAATTTGAGGATATATAAAAAGTAAATAAAAAATGGCATAATAATAAGATCATTAAGAAATAATTTAAGCATGGACAATAAGTATTATTATTTAATTCAAAACTAAAATTATTTCCAAAAAAACTCAGATCAAGATAATAAAGGCATTTCTTAGTTATTAAAGTTTATGCACATTGCACTGTATGTATTTAAGACTTAAATATGAATGAGATTTTTAAAGTGAATGGTAAACAATTTGAGCTATACTATGGAAGAAATTTGACTCAATATAAAGAGTCCATTAATTTAGTCAAAGACCTTAAAAATTAGAAAAATAATCATCAAGCTGAGGACATTAAACTAAGAGATCATTGGGATGCAACCCAATATATATGTTTAATGTTTATTAGTTGTAAGTTTAACATTTGTTGCAAGGGATTAAGAGTTGAAGATCCATTAGAAAGAGATTGCATTATTGGAGGGTTAAGAATTGGATTAAGGGAAAAGCTCTTTCCCTTCTTTTAAGTTTCCAGAATTGTCTCATAGAATCATGCCTGCAAATGTTCTCTTCTTCTAAAATGAAAAAATGTATATAGATGTTATATATACGCCCAACACCTAGGTTTCGCATAAGCAGCACCACAACACTAAAGAACTATAGCAAAAAAAATGAAGAATAAAAAAAAGTAATATCAGGATGATTGGTTGACTAGCACCTAAGCATTGCCAAAGTAGCATCATGGCACTAATAAAAAAGGTCCTTCTAAAAGCTGGCAGTTGGAAGAGCACATTTAACATAAAAGATAAAAATGTTGAGAAGCATCACAATGCTATACCATAGTGCTTAGGCACTGCATAAATACCTGGCATGCTTTTCGTATGTTGTCGGTTACATAATTAATACCATAAATATACCTTTTGACTGGAATAGGAAATTCCTTAACTAGTTGACTAAAGCCTAGGCACTACATGTAGAGCACCACAATGCTATACTCACAAACTTATTAATAGATAGGCTAGCACCTAGGTGCTATTGAAGCAACACTATAGCACTAGACCTTGTCTATAAATAGAATCAAGGGGCAATTAATTTTTTCATTTCAAAGCCTTATTCTTCAAATCCTCTTGCACTCTTTCTCTTTAGCATTTCCCTACTCTCTAAATCAAAATACCCATAAAATATGTGATCAAGAATAAGAAGATAACAACTATCAATGATGCCAATCGCTTCATCAATGTAGAGATAGACCAAACGTACCAACCAACTTTCATCCATAAGCATCTCATTCCAAGGAGGAGATTCCACAGTCTAAGTGGGAGCAAAATCATCAATGAGCAAGGTTGGGAATATTTTGCATATGGGAATAATGCCTACATCATCCCTATGGTTCAGGAATTTATCACCAACGTGAAGGAGCATTGAGACAACAAGGTTTTTGTGTAGGAAAAATGGATAAGTTTTTATAGTATTATCATTAATGCATATTGTAAAAATATGCAAATTATGAGTATCTTTCCTACTACCATAGTCATCTGACTTTTGATAAAAATTTTAGATTTCTCACAATTAGAAATGTTAATGTCTAATAGTATTGATGAGAGGAAAAAATTATCAATTTTATTGCCGCCAGCATGACCATAGTGCCTAAAGCTTGGCATTATCATTGGTAATATCAGTGAGGTAACTAAGGATATGGTCATTTTGTACAATACAAAAGGATTATTCTAAAAATATAGGAAAGATAATTTATAATTTAATTTGTAATATGATTAATAGTAGTACTATAGTAGGTTTTGGTCATCCCTCTCTTATTTTTTCTTTATGTTTATTGGTTGGTGCGGCGGGGAAGCCTAATGAGGAAATTCTTATACAAAGTGCTCCCCTCACTAAAAGGTCAATTCAAGAATTATGATAAAAATGGAGGTAGGAGAAAGGTCATGCACTCCTCAATCCAGATTTTAATCTTCGTAAACTTTAAGTAAGAAATGCCAAGAAATTGGAGGACAAGTTTTTCACATGTGAACAAGTTGAAAGCTGCCAATGACTCCAAGAACTAGAAAAAAAAAAATTTGATCACCATATGTGTTAGCAGCACCAGCAATTCTCATATATGGTTGAGTATAACTCAGCACTAGTTCACATGTTTAGAGATTACAACTTTAATGTTGACCCAAATCAAATTCCTTTCATGTAGTGTCATAATACCAACCCTATGTTTACACCCAACTAGAGCCAGAAGAAGAAGAGGAGGAGGAGGATTATTAGGAAAGTTTTTTAAAATTTTGTACATTTTTATGTATTTTTCTTTTTGTGCATTTTTTTATCTTTATTTTTTGTAATTTTAAAGTTTGTGTACTTATAAATGTTGAATTGCCACATGTGCTTTATTTAAGTTTGTTGTTATATAATGTTAAATAGTAGCCCCAAACTTTAATTATTAGACTTCTTGAAATTAATATATTTATAATTTAAAATTTGTGGTTAGTTTGAATAATATTAGACAATTATGAGAAGCTAAAACTAATTAAATAAAATTTCAACTCAAAAATAATAGTTTTCATTTAAAGTTTTATTTAATCACTAAATTTCTTTCAAACTAATAATAACTAAATATCTTAGAAAAATTAGTAATTTTTGTTAAGTTAAAAATTTTTCCTTCAAAACACACTTCACACATGTGAGATTCTTAATGAATTAAATGAATAGATATTAAAATAAATAAAATACATGTAATAAGAAATAACATAATTTAAATTATTATTAATTGGAACTTATGAAAAATTGTTAAGTATATAAGATCACATTGAATTGAGTCAAGATTGTAACATGTTTATAATGGGTTATAAACCCAATACGATGTACTTCTAAATAAAAATATATATAAAATATGTATTATAAATAAAGGGAAAATAAAAATAATTTGAAGTTGTCACTTAAACCTGAGTATCCTTATTGAACTTAAAATTATTATAATCTGAACCAATTCGATGGAATTTTGGAACAACAGTGATCATAATTTCTATTGAGAACATACATATTATGCTTATTTCTATTATATGGATAACTATTTAATAAAAGTCACTCATTCATATTCATAAGAATCAACTATGATATTATGTACTAACAAAGTTTAACTTAAGAAAAATATTAATTATTAATAAAAATTTGAAATATTATAGTTTGGAATTTCTTCTTTTTCAAATTATTATTTTTTGTGTGCATATTTTCCTATTACAACACAAATTAAACTTAAAATAAACACATTTTAACTTATAAAAATGATAAAGATATTGTAATTACATGAAATATTCACAATTTTATCATTCATCAATACGTGATATGATAAATAATAGTTGATATAATCAACTTCTAAATGAAAACTTTATATTGAAATTTAACTTAAATATCAAAGATCCCAAACAAATGATACACATATTATAGTGTTTAGAATGCAATGATGTAATAAAGAAAGGTCAACCAATGAAGAAGGAGAGAAATAGGCTAAGATATGAAAGGATAGGTCTAACATTTCTCCTATCCCTCGAGTAATGAGACTGAAAGGATAGGTTTTTACAAGCTTGAGCAAAGTGAGAGGAGGTATATATCAGCTCGAGCAAAGCGAGAGGAACGGAGTAGCTATCCTAATTTTTTAAGGAGAGGATCGGTGATCAAGACTCAATTCCATGATATGTCATGTTCATTGACCTAGTAGAATCCACTCTCTATCATCACTAATGATGCCAAAGAGGTGATCTCTTGCTGGTGCTGAAGAAAGGGCAATACGATACCCATAAAAAAAGATTACTTTCCTCCAATCTCTTTCCTCCATCACTGTCTCTGCACTCTAGTGGTATTCCTTCATTATATGTATAAAGCCTTCTACTTAATAGGCTCATCTCCTGATCTGATACTCGACGGGCCAGCCTTCTCAATCAATGTCATAGTCTAAGATACGAGTCAAAAGAATCAATTGAGCTGCTCCTTTCCTCTCGAGTCTTCTCAGCTTCTTGGACTAGACCGTTAAAAAAAAATGAAGATCAAATTCCCATGGGCTTAGGATTTCCCTTTCCCTGACTAGGTAGGAAAAGACCCTGACTTGGCTTACTTGATTGCTTGTTCCGTTCCCTATTTCACCCATAAGGAGAGAAACTAGGATGAGTACTATTAGTGGGTGGATTCTTCCTCTTCTCTAGCTATATATTTTTCATGGAATAGGGGTTCAAGTGAATAATGTGATAACTCATCCATGCAGGTAGTCCCTATATGTTGTCATGCCCCTCTAAAGGCTGTGTCAAACAAAAAGAGTCCAATATCATAGAGAAAGAGAGAAAATTGCTTCTCGGATTGGACTTGGGCCTCAACTTGATGAAGGTAAAGACAAAGACAAGGTCCTCTTGCTCTTCTCTCATAGCTATGTCCTCAACTACGACAGCTACTGGAGTGAGGTTGTGTATATAATAGAGTGGTAGTTGCCTAACTATAAGTGTAAATTTAAGTCCTAATAATTGGTACTTTTACCCTTATATGCAAGTGCACATATCGAATCAAGTAATATAGGATGAATAAAGTATCGTTCTTATGAGGATTAGAGCAAAATTAGATATTAATTTCTATTAAGTTAAGTACTAATCTTTTAAAGCCTAGTTTTTATCCAACAAAATTCAAGTGCTTAATAAAAATTACTATCTAATTATTTGCAAGATAATAATAAAGACAAATTTTTATAATTTTATAAAAATATGTTGATATTTTCTTAATATTAAAATAAGTACTCTAAATTTATAGTATCTCTGACTATGTATTATATCAAACTATATGGTGGATTAATTTAAAACTTATAGTGTCAACCCAGAGCAAAAGTGTTATACTCTCTATCTTTAAATAAGTACAACCAAACCAATCCCTTTACCCAATTTTCTTCCTAGTGCTAAGTAAATTTTGATTAGTTGCTTTACCTAGATTTCTCTTTAAGTGATCAAAAATCTTAAAAATAATTATATATTTAATGGCTATTTAGCTACCCCAACCTATGTAGCATATTGATTATTATTTAGTACATTTATTTTTTTTTCAACTTGTTGTTCTACGATTCCATCGATATCTTTAGATTACACTTATTTTTAACATTGTAATTGGCCAGATTATAAGTAAATGAAGCATAGAAGAAAGCAAAATATATTTTTATTTAAAGAATAAATAGTTTTCTTATATTAATTTACAAACAACATTTAATACAATACAAATATCTTAAAAGTTCATATAAATTTAGTAAAATTTATAGATTTGTGCTCCATAATAGAAAGAAAGAAGGAAATCATATTAAACATAGTAAAATAAGATGTATGATAACTAAAGAAAAAAAGAAAGAGCACACCGAGTAGATGTTCTAAGTCCACTCCTTATAATCCATAGTACATAGAGTGTCACTCTCGAAGTGCTTCACAAGGACACCCACACTCTCTCACTCACTCTCTTGCCAAGAAAAGAGAAAAAAAAAAAAAATCTAAAAAAGATCTTTTTGCTTTTGAAATAAACCTATTTATTCCCTAGATATAGCCTTAATCAATTGTCCAAATACTCATGCCATAATTTCTTCAAAAACTACAAAAACCATTGTTGAACCATCATGAAACTATTTTGTCGGGTTGTAGTGTTGCAGTTCTGTTGATGTGGCATTGTGGCACTGGACATGGCGTTGTGCCACTATGCTTGTTACTTATGGATAATATTTTTCCTCTTTTATAGTGCTGTGATGCTGCTTATACAGTTCCCAGGCACTGTGCTTACTATAAAATTGCCTCAAAATGAGTCTAGACATGACATTGCAACACTGTTGATATAGTGCCTAGGCGCTGCCCTAAATGTAAAATGCCTCACTCAAGGCCAATTACATCGCCGCAGTGATATGCCTAAATTTTTTTTCATATTCTTATAATTTCTTTATTACAACATAAAAATACTTAAAATAAATACATTTTGATAGAAAAATGCATGATGAAGGTAGTATAATCACATGAATTTTTTTATAATTTTAACACTTATAAAATAACCCCAAACTCAAACTATTGCTTGTCCTCAAGTAATTTGATACCCTTGCCCATATGCCTCTTTGTGTTAGTTGATAATATAGAAATTTTGTAAGTATAAAATAATTAATAATAATTTCTAACTGAACATGGAATTTACATTTTAATTTTTTTTTTATTTCATCATTCCAAACTATAATAGCTCAAATTCTTATTATTTATTAATATCTTTCTTAAGTTAAATTTCCTTTATGCATATTATCATAGTTGATTCTTATAAACATGTATGAATTGAATTTTAATAAATAGTTATCCATATAATAGAAATAAGTATAATTTTCACATTCTCAATTGAAATTATGAATATTGTTGTTCTATAAATTCATTGAATGGATTTAGATTACAATAAACTTAAAATTCAATCATGATACTTAGCCTCAAGTGACACCTTCTAATTATTAATATTTTTTAAATTTTTTTTATTTAGAAGTAAACCATATTGGCTTTATAACATGTGCAAAACTTTTACAATCTTTACTTAATTCAATATGAACTTTTTGGTTATTAATTTCTCATAAGTTCCATATAATAATAATTTAAATTATGCTATTCCTTATTATATGCATTTCTATTTATTTCAATATCAATTCATTGAATTCATTAAATTCATTAAGAATCTCTTATGTGTGATGTGGGTGCTTAAGAAAAATTTTTATCTTAACAAAAATTACTAGTTGTTCTAAGTTGTTTTGTTATTATTAGTTTGAAATTTATTCAATGATTAAATAAAATCTTAAATGTAATTTGCAATTTTTAAGTTGAAATTTTATTTAGTTTATTTTAGCTTCCAATAATTTATAACCTCAACTTATTTATTACAATTATATCAATTTCAAGACGTATAATAATTAAAGTTTAGGGTTGCTAACATCACATTTTTACAAACATCACATTTGAACACTACACATATGAAAAGATAAACATTTAACATTAAAGTCACTAAAATAGATACAAATAAAAATACAAAAAATACATAAAAATTACACACAAAAATACATAAAAATACACATTAAAGATAATTAAAAATATAAATAAAAATACATTAAAAACACACATCTATGATAGTCCTTAAAGATCTTACTAATCTATTATAAAATGAATGGTTATAAGGCAATCAGGTAATGAATGATGAGGACATTTTCTTAATAATTTTTTTATATCTTTCCCAAGCCTCATATATAGATTCATTATCTAATTGTATAAATGATGTAATATCATTTCTTAGCTTAATAGTTTTAGATGGTAGAAAATATTTTGCTAGAAATTTTTGAGCTAATTCATTCCAAGTTGTTATAGATCTTTGAGGTAGTGAATTCAACCACATTTTAGTCTTATCTCTAAGAGAGAAAGGAAATAATCTTAATCTAATAAATCTCTGCTTACCCCTATTGTATTTAAATGTTGCATAAATTTCTAAAAAATTGGCAATATACATATTAGGATCTTCAATAGGTGAAACACCCTAATTGAGAGTTTTGCACCATTTGAATTATAGATGATTTTAATTTAAAATTATTAGCATGAATAGTTGATTTAGCTATACTTTGATGTATTCCATCTATAGTTGGTATGGCAGAATCCCTAAGAGGTCTAGATGGTTCTCCTATTGGTAGATTGCCTATTACTAATTTTCTCACTTATTCTCTTCTTCTCTTTTCAAATTTTTCTACAAAGTCGGTTAATTTCTAAGTTCAATGACACTATTTCTATAATTTTTTCTCTATGCATACAATGTTTAAAAATGACAACTTTGATTCAAAAATTGAAATAACATTATATTGAACAAGTACATAGATATTTCACACTTAACACATAACACAAATACATGTAACAACAAAGTTGAATTAAAATAGTTCAACAAGACTAATATCAATTAATTCAAATTACTATTTTTACTTCTAATCTTAGCAACGACACCAAAAACTTGATCGGTACTTTTTACCCTTATACACAAGTGCACGTGGTAATACATAATGAGTAGAGTGTCATTTCAATGAGGATTGGAGAAAAAATAGATATTATTTATATTAAGTTAAGCACTAATATCTTAAAACCTAGTTTTTATTCAACAAAATATAAGTGCTTAATTAAATTTACTATCTACTATTTTACAAAATATTAAAAAGATAAATTTCTATATTTTTTATAGAAAATATATAGGTGTTTTCTGAATTTTAAAACAAGTACTCTAAATTTATAAAATCTTTTAGACTATGTATTTTATTAAACTATAGAGTAAATTAACTTAAAAACTTATTGTGTCAACCAGGAGCAAAAGTGTTATACTCTTTATCTTTAGATAAGTACAACTTAACCAATCCTTTTACCTAGTTATCTGCCTAGTGCCAAGTAAAATTTGATTTGTTGCTTTACCTATATATTCTTTGAAATGATTGCAAATCCTAAAAATAATCATATATTTAATTGTTATTTAACTACCCTGAACTATCTAAGACATTTTCGATTATTTAGTACAATTGTTTGCCTTTTTTCCTACTTGTTCTTTTAGAATTTCATCGATATCTCTAGATCATACTTATTTTTAAAATTATAATTGGATAGATTATAAGTAAATGAAGCAAGCAATGAAGTAAATTATACTTTCATTGAAAGCACAAATAATTTTCTTACACAATAAAGTCTAGTACAACACAAACATCCTAAAAGTTCACATAAATTTAAAGCACTTTATAGATTAGTGCTCCATAATAGAGAGAAAGAAGAAAATCATATTAAAAATAATAAAATAAGAGGTCTGTTAACTAAAGAAGAAAGGAAAGAGCACACACAGTAAATCTTCTAAGTCCACCTCTCGTAATCTGCTACTGCTTTCTTGTGAAAATGTCCAGCATCCCTTGCTAAAAATCCTTAGTTGTTGATGTCCTTCTCCAACTCTCACTTAAGAAAACACTCTTTCACACTATCTTTACACACTCTCACAACACTTAAAGTGTCACTCTCCAAGTACTTTATAGAACTCACATACATACACTTTCACCCTCTAGACAAGAAAGTGAAAAAGAAAAAAAAAATCTGAAAATAGATCTTTTGTCTTGAAAGTGTATGCTATATATAGCCTAGATATAGCCTTAGTCAGATGTCCATATGCTCCTGCAATAACTATCTTAAAAATTGCTCGAAACCATCGCTGAACTGTAATGGATCTATTCTATAGGGTCATAGCATTGTGACGATTGAAGTGGCTCGACAACGGTGTTGATCTGGCACTCTGGCTCTATGATTGCTACTTCTGCCTTATATTTATGCTCTCGTATAGCACCGTGGTGGCACAGAGTGAGCTTGGGTAAAAGTATCTCAAAATGAGTTTGATATGGCACCGCGGTGCTACCCTTACTATAAAATGCCCCAATTTAGGCCAATTACAATGTTGGGGCAAAATTTTTTTTTTCTTTTTTTGATAATTTCCTATTACAACACAAAATATACTTAAAATATATACATTATAACATAAAAATACATGATTAAAACATTAAAACTATAAGAAATTATCATAATTTAAACACTTATGAGAAATAATTTGAATTCAAGGCATTTGATTTGAATTCAAAATTTAAATTCAAATCCAAGGGTGGTCAGTTAAGATAATGGAGGAAATGATTAAGTTAATTGGCATAAAAGAGTAAACTCAACATAAAAAAATGATTAAGGAAATTTGCAAGTTTTGACTTAGGCTAAGAAGAAAAGAAGAGAGAGACAATATGAGGGAAATCAATTTATGAAAGAACTTGATTTTGAATATCTGAGCATGTGTCATAACACTTGAATTAATTCAAATAAAGCTTAATGTGGTTGGCCAAGCAAGATGAGGAAATTGAAGTAATGACCTTGCAAATTATTAAAGGGATTAAATAAATAAAGAATTGAATTAAATTCAAATTAATTAAATCCACTAAATCTAAATGCAAGGGACATCCAAAGCATACCATAACGGAGAAATTATGAAATAATGCACTTGATACAAGGAATTAAGATAATTGGATTTATAAACATATGATTTCATTAAACACCACATGATGGAAATTTCAGTCTAGGGAATTTTCTTATATTGGTTAAATCTCAATAAATATAAATAAATCTAAATTCAATCAAGAGAGATTAAATGGAAAAGGATTTGGAATTTAAACTCAATTTAAATGAATTAAAATAAGGATTATGGAGGGTCAACCAAGCACTTTCCTTAAATAAAAAATTAAATAAAGAAGGTAAATTAAATCATGGCTCATTTGAATTTTAAACATCAATTAATTCAAATAAATTCCAAATGAATTAATTTAAACATAATTGGGCTGACCAAAACTTGCCATAATAATATAGGACATGTTTATAAACAATTCAATGGCAAAGTGCAATTTGAAATTTAAGTATATTCAAATTCAAATTTTAAATATTTTCAAATTTAAAAATAAATAAATTATGGAAAATGGTATCACATTAAATAAAATAATCCCATAGAATTCACCATGCTCTATCAATGAAAGTTTTGGCCAAATAAAAAAAAATAAATGAAGGTTATTTCTACGAGAGAGAAAATAAAGAATATAAAAAGAGGAAAGGGATAATTTAGATAATTAGAGAATAAGTTAATTCTCACGCTGAATATATTGTTAAATAATTAATCCAAGTATGGAAATGACTTAAAAAAAAATAAATTTAACTCACTTTGAAAAGTAATGGATAAAGCTTAATCTCATGCAAGTACTCAAATTATTCAAAAAGAATAATTCAGTAAAATAATTAAAAAAATGATGCATTTAAAATATAGAAAAATATGCAAAAATCTAAACAAATGATATGGAAATATTTAATCCATTATTTTTATATTCTTGATCTCTTATTTGTCTTACTATTATAGAACCTAGAAAGATCCTCAAATTGTCCTAGTCCAGCTGATATTGACTTTCTAGATCTCACTAAGCACAAAAAATCTATTTAGCTTCCTAAAGCACTTAAAATAAATATTAGATCCATCCAATCATATGTTTGTTATCATCAAAATCAATTTGCATAAGCAATATAGCTTATGGAGTAAACACCCTTCCCCCCTTATGCCTCCACTTATTCTATTTCTTCATTACATCTTATATCTCCACTTGTTTACATCAATTCATAAATATAAAAATGCATAGATGAATAATTATGTACATGTACATACTCTTATAACTCAACTTAAATGCTCATAATATTTAATCATTAGCTACTTATACATTCACACATTTTCCCTTTTTGCTCATATACTATGATACATAAGTATAGAATATCATTAGTTTTAATAAATATGAGTATTATTAAATATATTGCAAAAAATTTTAAATGTTAGTAGGTATAACTTACAATGAAAATTGCAAGTAAATTTATGTACATAGGTCAACAATCATAATTTATAAAATAAGTTATATATAATATCCAGAATAATATTTTGAAACTTTTCTTATTCTATAAAAGGTTTTATCGGATTTAATATACTTGATAAACATATAAAAATGTCACATAACGTAAATCCCTAGCAAAAAAATTAATTTGTACATGTCAATATGACTAGCACAATCTATTCTATAACATGCCAAAAGTTATGCGAAGAACACTTCCTAAATTTTGTATGATCTATGTTGGAACAAAATTCAACCAAATATAATATCAAAAATACAGAGAAGCCATGAAATTAAAATCTAAAGTAGATAAACAATAATCTACCTAGAGACAATCAATTAATCTAACTGGCCTAATGAACGAAAGCTCTATGACCTTTGAATTTAACAATCTTTCTCGAATACTTTTTCCCACCATTTCTCTCTCTAGAACACATGGGGAATGGAAAATTTGCAAAGAGTGGCATCTTTCATGGTAGAGTGAGATATTAATATATAAAAATTATTTTTATAAATATATAGAAAAAATAATTAGCATCAATAAAATTATTTTCTTTTATTAAAACTTTTAATATAAACCAATTTAAATCCTTAATTTGTTACTCCAAAAATTGTGAAAAAGTTATTAAATACTAAACAAATAGTAACTATTTTGGTGAAAATGGTTTGTAAAGCAAACACTAAATGGTTTTAAAAACTCATTTTTACAAAGGCTTACTAATTTCTTAAGGAAGGTAAATCAAAGAAGAAACTTTTTTTTTTTTTGTTTTCTTACTAATAATACTATTAAAAATAGGTAAACAAACATACTTAAAATAAAATCAAGAGTGCTCTATAATGTGTTTAAATAATTTATAAATCAAACATAAAATACATCCATACAAATTGATTGATTACAATAAGATAAATTTCAATGTGTCAAAATTCAATCTAAATAAAAACTACAAAAAATTAGCAAATAAATAAAACATTAAATCAACTCCAAAACTCATAGAAAATTATTAAACAAAAAATAAAAATGCAAGTCTTACCAAGTTCAAAAATTATGTTATTATAAGTGCATTTAATTACTACAGAAGCAATTGTCATATTCTCCCCTCTTTAAAAAAATATCATCCTCGACATTCACTACTAACCATAAATCAAATAGATCTAAATATAATTGTCTCATATTAGCTTTTTTCTTCCATGTGGCCTCACTTTTTAATTTGTATTTTCATTGAACTTTAACCATAGGAATCTACTTTTTTCTTAATAGTCTCACATCATGTGCCAAAATGTGGTTAAGCTCCTTTTTATAGGTTAAATTAGGTCATATTTCAACATCTTCTTCACAAACTCTACACTCGACGTTAATAACTGATTTTCTTATCATGTTTATATGAAACACATTAAGTACATTTAGCATGTGATCTTGTAGCAATGACATGTAAGCATATTAACAAACTCTATTGATCACCATGAAAGCTCTAATAAATCTCAGACTCAACTTACCTAACTTCTAAATTTACTCACACCCTTCATAGGGCTGACCTTTAAAAATGTAAAGTCATCTACATTAAATTAAATTTATTAATGTTTAAGATAATAATACTTCATTTATTTATCTTGTGTGACTTTCAATTTATACCTGATTAGCATGATCTTCTTAGTGGTATCATCTACTAACTCAAGACTCCTTATTCTTCACTCACCTCATGCAAAGCCATACCAATACTACACTAGAAGCTTTTGTTATATGAAAACTCAAGCAATGGTATGAACCTTTTAGATCCCTCTAAAATCTAGTGTGCATAACCTTAATAGATCCTTTAGTACCAAAATGATCCACACAGACTAACGATTTGTTTGCATCTTAAAGGTTGTACTTGAGTTTAACTTAGTCCTCAAGCCCTCCTAGATACCTTCCCATAATCTAGAAGTAACTCTACTATTTTGATTAAAAATGATAACCTTCATTACCCCCCATACAATAAGATAATCTCATGAATATATAAATGTGTTAACTTCTTAATATAATTTGTTTGCCTCATAAGCAAAAAATGTGCTTACATCATTAGCTAATCAAACAAAACCCATATTGCATCAAGACCTTGTTGTAACATCAAAAAATTCATAGAAAGATCCATAGTGACCTCATTTTATTTCTACTCAAGAACAGCCGATGGTTATAATAAACCATTAAGTCTTTGATGCTCTGCATTTACTATCTGCTATGTTTGACTTCTTGAAATAAACTCTATAATTATATGCTTTAACCTAAGCTACCAAAAGTATAGCTTTAGATCATTATACATCTTACTACTCTATAGAGAATTGAGTATTTAGAATAATGAGCCTCATGTAATTTCATTATTCTCAGACCACCACTAGCAGGAATCCAAAGTTAATGCCTATAAGTTAATACACAATGATCATCAACATATAACACAACTCTCCTCTATGACTAAATCTGATCAATTAATCTTGTATAGTCATCATTAGATTTTTGACTCTCTAATCCATATAAAAAGATTGAATAATCATCTATGATTGTAACCATGTATCCACGTCAGTTGAACAAATAACTTTTGACTTTAATCTCTCCTTCTCTTGAATTAAAGGCTCATTTGATGTAATCATATAAGCTATCATACCAGTGAACCTTCTACTTAAAGCATCAACAACCACATTATCCTTACTAAATTGATATAAAATGCTTAGGTCATAATTTTTAATTATCTCTAACCAACTCCTCTATCTCAAGTTTAATTCTTTCTAGCTAAAGGTGTACTTCAAGCTCTAATGATATGTATAAATTTCACATCTCCCTTCATATAAATAATATTTTTAGATTTTTAATGCAAACACAGTAGTAGCCAACTCTAAATCATGAGTAGGATAGTTTATCTCATGTGGATTCAACAATTTGGATGTATAAGCAGTAACTCTTCAATTTTCTATAGAACATAACCCAATCCACTCATAAAAAAAATCAATGCACACCTAAAACTCTTAACACCATATAAAATTGTTAGAATAGATGCTGCCCCTAAGAAATTATTTAGCTTCTAAAAATTGTTCTCACATTCTAAGGTATAGTTAAAAGAAATTTCCTTTCAAATTAATCTTACCAAAAAATTACAATTTGGAAAAATTCTTTAATAACTTTCTATAATAACCAGCATTGCAAAGAAAGCTACAAAACCTCTAACATAGTAGTTGGTATCGACTGATTTACTATTGCATGCACTTTCTTGGGATCAACACAAATGTCATGAACACTCATTATGTGGCCTAATAATGTAATAGAATTTAACCAAAATTGACTCTTTGATAACCTAACATATAAATAACATTATCTTAATATCTCCAACACTAATCTAAAATTAATTCCATGACCATATTCTATCTTTATATATGCCAACATTTTATCAATAAAGCTAATAACAAATAGATTCAAACCATGAATACATGGTCCATTAGATCCATAATTATTATTGAGGCATTAGTCAGACCAAAAGACATGACTAAAAACTCATAATAGCCATAATAAGAATTAAAAGCTTCTTCACCGCATCATCCTCTTTCACCTCAACTAATGATACCCAAATCTCAAATCTATCTTTGAAAACATAGATGCGTTATCAAGCTGATCAAATAAGTCATCAAGTTTGAGTAATGAATACTTGATCTAGATGGTTACCTTATTCATTTCTCTATAATCAATGCATATATTCATCGCACCATCCTTCTTCCTCTCAAATAACTCAGGTGAACCTTACGAAGATATACTAGGCTTAATAAAATCTCTATCAAGTAACTCATGTAACTATACTTTTAACTTTTGCAATTCTTTAGGTTCCATTCTATAAGGAACATTTATAATAGATGTAGCATGCACTACATTATTAACCTCACTTTTGGAGTGAGGATTAGCCTTTGTCATCTTAGACTTAGGAACCTTCTAGACTCTTTAGATTTTCTTAGTGCTAAGACACTTCTGGTGAATAAGGAAACACTAAACCTAAGCTTAGAGACTTAGAGAACATAACCCTAAGCCAAAAGTTTACCTTATAACAAATAGGTTCTATCTATCCCATAGCCTAAACCAAAACTCATGCCTACCTAGTCATCCAAGCTTAAGCTTATGTAAATGAAATACAACCAACTTCAAACTTATTAAATTAATCATAATTGAATTTAGTTTTCCAATCCAAGCTCTAAGCCAAATTAACCTAGACCTTAACCCAAGTTAGCCCATTTGACCTAAAAAGTTCAAATTAGCCAAAACCTAATTGAGCCCAAATTAATGTGATAAAAGCCACTAATCAACTCTAAATACATCATTGAAACCCTCTAAACACCTAATTGACACCAACTCAATCCAATTCAACCCAATCAACCCAATTGGTTCACTTGACCCAATGGGACCTAAATGATCAATTTGATTTAAACTTTAATCCAACCCAAATTGGATTAAATCAACTCATCCAATCTCTTCCATAATGATTGTTGATCATCTTTGATTACCAAATTACAGTCATTTGGGATAAATCAAGCCAATTTGACCACTTAACCTAAGTTGTCCCAATTGAGCTAAAAGGGAAAATTGGGCCAAATCTCATTTCAATTGAAAATGATTGAAACCAATGCCTCTAATCAATCATAAATTGATTATTGTACACCCTACAATCATCAGTTGAAGCCAATTTGACTAAGCCAACCTAATTGACCTACTTAGCCCAAATTGACCTAAAAAATCAAATTAAATCAAAACCCATTCTAATCCAAATCAATTGAAACTAACACTTACAATCATTACTAAATGATCAATCAAACATAGGCCAACCCTTCATTCAACCCAATTCGACCAATTTGGTCAATTTGATCAACATGACCCATTTGACTCAAATTGAATCATATACCTCAAATTCAAATCCAACCCAAAATGAAACAAACCAATTACACCAATGTATTCCAAATGACCAATTGAACTCACCCAAACCATTTGTTTGACCCAATTTGGTCAAATTGGTCAACTTAACCCAATTAAACTCATTTGACCTATATGAGTCAAATTGAGCCAAACCTAACCAAACCAAGCCCAAACCCAATCAAACTTGGCATGACTCATCTTTGGGTCACCATGGGCTTGCCCAAGTAGACCTAACCCATGGTGAACACGATTTGGGTCAAACCCATTGAACCAAGTCCTCCAAATGGGACAAAATCCCTATTTGGATGGGTTCTCCAACTCTCCACCACATGACAACCACCTTTGGCTCTTCTTGGACAAGAGGACCACTAACCGAAGCTAATCCAAGGCTCTTGGGTTCAACCTTTGTCCATGAGAGGTGAGTTCATCCATGGCAACCCATTGGTCCACCTAAGGGAGGCTGTACACCCCATGCTAGATCACTACACTCCCTCAGCCTCTCACCCTCAGGCACGTCAACAGTCCCCTGCCACCTCTAGCCACCTACCCCAGCCAGATGGTTGCCAAAGGCTGAACCAATCTCAGCCCTTGGTTCAACTAAGGAGGAGAGTATACTCCTCCGGGTAGTTTCAAACTCAACAGACACCTTTCCCAAAGTATTTCACACAGTCCCATACCCTTTCTCGAGCTCTTCGTGCACTCCACCGTCGGTGAGATCATCCCTTGATCAAACCCAAGAGCTCCGACCATCCAAGCTTCCAAAATCTCCACCAACCCAAATTAACTCTTCCCACACCTTCACCTCACTCCGGTGAACCAAAATGAATCATTTCCCGAGTGATTCGAGCATCGAAAGATGTCCCTAGACCAACTCCAATGAGCTTTGTAGTGGCATTTGGTCCACAGAACAATCGATGGTGAAGCAGCTCGTGATCTTCTCAATAGGGCTTTCCCACTTCAAGATGAAGCTATCTCTATTGATGGACCACTGATCTATAGCTCCAGTGAGGTAAAAATCTAGAAACCATAGTTTCATAACCCTATGTGTTAGTCTTTTTTAAAGTGAACTGCGATTTCATGAGATTTTCACTATAGGATCCTTTTAAATTATTTCATTGATCAATTTGGTGTTGATTTCACCATCGATCGAGCTCTGGTGAGCTCGAATAGAGTGGCGAAGGGTGAACAGTGTTCATCTTCCAATGCTCGTGGAATGACGAATTATCGGCCGTCCGTTTCCCATGATTAAAATGGATGGCCATGATTAATCATGTTAGAAATTTTGATTAAATTTTTTTGAAATCATGAGATTAATCTTGACCATCCGATCCGAGATCGGGCGGCTAACATAAAACTGCGTCCGCTACCGTTGAGTCAACTACCGCATCGGACGGTTTAAGTAACCAATATTGTGGTGCCTTGTGGAAATTGCTACCGCATTATCCGCATGGCACCAATGGTTTAAAAAGATAATTATTTTTTAAAATGTAATTAAATGTCCAGAACTTCAAAAAATCATAACTAATTGTAGAAATACCCAAAAATACAAAAAAAAAAACCCATTTTGGAAAGGTTAGACAAACGAGAATTTAAAAAAAATTCTTGATTTATGTCTAATGAACAGTGCTTAATTAAGGTTTGAAGCTTAGGCTAATTACCTTAATTAAGGCTTAATTACTTGGCTAATTAATTCCAATTTTGGTGGGATGATTCTATGGGATGCCCTATGCCTCCCATAATTTTCCTGGATTTATTGGCTATGTAATTTAGAGAATTTAGAATTTCAATCCTAATTACCATCATTAATTAATTTAATATTTATTAAAATTATTAAACAATGAAAATTGAAATATAATTCATGTTAATTAATCACTACGAATAGTGGGAATAGTGAGGAGAAATAATTAGGGCCAATTTTCTAATTATTTTTCTAAATGTATATCTTTAGGATGGTTAATTAACACATAATAATTAGAGATTAATTAGAAAAATTAATGATGAAATAGAAATCAAACTAAATTAGTGATTAGTTCAGATAATTCAAATATAATTCATTAGTTTCCCTTTATGTGTTTAATAACATAATGTTATTAAAGAAATTATGGTTGACTCATTGGTATGGGGAAAATCATAATAGTACTTATATTAGGTTATTTCTTTCTTTAATCCTATTAACTCTTAAGCATGAGCCTATTTTCATTAGATCGCTTTAGGTTCATTGCAAATTTTATTTTCCTTAAATCATATCATTGAAGGCACATGATCAAGTAGTTAATTAAAATCAAGGATCTCAGGGTATGGTAATTAAATTGATGTGCTTCATGAATTTAACCTAATCAATCCATAAAACCTACTTAATCGCTTCCTTTGAACATATTAAATCACCAACATGGGATGTCTTAAATACTAAGTAACTAGGATTTATTGTTCTTGTGTATATGTTTACATGATTTAATTTAGCAAGTATATAATCTGGACATCCTAGGAATACGAAGCCTTATGTATTCCCAAGGAGGTCTTAGATAATCTCATTTCCCTAGTTTAATAATGGCACATACTTTCTTAAATCTTTAATACATGTGTATATATGCTTAACTAAGGGATGGAACCTTTCTTTTCTACCAAAGTACATATATTAATGATCATTCAGGTGTTCCAAAATACAAAATATATTACATGTATAAATATGTGTATTAAATAAAATACCATGAATAATAAAAATGAAGAAATGTGTTTGCTATTGATGATGGAAAGAAGTGGTGGAATGTTATCCATATAATGGTGATTCAGTTTTATTGATACTAAGATGCCTTTCAAGTTTGAATAAGATCCCTTAAGACTAACCCAAACTTAGGTTTAATAAAAAATACTTAATAAATGATTAACTAAAGAAACCAAAGTCATAATAATATACACTTAGAAAATAATGTGGGATAGAGATGAAGGGGGCCAACCTCCCCTTTCTTCTATTCATAATAATTAGATAATCAAGTAGGCATCAAATGAAAGATAACAAAATTTAAATTAAAATTAATCAATTCATTCAAAGATTTGAAGCATAACCTCCCTTAACATTTAACTTAAACATCCTAAACTTTAGATAATTACACTTATAAAGCCTAACTAAGACATACCACACTAAACCTTAGCAAACACATTAGAATACTATGTCACCAATTCTAGCCTTTAAGTTAGGTCAGTGTATGTTATGGTGTTATATTTTATTTTATGATGTAATATTTTAGACTGGATGTTAGGATTTTTTATGCGTAGACTAGATGTTAGTTCGTTAATAGCTTAATGATATTCTATGTAGGGGATTATGCTAAAGTGGTCATTGTAATAGTAGGTAAATATAAATCTTCTTATTTACAGGATGCTTATGCCCCTAAGCATAATCCAGTTAGGATAGGTGGGCTTGGTTACCAAAGTGCATGGTGTTAAGTCCAAACATGTAAAGTATAATTGCTTGGCTTATATGGTTATTTAGCTAACAAATATTTTGCATGTGCAGTTAGATTTCATTTTTCATAAATATGAAATTTTTGCAATAGGAATTAGGATTAGTGCTAAGGGGTTCAGGATGAGCAGTAGCTTGAAGGCGAAGACCTGGGAGACCTTATGATGCCTGGAGCAAAACCAATCCAAAAGAAGGAGAAGAAAATGAGAGTGATAGATTGAAGACACCCTTAGTATTTATTTCATTTGTAAAAATTCAATTGTAATCAATGCTGTATAAGCGTAAAGCTTGACTACCCAATTTCTTTCTTCTTCAGAGTGTACGATAGTTCCCGACCACACTAACCTCTTATTCTTTTACAAAATTAATATATTTGAATGTTGTGTTTAGATTGTGCAATAAAGATGGCATGCTTTTATAGGTTTTTTAAAGTGAGATGATTTGATGTGTGGTATGGATTCAGTAGACTCTTAGGATAAAATTAAATTTTATCCTCACTAAATAACTCATAATTAAATTTTAATACAACTCACAACCTCACCTTAAAGCCTTATGGTGTTTATTTTTGGATGTGGTGGGAGGGGGAGACACCACACAGATCATAGGAAGTACTTATTGAAGTGATGGGGTATAACATTGAGGTATGATGTACTATCTCGAAAGATAGAGTCATCACCCTACAATGGACCTAATCACTTAATAAAGACTCCAAAGGCATGATAGGTCTTCGAATATAGTAGAGATTAAAGCATACAATCCCAAGCTACACGTTAAAGCATCTAGGCCACACAGTAAAGCATCAATCATAAGAAACTATGAAAATACATGTCATTTCTAATGCATAATTTAAACAAATCATTAATCAATTTTATAAACTACTTCAAATAAATAAGAGGCGGGTGCGATAGGGTATAACCATACAACTCAAAAAAAGAAAAGATGGGTAGCCGAGCTCTAACCTTATATAACACAGAATGTGAAAGAATAATTATAATTAGAAATGAATATATGCTAAGGGGGTCTTCATTTTTCACCCTTTCATCTTCCTCCTTCTTTCTCTTAGTTTGGATTTGCTTACTTCAAAGGCATCATAGGGCACCCCAAGGCAAAGCCTTTAGCCACTGCTCATCCTAATGCCCCATAGCACTAATCCTAATTCTTATTGCAAACTTATATTTGTATATGAAAAGTAAATCTAACTACACCTATAAAATAGAGATTAGCTAAACACACATATAATCACTAGTAGTTATATGTATAATTTGGACTTAGCACCCTGCACATGGATAACCAAGCCCACCTGTCCTAGTATGAATTATGATTAGGGGTTTAAGCAGCCTACAAAGCATTTATATTTATTTTTAAGCATCCACTTAAGCACAATCCTCTACATAAAATATGATTAGGTTAAGAATGACCTAACATCCAGTCTACAAAGCATACACCCTAGCATCCAGTCTAAAACAATACATCACAAAATAAAATGTATATCACATCATACACCGTCCTAACATAAATCTATAAGTAGTGACTAAATTTAAATGTGTGTGTTAAGATCTTGTGTGGTATGTCTTAACTAGGCATTAGAGTTATATTTTTCAAAGTTTGGATGTATTCAAGTTAACATGGTGGTGGGTTTCATTTGAAGTTGTTTAGTAGATTTGTGAGTTTTAGTTTATATTTTATTTTATTTCATGTGATTTACACTTAGCAACTAAGTGTTATAAAGAGAAGGAAAAGGATTACCCTATTCTATCCCTACCTTAAGCCACTTTCTAAAGCATAGTCATTTGATTTAGTTCTCATTAATGAATGGCTTATTATATGATTTTTAATTAATCTTAAGTTTAGGTTAACTTTAAATGATCTTATTCAATATGAAAGGCTTCTTAAGATTAATCTAATTGAATTACTTATCATATGAAGTATACTAAGTTATTCCTTTTCATCACATGTAACATGCATATGATCCAATCCTAAGTATATGTATACATGCAACATGTTTTAGCATAATTTAATGATAAATGTAAGTGTATGTTTGAAGTTTATATTTTCATTTTGATTTGATTATATGAACACATAAATTAGAGCTCTATCCAAATTCTAATACCAAAATACATAAGGATGGAATCACATAAGTACGTATTAGTTACTAACATTTCGAGCCTATATAAATATATACATGAATAAGGAAAAAGAGAGCACTAATTTATATATCACACATGCCAATGACTTAGGTGAATATGAATGCATGTATTTTCACTAACAAAAGGGGATCTTCATCTTTTGATTGAGCACACATACACATGTATGAAAGATGTGAGCAAGTATGTCACATTGTTAACTAGGGAAGTGAGGTAATCAAATGACTTCCTTAGGGCTAACTAAAGCCTCATATTCTCGGGATGTCCAGACTAAACACTTGCTATCTTAAGTACATATGAATGTATATACACAATTATAAAGATGAGAATCATGCAAAGATTATATTTTCTTTAAGTAAATCATTTAGGTATATGAATTAAAGCTATATCTAAATTCTAATGTCAAAATACATAAGAATAAAACCAAATGAGTACGTGCCATTATTAAACCAGGGAAGTGAGGTAATCAAATGACCTCCTTGGGGCTACTTAAAGTCTCGTATTCCCAAAATGTCTAGACTATATACTCATTATTGTTCAAACTCATGTAAATCTATATATGAATTATAACAAAGAGAGCTTTATTTAATATGCTTAAGATATAAACACATGAAAATCCTATGTATATTCATAACTGTCAACACTCTAAGTATTGTAATCAATTTATAAACTTTGGAAGATAGTTTTGAATTTATTAGTAATAATAGCCGCACATATATTTATTCAAGCCAACACATGCAAGCTTACATAAAGGAAATTCATTTGATTTATTTAAATTTGAAAGGATGAATGCATGAAATCAAATGACATACCATATTTAGTGTGCTTGGAAAGGAATAATTAAATATCAACACATGATTCATTCAATTAAACTAATTCCTAAGGACAATCACATTAAATAAACCCATTTAAAGAAAACCAAAATTCCATTCCCACATTGGTAGTTTGATTTGGTTTAAGCAAAGGTAATTAAATGGATTTTATGAGTTAATTAAGTTAGATCTTTAATTAAATCAATTAGTCACCCTAACCTATGCTTCTTTAATTTAATTGACCACTTAATTATGAGCCACAAATAACATGAACATGTAAGGAAATAAAATTGCAATGCTCTTACAAGGACCTAATGCAAATGGTTCATGATTAAGGGTTAATTAAATTAAAGAACCTAATTAAGTGCTTTTGTGATTTTCCCATACTTATGGGCTAATCATGATTTCCTTAAGGGTGTTTATGTTATTAAACACATAAAGAGGAGCCCTGAATTAAATTAATTAAGATATGATGTGATTATGATTTTAATTTGATTAATTAAACCACTTAATTAATTAATTAAACTCTTAATTTATCCTATTTTAATTAGTTTTCCCTTAAAGAAAAATGAACTTAGGAAGGGAGCTTAGGAAGAAGGTCATAACCCCAATCCTCTTGCTCATTCACTATTCCACAATGATTAGTGTACTTAATTAATTAATTCTTACTGATTAGGGAATCAATTAATCATTTAATTAATGAAGGAAGTAATTAGGGCTTAAATGGTCAATTACCCTAATTAACCAAGCAATAAATCCCAAGAAAATTATGGGAGGTAGAGGTCATCCCATTAAACCATCACATAAAGTTTGGGGTTAATTACTTGAATAATTAAGGGGTAAATAAGCTAATTAAGTTTATAATTAAACTTTAATTAAGTATTAATCACTGTTCAAAATTAATCCAGATTAATTTTAAAAGATTCTCCTTTGAAATACCTTTAAAATGAATATTTATTTGTATTTATTTTATTTTTCTATAATTTATTATGAATTGTTGAATTTTAGTCATTAAAACTAATTAATTTAGCCTAATTAAGCCTAATCCCATCACCATGTGGGCTAGCATGCGCTTTTCACATCACAAGATTGACACTTAAACCTGGACTTAGGTTTCTGATGGCGGATGAGCTTTCATCTCTATTGTCCAATCTAAGATTGGACGACGCAGATCAAACCTGTGGTTTTTAAGGGATCAAAACTAGATTAATCATGACCATCCATTCCAATCATGCGGAATGGATGGTGTGTGATCCATCATCTCCCGAGCGATGAGAGACGGACACCGTCCATCTTCCGTCACTCGATTCGAGCTCACCCGAGCTCATATCGAGTCAAAAATCAACCCACACCTTCATAAGGTAGATTCAAAGGTATCTGCTGATGGGATTTGCATGGCATGTAAAGTTTCTTCAAAAAGCTCCAAACCATTTTTCCAAAATCTTAGTTTTAATAGAATGACTTAGCCGGAGCTCAAGACTGATGATGAAATTGATTGAGGAAGCTTCATCTAGTAGAGATGAAACCCTACTGATCGGCATGCACACTAATTCCTTCTCGTTCACTTGGTGGACCATAAAATGTCAATTTAGAGGTCGACATTGATTGAACTTGCACCTCCAGTGGTCAAGGAGCTTGGGAGGCCATTTATTCTTACTTGATAAAGGATAAGAAAGGTGTGGGTGAATGGAAATTGGATTTGGTTGAGTATGGTTGGAGTTGGATCGAATGGAGGATTGCCCTATTTAGGAACAGTGGAATCTGAGGTTGGGATGGCTTGAGTAGCTCAGGGAAGCCTCTAGGGATTTCAAAATGGCCTATGGAAGCTTTCCAAGAGTGTTTCTACTCGATTCAGATCAAAATGAGGGGGGTATATCCCCCTATGGTGAAAAATTTCTATAGGAGTCACCTTCAAATCTGTGGGGAGAATTGAAGAGGCAAACATATAGAAATTCATCTTTTTAGGATGCCACGCAGATCCGCAGATGTGTTAATTTAGGTGATCGAGTACGTCATCAAAGAATAGTGTACTATCTTGAAAGACAGAAGTCACTACCCTTTAATGAGCTTAATCACCTCAATAAGGACTCCTAAGGATGATGGGTCTGCATATGTACCAAAGATTCTTCCCCTACTTTACATGGAAAAGTAAAGTATGGTTTATTTTAAATCGGGTTCATTAAGTGCCCTACAGGAGCAAGCCCTCATAGTTAATTACATCCTAAGGAATGGGGATTCCTTAGAAAAACTCTCGATTAAGGTAAATGATCGTTGTCTTCAAAGATTTCAATAGGAAAGGACTATCAATCAATTGGTTTATTTTTGAATATCAAATGGGATTGATCAATGAGAGGAAGTTATTATCGAAGCCAAAATTGAAGATAAGTAGGGGATTCCCACGATGCTAGGAAACTTAGCGAGCATCTCAAACTATCCTATAGCTGGGCTTTACATTTTTGAAATTGATTTAGTTTGTTTGAGTTACATTTTTCATTAGAGATTTAGGACTTATGATTCCTTAACACAAGATTAAGAAAATGCCTAAGAAGTGAGGAATTATGCTTATGGCCCATAAAGGGAAGAAGCAATCTCAAAACTTAAATCTAGGGATCTTTGGCGAAGGTCGAAAACACAACCTAAATCTAAGGTGAAAAATGGGTATTTGGTTTACCTCCACAAGAGAGGATAAATCACCTGATAGCTTAGACTTACAACCACCTGGCGGTGGCCGCCAACTAACTCCTCCTATGATTTTAAATACATGTAGGCAAGTCATATGCTTATGCAAGATAGCTAGGCTATTATTTATTTAGAAAGAGACTAAGTCCTTAAACTCACTCCCTAAAGAGACTAGATCATGTAGGGACATGCTTCAAATGACCTAAATCTAATGCAATTCAAATTTCATTTTATTTTTATTTTTGGACAATTAATTTGTCTGAGGCTGATATGATTCATATGTCTAAAGCATGAGAAATAAAGTTATTGGACAAAATCTGCGAGAAGGGAGGAGGTGTATTTCCACCATGGCTCTCAAAAGTCAATCCAAGTTTCTTTGGCAAAGGTGGAAGCCCTTCAATCAAGAGTGAAATAAGATATTTTTGTGCATGATATTATAAAAGAAATACTCATCCAGCTAAGGGGTTGCTAATTCTTTTATCTTGATTTTAAACCTAAGCTTTAGGTGAGTTTATGAGTTCTTTATTTTTAGTTTTGAATTATTAAGTTTGGTAAAAGATTTATTTTTCCCTAAAGAGCCTAATCCATATCCAGACCACACATAGAGCAAGGAAAAATTTAAGAAAATATGCCACTTAATGCAAAAGCTAAACAAATCATCAATCAATTTATAAAGTTAATCTCAAAAAGAATTAAAGGCCGTTGTGGTTGGGCACCACCGCACAAACCCAAAAATAACAAATTGGGTAGCCGAGCTCTACCCTTATACAACTTGGATTATAAATGAATCAAATTACAATTAAGCAAGGAATTCATTGTTATGGGGGTCTTCAAGCTTCATTTCTTCTTTCTTCTTCTCTTCTTTCTTCTTCTTTTCTTCTTTCTTCTTTGGTTCCTTCTTTTGGATGGTTGAAAGGTAGATGCTCCAAGGCTTCACATGTTGCATAAGATAGGATCTTATGACCAATGTTCATCATAATCCCCAAAATAATCATTCCAAAAATCCTAATTGCACAAATTTACATGAAAAAGAAAAAAAATGGAAATCTAACTAACATAAAATAAAAGTTAGCTAAAACAAATAACACAAATCTCAAGCATGTATATTGGACTTATCATCCCACACATGGGTGACTAAGTCAACCTGGACTATTGGATTAAGCTTAGGGGTATAAAGCACCTACAAGCAAAAGCATATATAATTTTATTTATGATAGCGCCCCTTAAGCACAATTCATTGCAAAAAATAATGAATAGACTAAGAGTGTCCTACCATTCAATCTATGAGCATACACCCTAACATTAAATCTAAAATATATATCACAAAACAAAACAAAATATCAAACCATGCACCGACCTATCCTAAAGCTAGAAGTAGTGACTTAGTCTAATGTGTGTTCTTTGAAGGTTTGTGTAGTATGCTTAGCTATGGATTTAGTTTCAAATTTTTTAAGTGTGAAAACATGTTCAACTTACAGAAGGATTTCATTTAAGCTGTTTAATTATTTTGGGTTGATTTTATTTCATGTCTTGATTTGGTTCAAAAGAATCCTACAATTAATTACTAAGTTATAAAGAGAGGGAAAGAGAAGAAAACTTCTCTTTCCTTCCCTAACCTAAGAAATTTCTAAAGTAGATTCACATTTTGGTTTTATTTAGTGAATGTTTTGATTAAGTATTTTAATTAATCCTAAGTTTAGATGAACTCTAAACAAACCTATTTAAAAAGAAAGGCATTTTAAGATTAAATAAAATGAATCAAATTCACATAACACACGTTACTTCATTTCTTTCCCAACATGTATAACATGCATATGAATGAATCCTAAGAATATATATACATATAAATGAGAATATTTAACACACTTTATGATGCTTGCTAAGTAATTCACTTAAGGAAATTTGGAAGTTTAATATGCATGATTTTATTTAAGTAGAAAATGGTTTCTTTATCCAATTTTTCACTTGCACAAATGAAAGTAAGAAAGGCATAAGTGAGTATAGTGACATTGTTAACCAAAGGTGTAAGGTACAAGACCTACATAGGAATACGTAAAGCCTCACAACCTCAGGGTTATCCAGACTAATATAATACTTTCCTTAATACAAACATGTGAACAAAATAAATGAGTAGAAAGAAAGAATGAAGTTGTATTGATTGATTCATTTTGTTTATGCAATTTATGTATGCTAGTATAGGTAACCCTTTTTAGGTGATGGCATAGGGATGAATAAGATATAAAATTAGGTAAGTGTTAGGTTCTTTTCAAATGAACCATACATCTTACTAACCCCTATTCAAAACTATGCTAACATAAGAGAGAAGAGAAACCTATGCTAAGCACACCTTTATATTCTTTCACATTCAAGCTTATAATTAAAATATAAGTAGCATACTTTTCGATTTGATAATTGATTTATATGTTTTGAAAATAATTTGAATTTAGTAGTGATAATAGCCACTCATATTTCTACTTTAGCCAACACATGCAAATTTGACATAAAGTAAATAATTTCATTTTTTAATTTGAATTTGAAAATTTGAATGCATGAAATCACATTAAATACAAATTTAACATGTTGGGGAAAGAATCAAAGTAATGAAAGCATGTAAACACATTCACTTTAATTAAATCCTAAAGACATTCTCCTGAAATAAGAAGGTTTAAAATAAATTAAAGTTTATTTAATGTGATTTTTGTTTAGTTTTAAGTTTGATTTAATTTTAAAATTATGAGTTGAGTTAGCTGTTCCTAACCCATTCCCACATATGTTTAATATTTTTGTTTAATTTTTAGATGATTAGATTCATTTTTATATGTTAATTAGGTTAAGGTATGAATTAAGCAAGTTAATTAACCCTTACCTACACCACTTAGTATAATTAACTAAATAATTATGAGCCAATGAGATGACATAAAAACTCACAAGGAATTTAAATTTACAATGCACCTAGGAAGAAAAGGGCCTAATGCAATTTGGCTCATGATTAATGGTTAATTAAGCTAAGGGATTTAGCATAAGTAATTTCAAAATACTGCTTCATACATATGAATTAAGTTTTGATTTTCTCAATTGAACTTAGGCTATTAAACACTTAAGCATCTACCCAAAGTAGATTAATTAAGTTTTGGAAGTTTTTAGAATTTTTAGAAATTAATTAAGGGGATAATTAATGAATTAACCCTTAATTAAGAGAAGATTAAGAAAATAAAAAGGGGGTTTAGAGAATAGCTTAGGAAATATCCCAAAATATTTCCTAGGCCTCCTGTTCACTAGATCTATCCTTAATCAACCTTAATAATGGATTAAAACACTAATCTAAACCCTAATTATTATTAATTATATTAAGGGATTAATTAGAAAACATTTTTGTAATTTCACCAATTAAGCCTTAAATAAATCCCAAGAAAATTAGGGGAGCCAGAGGCCATCCCATATAACTTACCCAAGAAGTTTGAGATTAATGAGAGGTTTAATTAAGAGGTAATTAACAAAATATGATTTCCAATAAAACCCAAAATCAGAGAAAAGGATAATTCAAATTCCATTGAAATTATTTTTAAAATATTCTAGGTTGAATTATCTTTTCATAGAATTTTACTTCATATTATTTTTAATTTTATTGAGAGAGACATGAATTTTTAAAGATCAATAGATTAATTAAAATTAATTAAATTCCCTAACTAATCCCTCAGCTCACAATGCGACACTCGGTGGTAGCGATCATCACACTTTACATGCATCGTGTAGTGAGCCCCCCACTTAAACATCCCATCCAAATGGCAGTGCAGTGGCGGGATGCGCTTTGATCCCTATTGTTCGATCAAAGATTGGATGGCCAAGAATCATCCCGTGGTTTATAAAAGGATTATTAATGCTAAAACGTGGGATTAATTGTGGCCATCCATACAAAATGCGCAGATGGATGGCTACGTTCACCCGAGTTCTTCCCTTAGGATCAACAGAGACTATCCATGATCTAGGGGAAGAGCCGATCTCGATTGAGCTCAGATTGGAACAAGATTTTACCCACACCATCTAAAGCTACTAAGGAGCATATCCAACGATGGATTTTGCATGACTTGAAAATTCCTTTCACAAAAGACCAACACCTCCTATGCTAGGTGGTCAAAAAATTCCATACCTCACCGAAGGTGATCACCGGCACTCGAGATCGATGAGGTAGCTTCATCTAGTGGAGATGAAACCCTGTTAAAATTTTCAATCCTTGGGGTTGAGTGGATCTTTCTATGGACCAACACTACCTCACTTCCTTTACGGCTTTGATCCAATTGAGGCTCTCCTTGCTTTGGGAACTCAAGTGGATGTTTGAGTGCACTCGAATTGAACCTCAAAGGGAGTGTGCAGGAGGAATTGAAGTAAATTTAAATGCGGAGGAAGTTGAATATTCAAAGGAGCTCCCCTATTTTTCAATGGAGAAAATTGAGAAGAAGCTATTTCAAATTCTCCTTAGAATGTTTAGGATGGCTCTCTGATCTATCCTAATAGTCTTTATTCTTCAATCAAATGAGGGAATAATCATTTTGAATTGAATTAGGGGGAGTATATCTCCCCCTTTTGTAATCGGACGGTCGACACTTCCTTTATCATTTTGATCCAGTTGTCCAAATTGGAGGGGGTTTTTAGGTTGTTAGCTCTTTGCACATGGTCAGTTTGAGGCCTTGAGTGGATTGCCAACCTCCCATGTTCATCAAATTGGGTGGAGGAGGGACTTGGAATGAGCCAATTTGACTCATGGGGTCGGGTTTGGCCTTGGGTCCATTTGGGCTAACCAAAATGCATTGGGTTGGGTGCACCACTCTTCATTAGGTCCACTTGAGCTATTAAGAAGGCATCAAGTTGATATGAAGAGGGTATGACCAAATTACCCATGGATTAGGCCAAAATTTGTTCTATGGCCTAAGGGTAGGATGATCATTTTGCTGATTTTTCAATTTGGATATGTTGGGTATGTGGAGAAACTAGGTTTGGCCAAGTTTCATGATATTTGGAATTCCTTTGATAAGGTTTGGCTCATGTTGACCCATTTAGGTAACAATGGCTCAACTTGGGTCAAGTTGACCAATTGGTCAAATTGGGTGAAACCAATGGTTGGGTCAGGTTCATATGACCATTTGAAATATTTTGGTGGCTTTGGTTTGGTTCAATTTGGATTAGTTTTGAATTTGGCTCATTTGACTTAATTTAGGTCCAATGGGTCAAGTTGACCTATTTGAGGTAGGTCAAGAGTAGGTCTAGGTTTGGTTAGTCATATGGAGTGGATTGGTATCTTTATTTTCAATCAATTTGTGTTAAGTTCAAATTTGGCTCAACATGACCCCTTTAGGTCAAGTTAGGCATAGGGTCAATTGGGCTAGGTTGGGTCTAGTTAGACAATTGAGGCTTTAGTCAAGTTCAACAAGTGATTTGGAATGAACTTGACCCATTAGTTTCAATCAATTTAGCTTAGATCAAGTTTTGACACATTTTTGACTTTTTAGGTCAAGTTGGGTCAACTTGGGTCAAGTGGCCAATTGGGCTAGGTTAGGCTCAAATATTGGCTTGGTCAAGTTCAAACATAGGTCATGAATAAACTTATATCAATGGTTTCAATCAATTTAGCCTTCGGTGGACTTTGGCTATGTTAAGTTTGACCCAATTTGATTGATTGATCATCCCATGATGATTGTTGATCATGATGAGAGGCATATGTGAGTTTGGTTCAATCCAATTTGGTTAGGATTAGAATTTGGGTACTTTTAGGTCACTTCAGGTCAAGTGAGCCTAAGTGGGTCAAATGGCTTGGTCAATGCTTGATTTGAGTTTGTTTGAACTTGTATATGGACTTATGATTGAAATATAAATTCATTTACAAGGTTTGAAGTCAAATGGGTTTTGATCTATTTGATAATTTCATATTCTAAGGAATAATATGAAAAGATTTTGGTTTTGATTTTTGAATTGGATTTTGATTTGGTGATTGAAGTTTGTATTTATATTTGGATTCATGAATTTAGGGTTGATTGAATCATGAAGAGAAATCAAGAGTTTGGATTAATTTGAAATTGATTTGGCTAAGTTCAAGGTTTTGACTTGAAAGGCTTAGATTGGATTTTGAGTGGATTTGGGTTTTATTTATGGAATAAGTTTTGATTGTTTAAATTTATATTTCATTTATATATGTGAATATAAATGAGAATATAAAGGGATCATGAGAAAATTTCAAGGATTTGAAGTGGTTTAATCATGATTTGGGCTAAGTCCATTAAGAAGGATTTAAAAGACTTAGGAAAATTTTGGAGTTTGAAGTTTTGAATTTGGTTTGATTGATTTATATTTATATTTAATTTATATGTGTGAATATAAATGAGAATATAAATGAGTTATAAGAAAATCCCATGAATTGATTTAATCATGATTTAGGTTAAGTCCTTAAGGGAAAACTTAAAGGACTTAGGAAATTTTGGATTTGGAATTTGATTTGAGAATTTGATTTGATTGATTTATATTTATATTTCATTTATATATGTGAATATAAATGAGAATAAAAATGTGTTTTGAGAAAATCCCATGAGTTTGAATTGATTTAGAGTTGATTTTTGCTAAGTCCATGAAGGAAAACTTAAAGGACTTAGAAATATTTTATGAATTGATTTGGAATTTTGAGTTTAGTTTGATTGGTTTGAATTTATATGTCATTTATATATGTGAATATAAATGAGAATATAAATGAATTATGAGAAAATCTCATGAGTTTGAATTAGTTTTGATCAAGATTTTGGCTAAGTCCTTAAGGGAAGATTAAGGACTTAGAAAGATTTAGACTTTGGAATTTTCATTCATGGGTTTCAATCATTGATTTCAATCATGGATTTCAATCACATGGAGTTGATTTAAGTTTGGAGAAAATCAAATATATTGATTTGGAGTTTTACTTGAAGGAAGGAAAGTGAGAATGGTTTGAGCTAAGGGTAAGAAATTTTTTTAACACCCCTAAGGCATGACCTATTCCTATGGCTAACTCTTCTAAGTCTCTAAGGTTAGGTTGAGTGTCTACCTAATCACTAGATGTGTCTTAAGACTAAGGAACTCTTAAAGTCTAAGAGGAGTCCTATGTCTAAGATGGAGGGGTTTAGAGCTCATTCAAAAAATGAGGTCAACAAAGGTGTATAGGTGGTGTGACTGACAAGGAACACCACACGTATTGGTGTTGACCAAAATGATCAACAACACCAAAAGATCACAAGCACTAACAGAAACAATCTATTCCTAACCCAAGGTGTAGAGAGAATCTAGAGCTTAGTGCAATGTGGCCCTTATGTCTAATACATAAGAGAGAGGGAAAAATCCACTAAGGGATAGAGTTTGAACCTTCCACTAGGGAAGCAGGTTCAAGTCATCCACAAGGGGATGAAAGGTTTGATTTGATTTGAATCTCATTGAGAAGAGATCTCCACTAGGGGAGAGGGTTAAATTTGTTTCAATTTTATTAGGTTTGAATTTTTGAGGTGAACCTTGTTGGTTTGCGATGGACTGTATTAAGTAGGGACCATAGAGGCCAAGAGCTAACTCAGATATACCAATCCAAAGGGGTAGTCTACTAAACACATAGTAGGACTAGCCAACCAATGGGATGCCTTTTGATATGCAGTAGCTATACTAGGAAGAAAGCGTAGTAGACTTATATCTTCCAAAGTAAAGACCAGTTGCTAGGGTAATCTATTGGCAAGGCAACATATTGAGCCCAACCTGGGGTTTACTATTGAGTGAATGCCACTGGGGTCTTAAATCAACTCAAGAATAATCAAGGATTTAAATTCATTTTTAGATTTGTTTATTTTTATTATGATGAATCCCATAGGTTTGCGATGAACTGCACAGAGTAGGGTCCATGGAGGCCTAGACCTAACTCATATTTACCAATTCAAAGGGAGTAGTCTACCAATCACAAAGTAGAACTATCCAACCAAGGGGAATGCCTTTCGGTGTATAATGGCCAAATTAGGAAGAAAGCACAAGACTTATATCTTCCACAATAAGGAACCATTGGGGTGATTGGTTGCTTTGGGCAACAAATTGAACGTAACCTAGGGCTAACTATTGAGTGAATGTCACTAGGGGACTTAAATCAGCTCAAGAATAGTCAAGGATTACTTTTCATTTTTAATTTTATTTTGATGGATTCCATTAGTTTGCAGTGGGTCACATTGCGAAGGGGCTCATATCAGCCTAGACCTATCTCAAATTTATTGAACCAAAGGGAGTAGCTTCCCGGTCGATGGGAGAATTATCCGACCAAAGGAGTGCCTTTCAATTTGCAATGATCAATTGAAGGGAAGAAAGCTTGGGGACTCACATCTTCCACTAGAAAATACCACTGGGGTGATTGGTTCCTTTGGGCAATAAATTAAATCTGACCTAGGGCTGCCCGTCAGTTTGCGACAGTCCTACTAGAAAAAATGCGTCATAGTCTTACATATTTCAGAGCATAATGACTATCGGGACAACCTGCTTATGACAAAATAGATTGAACCTGACCTAAGGGTGACTACGGAGTGAGTACCGACCTGGGGATTTATCTCAACTCAGGTAGTCAGGCAATTCCTATAGGGAGTTCTGCTAACACTGCCCTAAAGATAGGATGCCTGCTTGGGAAAAGGGGCTCTTTGGGGGCTTGAATTCCTAATCCACAAGCGAATTAATTTGTTTATTTGTTTAGTTTATTTTATCATGGACCCTATTAGTTTACAAGGGATCAACCCAAGAAGGAGCTTATATCAGCCTAGACCTATCTCAGATTTACTGAACCAAAGGGAGAATCTGTGCATCTGCTAAGCAAATTCTTCAACCACAAGCGTGGCTACTAAGAAAGGGGAATTGTTAAATCCAAAAGTAAACTGGGTAGTGTCTAAATGGGTTCGCTAAGAGCTTAATCCAACACTTTAGAGAAGATGACATGCCTAGTCATATATCTCATAGGTATTCAGTGTCTAACTCAAGGAGAAAGCTCAGGGACTCACATCTGCCAAGAGTGGTGTAACCACCGGGTGGGTCGTTGTCAGCATAGCGAACATCAACCAACCTAACGTTCGGTTGCTAACAATCACCAGGAAGAAAGCACCGACTCACATGTTCCTATAGCGTAATGATTATTGGGATAGTCTATCTTGACAAAGTGCACCATCTAGGGCTTAGTGAATGCCACTGGGGGACTTAGATCAACTCAAATGTAGTCAAGAGGAAAGGAGCCTCTGGGGGACTTATCCTAAGCCTTAAATATACTCGACCTAGTTAGTGCATGATGGCTAGTTCAAGAAGAAAGCACGGGGACTCACATCTTCTTAAGAAAAGTCAATAATGAGGTAGCTTACTAACTAGGCAGTGAAGCCTACCATACTAACAAGGTGCTCATTGGTTTGCAATGGTCAAGTTAGGAAGAAAGTGCGGGGACTCACATCCTCCAACAAGTGACCACTTGGGTGACATACTAGCAAGGTAACATGTAGACTTGACCTAGAGTAGCTAATGAGTGAGTGCTACAGTGCTATCCTTAGTGATGAGAGTTGAACTTCTAAAGGAAGAATGACTTCGGACCAAATTAAAGTTATGAGGTTTATGATAGTAGCTAGAGATGAAGATTGGATGAGAAGAAACATTTTACCATGTATGTAATTTATAAAGCGAGGAGGCCTAAATTAATGATAGATGGATGTAGTGCCATGAATGTGGTATCTGCCCACACTCTTTCTAGAGTGAACTTTAAGCTTGACTCTCATCTTGAATCATTTCATGTGACTTGAGTGAATCACACCTCCTTGTCCATTACATCTTAGTGTCTTATGCCTATAAAGATATGTAGCTATAAAGATTGCATCTAGTGTGATATTTTACTTATGGACTTTGCACATATTTTTTTAATTAGGCCTTAATTTTATGATATTTATGTGATTCATTATGATATATAAAATACTTATGTATTTAGATAGTATAAAAAATGTAAAATTGTTATATATGAACTAATAAATAAATAAGCACCAACTCTTTCATATAAGCATTATCGTGAGATCCAACCAAATCTTAGTCAAACCAAAAGTCCAAAACTTTAATTAATTGTGATATTATTTCAGCTATTATGGAGAACACTTTTGACCAAGATTTTATAAGTCATACTCCTTAACCTTTACTTTTACATATTATAGTAGAAAAGGTAGGATTCAACATCATATTTAAAAAGTTTCTTGACTCCACATCATTTTATAATAGCATTATTTTAGAAGCAACACATACTATACCTTATAAAATGGTATATATCCCAAAGAAGTTTATTAACCTTACTAACATTTATGCATATGCATTTTCAAATTCTACCTTTATTATTGCACATGATTTCTAAAGTATTCATGATAATGTAAGACATCAATTGAAAATAACTAATACCAAATATGTCAAAGTAAAAGAAAAAAAATAAAACTTTTAAAAGATTTTAATGTAGGGGATCATGTATTGATTATAATCCACTTTAAGAGATGTCTATCATGCACATTTTATAAAATTACTAGCAAGGGTCTGAGGGATATTTGAGATCATTGAGAGAATTGACATAGATGCATATGTTACTAAATTAGCAAAAAGGCATATTTATTAACTTTAATTTTGATGTGAAAGATTTTGTATTATTTAAGGAAGTTATTAAATCTTCAAATGCACAGATTGATTCTTTATAAGAATACATAATCACTTTTTGCAGGTACCAACTCAACATTCATTCTTTGAGGTGGATCATATCATTATATATGATATAGATCAACTTGGATGCAATAGGTTCTTTTGGAGATGAAGATACAGGCAACCTATGAAAGATACTTAATTAACTAGAGATAATTTGGTGAAGCTAGCTTTAGACCTTATAATAGAGAACATAGACTTCAAATCTTCAAGAAGATTTCTTTGGAGCTGAGTGGAAATGATGTAATACAAAGAGGTCTATTAATAAGAACTCAATCTATAACAATGGAAGAAAACTTGGAGATCCAATTATATGGTAGATAAGCATTTTGGAAGAATGAAACTTCAAAATATTAGATACATTAATCATTTTAATATTATATAGTTTGCTTGTCATAATTGTATATTTATATAAGAATTATGCATTTTTGTGTCATCAAAAGTGAAATAAGTAAATTATTAAAATTATAAATAAATTATTATTAATTAATTATAATTATTTTTAAATGATGAAGGGGTAGCAACTTATAGAGGGAGAAACCCCCTCTTGCAATTTCTCTCCCTCTCTTTTCCTCCTCCGCCAACCTCTCCCTCTCTTTTTCAATTTCAAAATATGGTGAATTGTATAAAATGCTCTTATTATATTAAATGATATTATGGTGACTTTTTAATGTAGGAATTTATAGAAAAATTCCAAAGACTTAGGGATTATTGGTCAAATAATGTTGTGAAAGGATTTAATGAACTTGAAGTCTAAATCACTTAAGTGAGTGATCTAATTTTTATGTAAGAATTTTGTTGTGATTTAATATTGTAGTGTTTAATTATTATTCTCATCAATCTGAGAAAATTAATTTTCATATAATCCCACCACTTAAGGGCATCTAGAACTCCATTTTAACTTCCTGGCCAAACAAGGTTAAACTGATCTAGTTTTATTCCAATTGTTTTTTGGTTGGTTTAAACTTCCCAAAATTTTGTGAAAAATTCTATAAATATTATAGACATTTCTTTCATGTTCTACTATTTTTTTCCTTGGTCACCATTTAAGATTAGCTCCTCGAATGAGCTCCTCATGCGTTAGCAAACTTTAGCGTTGTACATATAATCATAGTGATAAGTACAAAATCTTGATTGGTCTCAAGCATGTCGCCTACCATTATAAGATTAGGATACATGTGGTAATTATTATTTTATATGTCCATAACTAACTCGGCTAGAGAAATATGCAATGTTTGATTGTAAAAAAATGATATTGCAACTAATATTTGCTATAAGAAGGATAAGTAGTTTGTAATGCCTCATGATGTTGAGCTATAGATCATGCTCTTGGCACTAATCTCACATGAGTTTGCACACTTTATGGTCCCTAGTATGTGAATGTGAAGCACATATGACTTCTTGTTTGCACTCCACACTTCTAAATGGTCTCCAACATTCTAGTAGTAGATGATCATGCCTCTATGGAATTTTTCTAGTTAAGTCTCCATGGAGGATTAAGAGCATTATACTCCTCCACAATATCATGTCTATTGGTGAGTTCAACCAACTCAACCAAAATCTTGGTCTATTGAATGTTAAGGGCATATCTAAATGGTTCCTCTCTCATACCTTAGATGAGAGCTGCATGTGTGATTATAGGCTCTAAATCTATCACTTCTTGCATCTCCCTTTTGAAAACATATAATGAACTTCCTTAACAACTCATATAGGTCTTGGTACATCTATTGAACTATTTGCAAGCTCTTGAGTGGCCTCTACACATTGACAAAATAAGTGATAGACATTTATTTGAACTCAAGAAAAAAAGTGATTATGTCTATTAAAAGGTGTAAGTACCATCTCAAAACAAATTCTCTAAAAATGGTGAAGAAGGGATGACAGTTAGCATGTCATCAAGGTTGAGTGGTGAAATTTTTGACTAAAAGTAAGTGAATTGGTCCTCTAGGTGAAACCTTTCTCTATATAGTTATAAATAACTAATTATGAACTTTATGGTTGACGATTTTCCAAAAAATGCATAAGCCAATTTCAAATTGCCTTCTCCTCATTGCTAATGTGGAGATAGATACCATCCAAGTTGAGAGTTAAAATTAGTGCCGAATTTTTACGCCTAACTTGATGGTTAGATGACTCAAAGGACCCTTCATGTTCTACACCCTATAGACTATCCTAACAAACCCATTCCATTGCTCGTTGGGTCAAGAAAGTAATTCACTCCTTTATTTCTTTGAGGTTATGATGAGTAGAAAAGTGCTAGGGTTATTAGTGTTCTATTTTGATGGAGTTAAATTTAGTTGGACATTTATTGTAGTGCTTGACATCTTGTCATGATGAATAAAATTTCGTGCATGAGAAACACTAACATTAATTGATGCAAAAATCAGTATCTCAAGATGATTATTTTATAATAATATTAGAAAAAAAAATATTTGACATACTTTTGAACAAAATCTAAAATTATCTTAGTAAGATTTAAAAAAAATTAAATATTATTTGAACAAGATTTTGAACTATTGGCACTTGGCCTATACCCTAAAGTTTAATACTTTGATATTTGCAATCAATGTTTATATATATATATATATAGTATTTATGAAAAATATGCTTAACTTTTAGATGAGTTTGTCTTCTCTCTAACGGATAAGAATAATAATGACGTCATCTTCCTAATTTAAGAAAAAAAAAGAAGAACAAAATTTTAAATTAAGAATATTTTAATTGATAATTAACAGATTAAGCATCGATAAATAAAATTTAACTTTAGGTACAGTCGTCCGATAAGTATAATCGTCGCCCACCTCATCACCAGGTAGCGACCGACTACTTATCTGCAGAAACATACTCCATTAACAACAGAAGAAGCCAATCGCTAACTTATCGGGCGAAGTTTGGTCGTCGCGATAAGTGGGCTTAGCTTCAAATTTTTTTTTAAAAAAAGAAGTTGTAATTTTTACAATGAAAATCAAAGTATTCAATCAACACCAAATGTACATCCAAGTAAAGATTGCATTCTAAATAAAGATACAACTAAGTGCTGAAATAAATAACCATTCACAATGAAATAGAGGAGAATCATATGCTCTGGAGAAAAAGTGAAATAAATAGCTGTAAAAATCTAACTATAACTCAATAGCTACAAAATAATTATTACTCCCATACTATCGACGACGATGATGTCTATATGCTATCGCAGCACTACCTGGAGTATAGTGCTCAGGCGGCTGCAACGGACGATCGCGCAACTGATGGGAGACATCATATGTCCCCTGAGCCTGGCTCGCATCATCTGACCCAATGTCCGGCTGCGAGTCTCGTAGAGATACCCAATCCTGAGACTAGTGCTCTCTAGAAAAGATGATGGTCCGGATCGATAGTGGATGGCCCGTTTCCCGTGCGCCGAGTGTAATTGTAGACATGTGTCATATCATGTGACATATGCTCTGTTGCGACACCCTGAACCATGTAGTCTCTGATATGTGTCGTCAAGCTCAGATCCTGCATCATATGCTGTACTTATTGATGGCCAACTGATAGTCCACATCATCTGAATGTCCGAAGAAAGGCCTAAAAAGATCCTCCGTCACCAAAATATGCTCTGCCTACAGTAAACCAGTTTAAATGTTACTACGTAAATATGTGAAAATAATAACTAAGAAAATATGCAAATTATAGAGTTATCTTAAAATATGCTCGCTCGGCGGGTGCTCTGGGGTAGTACGTCATCGATGGGTCAGTAGGCGCCTTCAGCAAGTACAAAGATGCCCAATACCTAAACCAGATCATGTACTGCTACAGGGACTGATGTGCGTCAGTGTAAGTGTCATCCACCACAACAACATGATCTCTATGAGCCTCCACAGAAGGATGTACTGCTGATGGTACTACACCCAGTCTGTATCAGCTTCCCCTCTGCCATCTACTCTGATGAAACTAGGGTCCCTCGGGGCTATATCAGTTCTGGGCAAGTGACCAAACTAATGAAAGACTCTGTTAGGAAGGTGCCACTCTACCCTCTTCCAACTAATCAGTGGAACTCGTGCTAACAAGATGTCCTCGCCAGCCAGGAAAATATCAGCCAAGCAACCTATAATCTGAATGTCGTATGGCTCCCAAGTCACTTGTGTGTGTTACTGCATGTTTGACAATGATTTGACAATATTTACTGAGAATGATGTATAACAATAAAAAGAAGTACCTGACTTAGTAGAAGCCCATCTAACTCATCCCTAAAAAATCTGATATTGCTGAACGGCATCTGACGCACATATCTCTCGTTCCACCTGATTAAAAAAATATCATATACAAGTCAGTTAGTTGCATGTCATTATGTTAAAGCAAGCTATAAAGGTATTAATTTACTTACATGAAATCGATGCTGAGCCCATCGAGATCTCTAGGGTAGGGGACATGTAACGTCGGTCTACCAACATGCGGCTCCTAAGATCGATCAGTAGAATCGAAGACACCGACCATGTTGGCCTCCTCCGGTAGACTCTTGCAACTCCCTGTATAAGTGGGCTAACATTGCACCGCCAATAGATAGAGTGTTGAATGTGTCAAGATCCTCTAGCAATGGGAGATACTGCAAATGCACCTCTGACCCTGACATATCCGGTAGTAAAAAACTCCCAAGAAGGAACAAAACATAGGCTCGCACATGTCTGATGAAGTCTAACTCAGGGAGGTCTGTGTAGGACTGCCTGAAAAATGTCTAATGTAACCACTTGAGTGGCATGCATGTCTCATGATGTGCGCCCCCATTCAATGTCGAATGTACTCTGTGGTCAATCATGATACATTGTCTGGAATCGATGCCCACCTAGAAGCTCATCAGCTCCAACTCTACCACCGCTTATGTCCTACAACAACAATAGGCGACAACCGGTGCGCCACTAAACCCGTGATCATTGCAACGCCCGCAATGTCACCGCCATCTCTCCCACGCATGAAATGTGTTGGTCTGGGAGACCAACGCTCAACTATCGATGTGATGGTCAAGTCGATGTACCGCTTAACACAAGAAAGTCCGAGCGGAGGCACCGAGAACCGCACGTGAGCCACTCGAGCATAAGGTGAGATCGCCTCCAAAATAGTCTCCTATAGTATGGAAAAGCTTAGGTCAGGTAACATAACACAGCGGAAATGAAACACACAGAAATAAAACTAGCAAGTACATTCATATCATATCTGGATGTGCGGCCCTGTGTCTGCCATGAAGTAACGCTATGCTGGGATGAACCTCTGTAGGTGCGGGACCACGTGCATTATCAACTGGCTCATCACGCCTCCTCTGGTGACATCTAACCGTAGAAGGCTCCTCGGCCATCGTACCTGTAACAAGTACAAAAAATAGAAATTTATTAGAGTATTGATATAATTGCAGAGAAAAAGAAAAACTATGCATAATCAATTTAGGGTTTATCTAAACACAAACTAAATTCACCGCCTACTAGAAGGGTTATGTGGGCATGATGTCCTGTAATGACCGATTGATTTACAGCTACTACACATGCGATTGCTTTGTGATGCGCTCTCGTCCATTGTGTTCTTGTACCTACGTGATTGTGGCCTACCCGACCTGACTTTAACCACTGGCGGTATCAAAGGATATAGACCCCGGTCTGCATCGTACTCTGGCCAGGTGTTTCGATCATGTAGCACATGAAAATTAGAAGAGTATGTCTTCCCGTACATCGACATGGTGTAATAGCTTGACACATAAGCCAGATGATTGATTATCCTATGTACTAGAGCTGCTATGGTATGACTACACGACATATGATAAATTAGTGTTCGTGTACAACTGCATAAGCTGAATTGATCGGGCATGAAGTTAACTCTGAAAGAGCGACAATTCCTGTCCAACACTTGCACCTCATTTGCGTTAATATTGACTGGCTGTAGAAAATGTCTTGCCTCCCGCTCAAATTTGCTTAGGACTGCTTGGGTTCATGGAGAGAAGGTGAATTCAGTGGGCGGTTCGTCTGAATCAATTGAACTTGCCCGCTTATAGAATAGACTCACGATGTTATAGTAAATTACAGTTATCAATGCTTGAATTGGTAGTCCCCGTGCACATTTAAGTACACCATTAAAGCACTCTGATACATTTGTAATCATGGTACCGTAACGCTTCCCACCATCATGAATCAATGTCCACTTCTCCACATCACGTTCTACCAACCACTGATATGCTTCTGGTTTACTTTTTTTGATGTCGGCCATGTTGCGATTAAATATGTTAATATCATCGGTGCTGCCTACCAAGTACATTTATTTGCACATAAACTCAACATCCGCAATACCCATTTTCTCACTACCTTCTTAAAGTTTTTCCTAAGATGTTGCAAGAAATGACGATATGCGGCCAATGGAAATACATCGCGGCACCTACAAACCAACCCTGAATGCTTATATGAGATTACACAAAAATCGCCCCTTGATGATGAAATAATTGGCAGCAGTTGTTGTAGGCACATAATGAACCAGAGCCAAGATTCGTTATTCTCAGATTTGACCACTGCAAAACTAAGGGGAAATATACCGTTATTTGCATCAATACCAATGGCTATGAGCAACGTACCCTGATACTTGCCCAAAAGGAATGTCTCGTCCATGCTGAGGACAGGTCGACAATATCCCCAGCCAGTAATAGATGGACCAAAAGTCCAGAACAGTCTCTGAAATTTGCATGTATCTGATGACATAATTCTGTGAATAATACCGGGCAGCGCAGAGTATAATGAATCCATAAACAATGCTAGGGAGCGATATGACTCTCTAGGTTTCAGGTCAATTTTGATTCCAGGCCTTCATGTAAGAGACCTTGATGTTAAATTTTGATTCCATCCTTCCTATGATCTCTCCGGTTTCGTCAATTTGAAATCGCATTACGCGGCATTATGAAGTACTAATAAACTTAGAAGTGCAGCAATGTCCCGAACCATCGATGGTAGAACGCATGTGTGCGGTGAATCTAAAGTTGATAACCTTTAGCGCCTCCCAACCTCTTGCAGACCACAATGCGCGCCATTGGCAAGGGCTGGCTGTTTACGCACACATATAATAGTGAAATTCTTTTGATTGGATGTCACGGTAATGAACTGGACAGTATTAAGAATCGACCAGCCAATTACTGCAAACTGAAGCTCCTTCTTATTTGAGAAATACATACCTTCATATAACTCTACCGGAACTTCGACATCATTTGAGAAACTTGAGCTATCAGATGGACCATCAAACATAATATCCGCATCCCAGTCTTTTCGTGGTGACATAGTGAACGCATCTCAAGTGGAAATCATAACATCGCGATCCGCCAAATTCCGGATAGAATGACTCCTAAGAAGATCATGACTGATACTACTATCGCATAAATTGATATTACCAAGCACTCATCATCGATCGCTATCATCGATGCGGTTGATTCACTATTCATCATTTCATACTCATCATCGGTAGTTGTTAGATGAACTAGGTTGATCATGCGCGCGCTTGAATAGCATCTCGGTTAGCATTTAAGATATCATCTTTTCAAAAAATAAAGATACCCTACACTAAACAAAAAAAAAAACACCGGTGATGTCGAGATAAATACGCATTATCTCCTCGCTCGTGATAGTAATGTGTAATTCAGCTAGCAACCGAACTCATGAGCATAACCGAGTGTACTGCAAAGATGATATCGTCCGTTTGACCGCAGGTACATTGTGGCTATATTTCCACGTAAAGAATCAATGTTTGACGGAAGCTTCAATACATCGGACATCATTATCATCAGCATGCTATGTATCCCGCTACGGGAAAACAATATGTAAGACCGCTAAGTTATCAACGTCATAACGCAGAGACATGAGCACTTTTTGTTTTAAATCTCCTAAGCTTGCATGACTCGACACTCGCATGGGCCGATTTTTGCCACCAACATAACTTGAAATGAACTGATCATCAATGATCAGTTGCCCGTCATAGAACAGAATTAAGGAAATGAGATCCTGACTCATTATAATATTAGTTCAGCAACCAATGTTGTAACAAAACCTAACAATTCACTCAAAATCCGTTAAAAAAATACATATTTCTCACCTATTTATACACCTAACAATTTAGCAAAGCAAAAAATGAACTACCAAATTACCTGATCCCAGCATGTCGTATACCCTAACCACGACAAATTTTAAGAAATTAATTATGGAAAACATGAAAAACTTCCCATACCCTAACCACGACAAATTTTAGGAGAATAATTATGAAAAACATGAAAAACTTCCCTCTACATTATTGCTAATTCAAATAAGCAAGAAAGAAAAAAAAAACAAACTTTACTCCGATCTCGACGGTAAAGAATCGACCAAACGCTTTGGTGGAGCCGGGAATGCCAAAAATCCAAAATGATGGAACCGCGATGGGGTCTCGTGCGTACGGAGGAGGAGGGACCGAGAGCTAAGCTAAAACTAAAACGAAACAAGAAATGCTAATCGGTCGTATCGATTCTAAGATGAATGTGGCCGCTACTTATCACATTTCACGTCACGCTTCACTTATCGGGCGACTAGCCAACTATTTACCGCTGATAAGTAGATGGTCACGCCACCGACGATGAGTGACGACCGCCACTTATCGACGCATCTAAAATTAAATTTTTTTTTATCGATAGTTAATCTGTTAATTATTAATTAAAACATACTTAATTTAAAAATTTGTTCAAAAAAGAATGTTATAAACATTTTTTTATTTTTAAAAATAATTATTTATAACTTTCTTCCCAAAAAGAAAGTTGCAAATAACTTTTTTATAAAAAATAATTTAATGACTAATAAATGTATTATAATTCTAATATATACTTCCTACTTCCTACATTACGAAGCGAATTTTAAAACGAAATCGTAAGCAAGTTTGTTTTCTCCAAAGAGGGTCATAGCCTCTACAGTGGGGGGCACTGGGGGCCCGTGCCCCCACTGAGTTGGCGGAGATAGTGGGAGAAGAGGAGTGTGGCGTAGCAGAGATTTCCATGGGGAGAGATGGTTGCGAAGAGGAGTTTGGAGAGGATGAGGGGGGTGAAAATGTCGTGGCGGAGGAGACGGGCATGAATGCTCTTGAGCTGGAGCATGGATTGGCATTGTTCGGAGAGGTTAAGGAGCAGCCTCCATAGTTCCATCCCATGAACTACTTGATTACTAAATGAAAATTAAAGAAATCTGGTGAAAAAGGTCAAATAAATAATTTCTCACCCATTTAATTTAATTTGTTCAATTTATTCTTAAGAGCCCTGTGCCAAAATTTTAACTTTTTTTATTTAATTAGATTTATTGTCATAATTAATATTTAATATTTATAAAAAAGTAGTTGTGTAATTCTATAAATAATTTTTTATTAAGTAATAATAAATTTAATTATATTGATATTATATAATATCTTTAATATCTAAAAATTTGAAGGGTAAAATTTTAGATAATGTAATAAATTTATAAATTTTTATCATCATATTTTTTTATTTATATTAAAATTAAAAAATAAAATAAAATTATTTATGTGAGTTCAATTTTAAATTAAAAGATTAAAGATATTATTGAAATTTATGCTCTCATGGGAAATTTTTTCTGGCTCCGCTCCTCATAACCTTACGGTTTAGCCCACGCGCCATACGGTAAACAGCTCCAGAAAATACTCATCGTCATCACTTACGTTAACGAGAAAGCGAGGAGCTTAGATCACCTATCCGCCTATAAAGCAAAATCCAATCAAGCTCTCTAACTACCACAAAAATCAAATTCAATGGAAAAGACACAGCAGCACATCCTCGTGGCTTGCTACCCCGCCCAAGGCCACATAAACCCCACTCTCCGCCTCGCCAAACGACTAGCCCGCGAATCAGGGGCACGCATCACCTTCTCCACCGCTGTCAATGCCCACCGCCGCATGTTCCCAATTCAAAAAGTACTAAACGACGATCTATTCGCTTACATCCCCTATTCCAACGGCTACGATGATGGCTTCGACCCTAAGAAGCACGATAGCCAATCCTACTTTTCCCACAGTAAGCATCAAGGCTCCAGATCCCTTGCTGCCATCGTCGACGACCAAGCCGCACGCGGACGTCCCGTCACATGCATAATCTACTCCTTCTTCATGTCGTGGGCTTGCGACGTCGCCCGCGAACGCGGCATTCCTTCCTTCCTCTTCTGGATCCAACCAGCCACCGCCTTTGCGGTCTACTGGCACTACTTCCATGACTACGAGAGCATTCTCACAGCCATGATTACCGATCCTTTAAACGTTGTGAATCTTCCCGGGCTGCCTCCGATGAGGATCCGTGACCTTCCCTCCTTCATCGTAGAAAACTCACCAGATGACCCCTATGCTGCAATCATTTCCCTCATTAGGGACATGTTCGAGACGCTGGACACTGAAATTGCGATGCATAGCTCGAAGCCGAAAGTAATCGCGAATACGTCGGATGAGATGGAGGCGTCGGCGATTGTATCCGTGTCTGATAAGATAAATATCGTCGGAATTGGTCCGTTACTGGAGGACACGGCGGAGGGGAGTTTGTTTAAGTCGGATGATAAGAATGGGTACATCGACTGGCTCGATAGGCGGGCGGAGAGGTCGGTGGTATATGTGTCTTTTGGTAGCATCTCAGTGCTGAAGAAAGAGCAGGTGGAGGAGATATGGAAGGGCTTGAGGGAGAGTGGGAGGCCTTATTTATGGGTGGTGAGAAAGGACAACAGATGGGAAGGACTGGAGCTTGAAGAAGATGAGAAAGAAGGAGTGAAGAAGGGATGGTGGTGGAGTGGTGCTGGGAAAGTGCTCGAGCACAAGGCGGTGTGTTTCGTGACGCACTGCGGATGGAATTCGACGGTTGAGAGTTTGTTGTGCGTGCCTACGGTGGCTGTGCCTCAGTGGACGGACCAATTGACGAACGCATGGCTGATGGAGAAGACGTGGGGGACGGGGGTGAAGGTGGAGTTGAGCAAGGATGGGTTAGTGAAAGCAGATGAGTTGCAACGGTGCCTAGAGATTGTGATGGGTGAAGGAGAAAGACCGGAGGAAATTCGAAGGAAAGCGGAGATATGGAAGGAGAAAGCTCGCCAAGCAACCCTCGAGGGAGGTTCTTCGCATAGAAATCTGAATGCTTTTGTCCAAGAGATTGCAGTCTGATAAACATCGAGTAGACTTCAGGCTAATGATTTGTAAAAGACGGTTTATTTCACGAATTAATTTCCCTTATTGGTTATTGGCAAGCAATAAAATGATATAGCTCGATAATTTTCTTCTTTAATTAATCAGCCACTAATATTTATATGTTTTTATTAGTTGTTCTAATCAAATTAATTAATTAATTTAAAATGATAGAGATACATCACCTTTCATGAAATTAATCGTCGATATATCTTAAAGAAATATAAAAGTTAAGCGAAAGTAAAATCAAGAATAGTGCAGTTGTTCTAAATAGGCTAAATTTTTAAAATAAACACGTTTAAAAATATAATTAGCAGATTAGGCATTAAAAAAAAATTTAACTAGGCACAGTCGCCCATTTAACGGGATCATCATCGACCAGATCGCTCCAATCACCGTAAACTTTAACACTAAAATATTTTTTTTTAAGTTGAACCCAGATCGGGACAGAGCCTCCCGATCTCGGTTTTCTTCTGATCACGCTACTGGAGACGTCGCCCTGCTGCCGCCGGGCCGCCCATTTGCCCCTGAAATTGCCGGCCAAGCTCCGCCGCCGACAGCCCTGCCGCCCACTCCGGCGAAATCGACTGGCCATTTCTGGTGCGAAGTGTTTTTAGGTATTTTTTGATTTTTTTTTGGACTTTTTTTTTGTAAAATGAAAAATATGCAAATGTGATATTGATTTTTTGTGTTATATCATGTTATTATTTAGTGTATTATGTGATTAGCTAGTATTATGAATTAGGTAAAGCTTGGAGTAGATTTATGATTTTTTGAAAGAATTTTTTTAGGTACTTTTTGGAACTCCTTTTTATTTAAGTTTGATTTTATGTGGATTTTATGTGATGTTGATTTTAGGCAAATGTAATGTTGATTTCATGTGTTCTAATATTTGATTATTTAGTTTATCATGTGATTAGTTAGTTTTAGGGTTTACACATTTGTTGATGGATTTGATATTTTTTGGAAACTGTAATTTTTGCAAAAAAAATGAGGAACACGTGATTGATACTCGCTTTAGTATGAGCGAGTTGATTGTCTTGATATGTGGTCTGGTCTTATCTTTATGACTGTAAGTGTTAGAGCTTTTAAAATGCAATGGTAATTGTGTTTTATGCAATTCATTTTACAAAGGCAAGCACTGTGGATTACTTATTTATTTTCGTTTAGGATGCCTCATGTGAGCTTTGTTTTGTAAAAAATGGGTTGTGTATTAAGTGGAGATTGATACACAGATGTATCATGTGAATTTTATTATAGACTTTAGAAATGTGTTTTATGTTGTGAATGAATTGATTAGATGTCAAAAATAGAAAATAAGATTTGAGGTTTGAAATTCTAGGTGGTATTCATTTTGGTTGTCTTTACTTTATGTAAATTGAGTCTCGGTCATCCATACAGTTCTTATGAATCGATTGATTTAAGCAGTGTTATTCAACATTCTATCTCCAAAACATATTTTAGATTCAAATATGAGTTGATTAACGATGTTTAGTATTATATTACTGACGGCCAACTTCGGTTAGTAACGATTTCTTCTCTACGTACACTGGTGGAAAAAACCATCCTATACAAGTTTCACGACGGGCTGATTTTACAAGCATACATAATCGAATCATGAGGTCACTGATAGTTGATTTGACACGGTTTAGGATTAATCTCATATGTAGATTTCATGTTGGTGCAGTTTCATTGATACTCCATTAAATAATGATGAAGTATGTGAGTCAATCATTAATGCAGCAAGTACAACCTGAAATTGTATACGTCAAAATTGAGTTGAAAAGTTGAACCTAGATCGGGACAGAGCCTCCCGATCTCGGTTTTCTTCCGATCACGCTCTTGGAGACGCCGCCACCGCCACGCCCATTTGCCTGAATCGCCAAGCTCCGCATCGACATACCACTCCGTAAATCGACCGCCATTTCCAGGTGAAGTGTTTTAGGTATTTTTTTATTTTTTTTGGATTTTTTTTTTGTAAAATGAAAAATATGCAAATGTGATGTTGATTTTTTGTGTTATATCATGTTATTAGTTAGTGTATTATGTGATTAGCTAGTATTATGAATTAGGTAAAGTTTGGAGTGGATTTATGTTTTTTTGAAAGAATTTTTTTAGGTATTTTTTGGAACTCCTTTTTATTTAAGTTTGATTTTATGTGATTTTATGTGATGTTGATTTTAGGCAAATGTAATGTTGATTTCATGTGTTCTAACATTTGATTATTTAGTTTATCATGTGATTAGTTAGTTTTAGGGTTTACACATTTGTTGATGGATTTGATATTTTTTGGAAACTGTAATTTTGCAAAAAAAAATGAGGAACACGTGATTGATACTCTCTTTAGTATGAGCGAATTGATTGTGGGATCTCTTGATATGTGGTTGGTGGTCTTACCTTTATGACTGATACACAGAAGTCTGTTAGAGCTTATAAAATGCAATGATAATTGTGTTTTATGCAATTCATTTTACAAAGGCAAGCACTGTGGATTACTTATTTATTTTCATTTAGGATGCCTCATGTGAGCTTTGTTTTGTAAAAAATGGGTTGTGTATTAAGTGAAGATTGATGCACACATGTATCATGTGAATTTTATTATAGACTTTAGGAATGTGTTTTATGTTGTGAATGAATTGATTAGATGTCAAAAATAGAAAATAAGATTTGAGGTTTGAAATTCTAGGTGGTATTCATTTTGGTTATCTTTACTTTAACAGAAATTGAATCTCAGTGCGATCCATACAGTTCTTATGAATCTGATTGATTTAAACAGTGTGTTATTCAACATTCCTATCTTCAATACATATTTTTAGATTCAAATATGAGTTCAGACACAGTATGTTTAGTATTATATTACGACGGCCAACTCAGTGTTAGTAACGATTTCTTCTCTACGTACACTAGTGGAAAAAACCGTCCTATACAAGTTTCATGACGGGCTGATTTTACAAGCATACAGAATCGAATCATGAGGTCACTGAAAGTTGATTCGACACAATTTAGGATTAATCTCATATGTAGATTTCATGTTGGTGCAGTTTCATTGCTACTCCATTAAATGATGATGAAGTATGTGAGTCAATCATTAATGTAGCAAGTACAACCTGAAATTGTATACATCAAAATTGAGTTGAAACAAACAGATGATAGCGAAGTTCATAATTTCACTAGAGCTGAATTTCATCTAACCTAGTCCACAACACTATACTATCGCAAGAACCATATCGACACCCTCAATGAAGGTTTTGTAGTAATGCACCAAGTCATTATCTAATTAATCTTTTCTATTTTAATCTTATATATTGCATTAAAATGCGCAGCACTGATGATAGAGATGTATCTGCATCTCCTATTCATGTTCATCATATTACCTCGACTTATGCTAATATGGGTGAATATCATGGCGATCATGTAGCACCTTTACCAACTGAAGATGAGGACTACGAAATAATGCCTAGCGTAATGAGTTCTGGCATAGATGATACTGAAGGTGACATTGGAGAAGAACAATGTCCAAGCTCTGGGAACAGTCATTTGCTAAGAGATTACTCTAACAAAATAATCAGTGTTGAAGAACACATGTTTAGTAGCAATGTTTGCATTTAGGCTTGCCAGACAGAACAGGAGTGGGACGAACAACTGAAATTCGATGGCCTCTCAGTAGATTTTATTGTTTTAGAAGAGAATTTCATTCTAGTAGACTTAAATGAGGGGATGTGTTTCCATGACAAAAGGCACTGGGTTGGTCCATAACAAATAATATGGAATATGTAACATGTGACTCTAACAAGACGAGGTTCACTATACTATGCATACATAGCAGTCATTCCAGTAGGCCATGCTTGTGGCGTCTACATGCTCAAGCGAGCAAGAGGCTTGGTGGTGCCTGGAGGATTTCTAGTATGACAGCCCCACACACATGTTCTCATTTGATATTGAGCACCGGACACAAGCAGTGCACCTCATAGTTTATTAGCTACTACATCCAACTTGTCATTAGATACCAGTTGGATTTAAAACTCAGGAAAATTATTGGTCATATAGAATCAAAATTTAACATTAGGGTGTCCTATATGAAAGCTTGGGATGCACATAGAAAAGCTATACAGGCTATTTTTGGCAGTTGGGAAGAGTCATACCATTTACTAGATCACTTCATAGCTATTGTATGTGCAGTTATGCCTAGCACAGTGTACCACATTCAGTTAAGTGAATCTGGCCATTTTCAGTACATATTCTGATCATTTGGGCCATGTATAGTCGGTTGACAATTTTGCAAACCAGCCCTAAGTCTTGATGGTACATTTATCTTGGGAAAGTATAGAGGCACTTTTCTTACTGCAGTTGGTATTGATGCAAATAATGACTTGTATCCTCTAGCATTTGTAATAATTGAAGTAGAGTGCAATGAGTCCCGGGGTTGGTTTATTAGGACATTACAGGACTTGATTCCCTTATATGTACTTATTTATTTATGCATTATCTCGACCGACATTGGGCTTAGTACATGGATGCTGCAAATTTTTTCTTGAGCTAAACACCCCCACTGCTTACGCCATCTTAGAGAGAATTTCAAGAAGGCATGCAGAACTATGGGAATTTTTGATGCTGAGTTTGTGTGTCAGAAGATGTACATGGCAGGTATACAACTGACATTCATACCTTCACACGTTACATTACAAACATCAGGAATATCAAAGCAGAGGCTGTTGAGTGGCTTCTTGCAAGAGATGTGGTGAAGTGGTCATTGAGTAATGATGACGGATATCAATATGACACAATGACCACTAACACATCAGAGTGTTTCAACGGTGTGCTCAAGAGGGCATGTGGGTTGCCGATATAAGCTCTAATTATATCAATTTATTACAATCTTGTATCAGTTTTTACCAAACGCCTAGAAACAGCTTCTTATCTAATCAAGCAAAATGATTCAATATTTGCACCACGTGTCAAGGATCAGCTGCAACAAAATGAGCCTGAGCTAGGAGATGCCCAGATCCCATAAGAGTTAATTTAAATGAATTTCAGGTGTTTTCTATGTCCTCAATGTCATTTAAGATTGAATTGCAAGAACAAGATAGTTATAATTGTACATGCAAGAAGCCCTAGTTACTTCGCATTCCATGTTCTCATGACATTGTTGTGTTAGGGTAACGTCATTTGAGTCATTCACAGTACGTCTCTCGCTACTACACTCTAGAACTATACCACAATACGTACGAAGCTCAATCTCATGTCATTCCTGATTGCATTGACTGGCCATCATATTCATCGGGTTGTCATCTGATTGAACTAGCACCACCGAATATCAGAAGGTGAACTGGCAGGCCTGGACACGGAGATATACCAACACAATTAGATGAGAATGTGCAGTGAAATAAAAAAATATGTGGACTAAAAATGCTAGGCATAATAGAGCTACCTGTCCACAAAATTATCTACATAGGACTTAGTGTGGTTGCGATAGGATGTTATTTTATCTATTCATGTTGTGAGGAAGATATTTGTTCTTGTTACTGTGTATGTCTGCACTTTAGTTTTCTTAGTACTGTTGTTACTCATGTATGTTAATTGTGGATGTATTTTACTCTACATTGTTGCTAGTGTAGGGATTGTTTTGCTTGGTCGATAATGCGTAGTTGTATGCCTAAACTATTTTTTTTCTTATGACTGTTTCTTTCTGCACTTAGTTTTCTTGCGATTATTTTTTCCAGTTGTATGCCTATACTATTTTTTTCCTTGTGGTTGTTCTTCGTTTCTTAATGTTAGTAGTAGCTATACATTGTTAGCGGGCTATTTTTTTTGTTATATGTAGGACCTCATTACTATGTGCATGAATAGTTTACTTATGCGCTTGCCTAGACTGTATTTACTCTTATTATTTTATGTTACTATCCCCACTGTTATACTGTACTTCTGATGGCTTATATTTTTGGTGTGGACATGCACTTTCAGAAGTTGTTTGCTAGACAGGTGAAATGGCATCTGAGGAAGGAGGAGCATGCAAACGTCGGCATAGATGCCGCACCGAGGAGCCTCCAGTAGACTACGGGCTGATCGCGAGGTACACCCCAAGCGTCATTGTGTGGCGCACAGCACACCCGATCTAAGTTTTACTATTTGTCAAAGCTATCATACTCTAAATGCCATTTTGATAAAATCATCAATTCATATTATGTAAACGACGGTTCTTGGGCTCACCCATCGATGGGAGTGGCGAAGCGCATTTATGGATGGACTGATGATCGGCTTAGACGTTTCATACGATATCGACTTGTTCACCACCGCCATGCCTTAGTTGAGCTCTGGTCACCGCAGACAAACACATTTCATTTTGTAGTTGGTGAGATGAAAATTATGCTGCAGGACATGGCTATGATTCTAGGAGTATGGATTGACGGACCTCCTATTATAGGACCTATAGTGATTGGGGAGGGGAGACGATGGCTATCTTGGCCTGATTGTTGTGATGAGTGACGGAGACATCGAGATGTGGTATACCACGATCTAGTACAGCCACATGTTACATCCACATTTCACATGGGGCAGGCGCATGCAAGGACCTTCTTACCTTTACATTGGTGCGGTGGACATTTTATAGGGATTCATACTTGGATCTACCAGATGCTGACTTTCTGATGCACCTTAGAGCTTACATATTGTTCACTATTATGCCTTTTGGTAGACGTCCGTCGAGGTACATGATTTACCGCTACTAGATGATTTGAGCTTGTTCAGCAGGTACTCCATAGGAACAACTATGCTAGCACACTTGTACAGGGAGTTGGATGAGGCAACAAGGCCAAAGCGGACCAACATGGCAGGATGTATGCACTTACTTCAGGTTTGGTAGTGGGAGCATGTACATGTTGGCCGACCCACATCAGTACCCTTCCGCAGAGTTGGATGGGTCAAGTTGGTTGTGGTGGAATGAGGGTTACCTGTGAGAGATGACACCTGCACATGTTAGAGTGTACAAAGATGAGCTTGATGGGCTGCTACAGAGTCATGTATGACTAAGAGCACATTTTGTTCATATTTTTACCTCTACAATCCTATGTATGACATTTAATTTTTCTGTCATGTTGTAGGTGATATGGGAGCCGTACGGACAGCAGGTACGCATGAGAGTGGAAGCTGTCTGCTTGGCTGGGCAGGCTATTTGGCTCGCTAGGGTACTGTTGATCAGCTGAAAAAGAATTGAGTGGTACCTCCCAAATCGTGTGCTCAGATAATTTGGTCTGTCACCTAGAGTAGATGTGGCGCCTATAGATCCTTCATTTCAGTAAGTTGATGGTCGCGAGAAGGCTGTTGTTAATTGGGTTGATTATTACCAAGTTTACATATCCCAGTGGGAGGCCAGACATGATTCAATTGTTTTCGTGGGTGATGTTAAACCTCATATTGACCTAACTGTCAGTCGGTACATGAGGTGGTATCAGTCTTGAGCTTCCTTATACATGCTCAAGGCTTCGACCATTCTACCTACCACCTACTATCCTCGAGCTCCTAGAGAGCGATGGTAAGTAAAAAAGCGTATGCTAATCAAATATTTATGCGTTATGAGAACTGAATTACATACTTGCCTCTGTAGCGAGAACATATCTTGGACACACAAGATATTTTTCAGCCTTATTTTGTGAGAAACCAGGACACTGATTTTCAGCATTCAATCAACACTTATGAGAAATTATGCAAGGAACTATGCAAGAATATGCACATATCAAATAGCATGTACAGAGATACAGATGAAGCCAGTAGTTCTTTTGCAGCACCTTCGTCTTCTCAGCCACATACTGTAAGATTTGATGCAGGTCCATTGTCTATACCAGATGTTGGTCCATACAGTTATCCATTTGATACACCAGCTCCGTACTCTTATTAAGAAGCTATGTTAAGTCCATTTCATTCATGGCAGGCAGCAGACCCTCCTATGTATACACACCCACCGCCTACATGTCGATATGCATGAGTACTACGTCCCCTTCCAGGACCATCACAGGATATACCCGATGTTACATCCCTCGATGATCCAAAGCAGACCATTGACCTGGCTGGAGATAAAGTGCAACATTAGCAACACCATTTGCGAGACCGTCCTCGGCGACCACCTGCTCAATATACTCCAGGGAGTGACGCACTTTCACCACGTAGACACCGCCGTCATTAGATGTCCTCAGTTGTCGTCTATAGTTGTAGATCATTTGATAGCTTGATGTACACTATTTTGTCAATATTTTATATTTCTTATGTACACTGCATATCAAGACACCGTTTATCTATGTTATATCTTTCCAGTTTAAGTAATTTGCATTTTTGCCTGCGGAATATCAGAGATATCTTGTTGGTGTTGAACTGTTAGATTTAGAAATTTTGGAGAAGTAGATAAGAGCTATGAATTTGTCATGCTGAGTAGCTGTTTCAGCTTGCAAACTTTGTAATGAGATTGTCACATCTAATTTTTTTGCAAACTTTGTAATGATCCATCCACTGTTGCTATTTTGAATCCATACATATCCACAATAGCTGCTGCGCAACGGTATAAAATTGCATCTTTGCATCAAAATAAAATTCATGGGAAATTTCATTCCAATTCCAATGATACTAAGTTCGCTAAATTCTGATTACAGATAACTTTGATATGTCCCAAATACCGCGGCTGGTCGCACAATTCAAAACTGCGCCGCTGATTTTTCACGCATTGGCAAAATCTGCTATGCAAGTAGCCACAATCACCTTTTTTAGTCAACATGAAAGTCGTGGAGAATTTTATTCCAATTCCAACGATACTAAGCTTGTTAAATTCTTACAATGGAAGACTCCGGTACGGCCAAAATACCACAGTTGGTCGCACTATTCAAAACTACGCCGCTGATTTTTCAAGCATTGGCAAAATCTGCTACGCACAGAGTCACAATCGCCTTTTTTGGTCAACATGAAAGTCGTGGGGAATTTTCTACCAATTCCAACTATACTAAGATCACTAAATTTTGACAACGGACAACTCCGGTACGGCCAAAATACCGCGGCTGCTCGTACTATTCAAAATCGCGCCGTTGATTTTTCGGGCATTGGCGAAATCTGCTATACAAGGAGCCACAATCGCTCTTTTTAGTCAACATAAAAGTTGTGAGAAATTTTGTGCTGATTCGAATGATATCAAGTTTGCTAAATTCTATTAACGGACGACTCCGATACGGGCAAAATACTGGTGGTCAGTTTTCAAAACAAGGCACATTTTCACGCATTGCGAAAACTTCTGCAAGGCCGCTTTTTTTGGTCAACATGAAAGTCGTGGGAAATTTTGTGCCGATTCTAATGATACCAAACTTGCTCAATTCCGACAAAGAACGACTCTGAAATGGACAAAATACCGCAGCTGGTCCACAATTTTTTTTAAAAAAATTTTCCCTGGAGCTAGTCGTCCATTTAACTGGCGACTGTGCCTAGTTTTAAAATTTTTTTAATGCCTAATCCACTAATTATATTTTTAAACGTGCTTATTTTAAAAATTTAGCCTTCTAAATTTAACTTTAAAATGTATAAAAAAAATGGAAAAAATTTGTCTTATTTCGCCTCTTGGCCCTATAAAGGAGAAAATATTACATAAGAAGTCCGGATGTATCTAAACTCTAATGAAATTCGGACACATGACTCCAAATAATTTTTTATATTATTTTGAATAAAATTTAAAAATAACTGAGCCACGTATCTGAATGTGATTGAAGTCCTTACATCTAGGGTTGTCAAAATAGCTCGTTGTTCGCAAACAGCTCGTGTTTGGCTCAAAAATCAGCTTGTGTTCGGCTCGTTCGTTAAACTAACGAGCCGAACATGAACATAAATTTTTGGTTCGAATTAAACGAGCAACACAGCAAACTGCTTCGTGTTCGTCGATAGTTCAACCACGCTGGTTCCTCGACACGTTACTTGTGTATTTATGTTACGCTATTCAACTTCCGAGCAATTCAAATGAGCTTACGGTGGCGGTTGAACAAGTCGTGAATCTGATCCTCAGTCCCTCTCTCTCGTTCTCATTTTTTTGAGTCATCTGACTCTTCTCTGTGATTTCCTTTGCCTCTTTACTTTATTAACTGTTAATCTCAGATTATTACCTACTCTACTCGCTCAGGTATGTCACAGACCTCTTTAGTCTTTCGCCAATCTATGATTATTGTGATTATGTGATTTTTGAGAGCACAACTCCTCTGTTGTATGGGAGCCTCTGTTGGAAGTGATTATATGATTTGAATTGGGCACTGGTGATTTTGTTTCTCAATGTGCAATCGATTCTATGTTAAAATCAGTCTGTTGGTTTATTTAGGGTTTCACATATCATTTTTGCAATCGATTCTTTGGAAAGATTTTTTGTTTTTCTAAGTAGTAAGCATACGGATCGTCACATTGTGTATTGCGGTTGGTTGTGAATGTGAGGCGTAATGTTGTTTACTTTCAATGTGCTTCTTTCCATGGTTCCTGTCCCTCTCATTCTCACACCTTTTCGTTGACTCTCTCTCATTTACGGTCACCCACTAAATTCTGTGGTTCCCTCTATCTGTTTAGACTATTTTGAAAGTATGATACGCCGTATCTATTTACTTGTTCAGACTATTTTGAAAGTATGATATGCCATTTTTGAGCCCACTAAATTGCGAATCTGATTTTAATATTGAATGAGATACGACATATCATACATGGGAAAGAAGAACTAGACCACTAAATTAGGTTCCCTCTATTTGTTTAGACTGTTTTGTAGTTGATGGATTCATGGAATGATGGTAAAATGAACTATTTATTTTTTGTGCCTCTCTCTTGTTTCTCTGTCGGTCCACTTGTCGGCTATGCTTTATTAGTTGTCGGTAGTGAGGCATGTGCCATAATATGATATGTCGTTATATATGCTTTTGGATTTCATAATAATCTGCTCTCTTAGTCTTTTGCATTTTCAAATTATGTGATGAATAATGCCTGTTCTATGCATATATAATTGAGAAAAAAAATGCTACCAATTTAAGTTTTATATATATATATATATATATATTTATGGGGGGAAAACTTGAAAGATTATTAAGGATTTCTCTCATTTAATTTATCTAGTAAAAATAGATGGCTGGTTAATTGTAAGCATTAAGCAATAACATGTAAATACACTGCTCTAGTGCTCTGCAACTAGTAATGTTTGAAGTATGCTTTATAACCTCCCGAGCAAAAAAAAGGATCATATTCTTTTACTTTGATATTTGATGATTATTTGTTGTTTCTTTTTTTACCAAATTATTTTTGAAAAAAAAATTAGATGATTTAGATAGCCATTAGCCACTTAACTAATTTTATAATAATCTTTTTTTATTTCTATTATAATGAAGCTTGCTCTCCTTCTATTATAAATGATATTCATCCTTGCAATTTTTATTATGCAAAGTTTGGTTGCAATGTATTATGTATGTTCTAAACTCTATTATATCTATGAATGCATTATTTTTTAACATATTTGTCATTTAACACATGATGTTTGGAATTATTCATAGTTTACATATAACATATGTCATCATTTGAGCACTCCCAATTTGTATCAACTGGTGAGGTACCACCAGTTGATGAAATTTAAGATAGTCATAATCAAGCATCTTAATAAATTGTTGAGAGTACTAGCACTATACTAGAGTTGTAGGCTAAAAAAGCTAGAAAGAGAATGTCTAGTGTGTGGGAGTACTTTGTAGAGGTTAAAACTATATCTAAGGGTATTGAGATTCCTTGCTTGCAATGTATGTCTTATGGAGTTAAGTTCCAAAAATCAAAAACAGACACAACTTCACAACTTCTCAGACATGTCAAAGATTATGATAAAATTAAATCAAAAGGTCAACAAGTTATTGATTTATCAGATAAAAGGCAGAAGCAACTGAATTTCTCCCTAATTGATATTGCTAGTGATTTTGACATTTCTATTTTTCATGATCCTAAAAATTATGATCAAAGACAGGTTAGAAAAATTATTGCAAGGATCATTATTGTTCATGAATATCCTTTTATGATGGTAGAGCACACTTGGTTCAATATCTTATTAAAAATTTTGAATTCTACTATGAAAGTGTGTCTAGAAACACCATAAAAAATGATTATATGCAAATTTATGATGTTGAGAAAGAAAAACTTAAAACTTCTCTTATTAGTGTTCAAAGAGTTTCATTAACATCAGATTGTTGGACATCTAATCATACAATAGGGTATATATGTTAGACTATTCATTTCATTGATTTATCATGGAAGATTTAGAAATGGATTATTAATTTTATTGAACTTGACCCTCCTCATACTAGGACTTTCATATGTGATGCTATATGTGATTGTTTGTTAGGATAGAATCTTCAGGAAAAATTCTCCACAATTACTCTTGATAATACTACTAACAATGATGTTGTAGCTTCTTGCCTTAGAAATATCTTTGATTCAAGAGGAAAACTACATTTCCATGGTCATTTTTTATATCAAGTGTTTTCCACATATATTGAATATAATTGTGCAGGATTGTTTGGAAGAAGTGCATAACATAATTTATAATATAAGGGAGTTAGTTAAATATCTCAAAAAATCTTCTGCAAGGCTACACAAATTTGTTGAGATTACAAAATAGTTTGAAGTACCAATGTCACGGTCTCTTCATATTGATGTGTCAACACGTTGGAATTCAACTTATATGATGCTTGAGTCTGCTTTTATTTATCGTACTGTCTTAACTCATTATGCAGCTAGAGATTCAAATTACAAGTGGGTATCACTATATTATGATTTGTTTATGTATGAAAAAATTAGAAAGTTCTTATCAATTTTTAATAATATCACTCAAACAATTTCTTCCACTTCATATTCAACATCAAATATTTTTTTCCAACTGTAATGCATGTTAAGAAGCTTCTCTGGGAAGAATCTAGATCTGAAGATGAGTATATGAGAAAAATGACCACAGTTATAAAAATAAAATTTGATAAATATTAGGGGGAGTGTAACCTACTAATGTCCATTACTACAGTTCTTGATCCTCGTTTAAAGTTGAAATTCATTTCATTTACATTTCCTAAGATCTATGAACCATATGAACTTGATTCTCAAATTATATCTGTTGAGAAGGCTCTTTGGAAAATACATGCAATATATGCTTCTGAGAGTTCTTCTATTACTGCAATGAATGATTCTATTAATGTGGGTTCTTCTTTGAAGTCTGTTATAGATCCTCTTGGCACATCTAAATTTGATTATATGTTGGGTTTTAAATGTTTTGTTATGTCATCTGGCTCCATACAGCCTGCTAAGTCTGACTTGCAGGTTTATGTTGAGGAAGGATTATTTGTTTACAATACTGAGCAATTTTATATTTTGGAATGGTAGAAGATGAACACATTGAAATATTCATATTTGTCTAGAATGGCTCGTGATATTTTATCAATTCCAATAACGATTGTTGCCTCTGAATCTGCATTCAGTGCTGGTGGAAGGGTACTAGATGATTATAGAAGTAGTTTATCTATCAAGACAATTAATTCATTAATTTGTGCATCTAATTGGATTAGATCATCCCAAATAAATGCTAAAGCACCATTGGTAAGTGCTTCATTGCTTCAATATAGTACAATGAAATTTAATATTATTATTCCATTGTATTTATTTTGTATTTTATTTTTTTTTATTTTTTTTTTCACAGCAAAAAATATTGGAGGAGGAAAATTTCGGTGTTCCCTTAGGTGATTTTTGAGCAACAATGCCTTTTTTGTGTTATTAGGCTACTAATCATTTAAGGAAATCATATACATTTAATTACAAATACTTTATTTATTTTTAATTTATGGATTTGGTTATACAGTTATACTGATGATGGATTGTTTGCTTACTTTGGGTTGATTTAAATTTATGAATTATTGTGTAATATTATTCTGTTCTAACTATTTTTTTTACAAAAGAATTATAAGAGTGAGGCTATGATAATTTAAAATGCTCAGATAGATAAATGTTGCTTCGTTTCTTGTTGCCTTCATTTTGGTTTGCCATTATTGCATGTAACCCTATAGAGGATTGAAATGATGATAAAATATACAAATTTGAGCATATATTATTTTATTGATCATCTATGGTTTGGATGCATAGAATTTTCCAACATTATGTGAGATTTTTAAGATGATGATTGATGAGCATCAAATACTTTTATGTTCCAACCTTTGTCTCTCTATATTTAGAATTACATGTTAAAGTTAAACATCCAATCATATAGATTGTACGAGGTTATACCATATCACATATGTGTTATAATTAAATATGACTCTCTAGTTTCAAAACTCCTATATTTTTATTCAATTAGAGCGTCGCCATCGAATGTCGATATATTCATTCAATCCAAAATAGGTACGCAACATTATTTTCATTAGTATTTTTTGCTTATTTATCATAAATGAGATTTTGGCAGTTATCTATAAAGTTATTTTGATGTTATAGGAGAGGATTAGAGGAATAATGGACAATGCCTTTTCTTAAGCAAGATTTAGTGGTCTAGTTCTTCTTTCCCAAGTTAGTTACATGCCTGCATTTAGCTTCTACCGTGAGTCTGTAACTCAGTAACTGTTGTTCACTAGACCACTATCCACTGCCCAGTTTTATCATTCTATGCTGTTTTGCTATTTTACTGGTTGTTCTTCTGCTCTTTCAGTTGATTATTCTTCTGCATGCCTACATTATTTTTGCACCCTCTTTGCTTCTAGTGGGTTGTTCTACATTTTGGTGAATGATGCTGTTGTATACTTATATTGTTGTTATTTTTTTTGGAATTGTTAGATATTTGCCTGCTTGGCTGTTGTTGCTTTTACTACAAAGCATAAGTTATTTTGAACTTCGAAGGTTACTTTTGTTGTTTCTATCTTTCTATGGGTATGGGAGTGGTTGTTCTAGGTACACATGTGGTGCACACTATTGGCTGTTCTCTTTGCCTCTGGTTCTAGCATGCTGGTCTCCTTTTGGTGGTTGGTTTTATTGAATTGTTGGGCTTTATTCGCTATTCTAGGTGGACCTGTGGTGCCTTTTTTGTAGCCTCTTTGCCTCTGCTTCTAGTGGGTTGTTCTACATATTGATGATGTTATAGTGTTTTTATTTTTTCTGGATTGGTTGGCTACTTGGTTGTTATTGCTTTGATTGCTAAGCCTGTCACTTTGATGGTTGGTTTTGTTGATTCTTACATCTTTGGTTGGTACATTTTCGACTTGTTCTCACTTCTGATTAGAACTATTTTTTCTAGATTGGTTAATTAGAACTATTAAGTGCTTTTTTGTATCCCCTTTACTTCTAGTGGGTTGTTCTATATTTTGGTGAATGGTGCTGTTGTATACTTGTATTGTTGTTCTTTTTTTTTCTAGAATTGTTGGTTACTTGCCTACTTGGCTATTGTTGCTTTAACTGCAAAGCCTAAGTTACTTTGAACTTTGAAGGTTGCTTACTTACTGTTGTTGTTTCTACATTCTATGGGATTGATTAGCTCATTGGCTATTTTGGACTTTTGGTGCACTTGTAACCTGTGCAGCTGTGCTGTGCACTTTTGGCTGGTCTCTTTGCCTTGCCTCTGCTTCTAGTAGGCTGGTCTCCTTTTGATGATTGGTTTTGTAGAATCGTTGAGCTTTGTTGGCTATTTCGGGTGGACTCATGGTGCCTTTTTCGCACCCTCTTTACCTCTAATGATGTTTGCTTTTATTACTTATGGTGGCTAATTGGCTATGATGGCTATGATGATCATATAATTATTTTCTTTAGCTGGTAGCATTTTTCATGATTGTAACCCTTCTTGGAAGTTGGATGCTCATTAATTTATTGCCCCTTATGTTGATAATTATAATGAATATTTTTTTATTCTGAGCCTGAGCCTTCTATGCCTTTTCTTGTAGATCTTAGTCATTTTTTTCTCTTAATTAACTATCTTCTCAAGTATTTTTTGCAGATTATTTTCTCTTCTCCTTTCAAAGTATTGGACCTTGAATTTTGGTATATGGTGTGGTAGGGCCACAAAGTTTCAACCAACTACTCGTTCCACTGTCGTTTATTATCATTAAGAGTCATCTTCAATATATGGATGAGAGTTTTGTTGAATGCTTCTGCTAAGCCATTTGCTCTAGGGAAGTAGATAGTGGAGTATCTCCAATATATACCGTGTCTTCTGGCAAGGCTATTGATCTTCATGCTTTTGAATGCAGTACAATTATCGAATATAATTCATCGAGGCACCCCGAACATATATATGAAGTACATGCTGAGCTATGACTTCTCTAAGGGGATGGCTTCCGCCAACTTTAAAAAGTAGTTGGTAGTAACTAAGATGAATCGATGCCCCTTGGAAGAAGGAGGATCGATCGGACCCACAATGTCGGTACCCCAACACTGAAATATCCATGAGGCCAATGTAGGCTGTAGAATGTTGGGTGATTGGTGGATGACCACACCGTGTACCTGGCACTGATGCCATCTCCTAACTACATCCATGCAGTCTGTAATCATCGAAGGCCAGTAATATCCAAGTCACTTGATCTTCATCTTCATCTTCGGACCGAATTGATGTGCTCCGCATAGACCTAAATGTACCTCAATTATAATGCCACGGGCTTCATATTTTTCTAAACAATGTAACTACATTTGGTCAAAGGACTGGCGGTACATGGTGCCATCAACAAGAGCATAGGAGAGAGCTCTATGTTTCACCTGATGGGTTTGTGACTTTTCTTGAGGTAGTTTGCCTTGTTTAAGTAATCTATGAACGATTGCCTCTAATACAGCTCCTTGTCCATTTTGGCAATGAAAATCTCCCCTTCAAGAGAAAGTCTCTCGATGAGTTCAGCATCAATAAGGGATATGACTTGTCTATTTTGGACCCTTATTGAAATGGACTCATCTTCTGGACATGCCAATTCTTTGGCAAGTTTGGCCAAAGCATCTGTTACTGTGTGCCCTTCTTGGGGAATCTTGTAGATAGTGACTTTAGGGATCTGGGCCAACAGCTTCATGCTTTACTCGTAGTAATGATGAAGCTTGGGTTTGAGAACCTGGTAGGACCCGACAATCTGGTTGATGACCAACTGAGAATCCCAAAAGATGTTGATGCTCTTGACATTGATAGTGATGGCTAACTAGACTGGCAATCAAAGCTTCATACTCAGCTTCATTATTGGTGTAGGGGTTGGATAAATAGTATGAGAATCTTATCACATCGTAGTTTGGAGTTAGAAGAACTATTCCTACCCCTATCTTTCTGGAGAATAGATAGTGGTGCTTCCCCTTTGAGAAAAGAAGCAGCACCATCAAAATACATCTCCCATTGGCAGTTGATGGCCTCTCCTAAATTCATGATTTGTTCATTAGGGAGATCATCACTAAGTGAAGAATCAGCTGGAACTGGGTGTGTTGCTAAGAAATCTGCTAGTGCTTATCCTTTTACAGCACAAAGGGGTACAAATGTGATATCAAACTATGAGAGAATCATAGACTAGTGTGCCAAATGTCTGGATAACATTGGCCATGTCATGATATACTATAGTGGACTTGTTCTGGAGATCAAGTTCACCTTATAAGAAAGCATAAAATGTCATAGCTTTTGAGAGGTAAAGATCAAAGCTAGGCAATGTTTCTCAATAGGTGGATAGTTTGCTTCAACAAGAATTAGACGACATCTAAGGTAGTAGAGAGCGCTTTCCTTCCCTTCATTATTGGCTTGGTCCAATAGAGCACCGAGAGAGTCATCCAATGCAGCAGTATAGAGGATGAGTGGCCTGACCAGGATAGGGGCTACTAGAACTGGCGGCTTCACCAAATACTCTTTGATCTCTTCGAAGGCATGCTGACACTTGTCATCCCACTTGAACTTGGTGTCCTTTTTGACAAGTGTTGAGAATGGTTTGCATCTCCCTGATAGGTTTGAGATAAAGCGTCCTAGATAGGCTAGACGTCCTTGAAAGGATCTGAGTTGAGTTAAACTCTTAGGAGGTGGTATTTCTAAGATAGCTTTGATCTTTTCAGGATCTATTTATATTCCCCGGTGTCGAACAACAAACCCAAGGAATTTCTCTGAAGCTACTCCGAATGCACACTTCAGGGGATTCATTTTGAGGTTATATTATCTTAACCGTTTGAAAACTACTCTCAAGTAAAAGTGATGGTCTTCCTTTTCTCTGCTGTTAACTACTAGATCATCAACATAACACTCAACCTAATGATGGGTGAGTTCATTGAAGATCTGAGTCATGGCCCGTTGGTATGTAGCATCAGCATTTTTAAGGTCAAAAGGCATGACCTTATAAGAGAAGATTCTGATCGGGGTTCGAAAAGCAGTGTTTCTTTCATCTTCAAGAGACATCCTGATTTGGTTATAGCCAGATGACCCATCCATGAAAGAGAAGACTACATGAGATGAGGCAATGTCCACCATTAACTATGGTATAGGAAGAGAAAACTTATCCTTAGGGCATGCTTTGTTTAAGTCTCTAAAATTAATGCATAGGCAAATTTGTCCATTCTTTTTCTTAATTGAGACGACACTAGCTAACCGTAGTATTTTTCTTCGATGAAATCGATCAATCGCTTGACTTGAGATGACGTTGTTCAATTTCTAATCACATGCGTCTAGGATCTTGCTTAATAGGGATAGCGTTAGGGTCTATTGCTAGCTTGTGCACTGCTACGTCAAGAGATAATTCGGGCATTTCTTCATAACTCCATGCGAAGCAGTCTTTAAACTCAGTTAATAGCCTAACTAAGTCATTGGTATCTTCTTCATTCAGCAACGAACTGATGTATGTCGGGCGTGGATTTTCTTCTGTCCTAAGGTTGATTTCTTTAAGCTTGTCTATTATTGAATGAATTTCCTCTTCAAACTCTGGCGGTGCCTCTTTGACTTGGAGATCATCTGGATCATCTCATGTTTCTAAACACACATTCTCATAAGAGTTGGGGGTGTGTGAGAAGAAACTATCAGACTTCAAATGATTGGTAATAACTAGGTAGTAATCTTCATCATCGATTGGACCCATCAGACGAATCCTAGTCCTCTTGATTGTGCTTCCTCATATATTATTTCAGAAGCTAAGAACTCGACTGTTTGGACCATGTGTGAGGAACTAAACCTTTATGTATAAAATTTTGAACACAAGATAAGTAAAATTCAAAAGATAATTCTGTTAAATCTTTAAAAGTATCCTCCTCAAGTTCTACATCAACTTCAGGACTTGAGGATGATGTTCCCAAAAAGAACTTCTTCTGCTTCATGTCACTAAAAGACTTAGGGACTTCCTTAACTACTAAACCTTCAACTTTCTGAGATGTAAGTGAGGTAAGAGCTAAGGTTCCCAACTGTTGCCTAATAGTTTCACATAAACCAGATTCAAATACTTTGCTTTGCTTGAGGCCTCCTCTCTGCGATCAAAGTCACCTCCAATGGAACCCCCGAGAGGGTTGGTGGTATAATCACATTAGACTCATCCTCCGAGTTGGATTCCATGTCTATATGAATAGTAGAGGTACTCCTATGAATTGGAACACGACCTCTATTGGCTGAAGGCCAACTAGGGGGTCTCCCACCTCTTGAACTGCCTCTATTTTTACCTCTGCCTCTGCTTGATTGAGGTTAAGCCTCCTACCCACATGTCCATATGATGGAATGAATTACGGGTGGAATATGATATGCAGATCTATTTCTTCTTCAATTCCCCATTCTTGTTCACTTGGACTTTTATTTTTCTTTTCATTTTCTTTTATCTTTTCTTTTGCTTCATTTTCTTTTTCTTTTATATTTGCATTTAAATTTGTCCAAGTTTATGAGAAAGGGTGTTTTGAGGAAGATAGTATGCTGCATCCTCATAAATCATAATTTTTCTAACTGAAAATAGTTTTTCATCTCCGTTGACATGATATTCAATCCCATCTTTTCTGAACTTGATGCACTGATGAAGAGAGGATGGAACGATCTTGTTCTGATGTATCCAAGGCCTACCAAGCAAAGCAGTTAATGAAGTATTTGAATCAATGATGTAGAACTTGGCTTCAGTCTTCCAGTCACCTATCTCCAAAGGTACATTATAGAACCTAAAGCCCGCTCACCTTGGTCATTGAATCCTCTCAACATCATCTGATCGCCTCGGAGTGTGGAGATGTCGATCCTCAAAAGGGTCTTTCGACTCATAATGTTCACCAATGCACCTGAATCCATGAGAATCCTGTCGAGTCTGAACCTATCCATATCAACTATGATGTAGAGGAGATAGTTATGCTCCAAGTTTCTAAGAAGAAGGTCTTCATTTGTGAAGGTGATCCCTTGGGCTTCTTTTGCATAATGTGCTTCCTCACCTATAACAGTCAGTTGAGCTAAGCATATTTCAAGATCAAGGAGGGCCTTGATTAGTGATTCCCTCATCTCTTTGGATAAGACAAGAGCATCATATATGCTTAGCTTAGATTATAACTTTTTTAGATGAGAAAGGACATTGTAGTCCACCTTAGGCTGGTCCTCCATAAGCATATCCAAGGGTGGAGCATCCTGTGGAAGGGCTTCTTGATCTTTAGTACCAATGACTTATTTCCCTTTATCTTGAGGTGTTGCCCTAGGAGGTAGAACCTTGCCACTATGGTGGTTGACTTCGGTGATCTCTTATGGTAGGGTAATGGATGGTTTTACCTGCACATCAGGCTCACCTACAGCTTCTCCTATGGGACCCTCAGAATGGATGATTCCAAGTCTATCTCAAGAGGTGAACCCTTAGTATTCAGAGTTAGAAAGTTTAACTATGAATTAGAAAGAAGAAGATCAGAATTGTTATAGTTATTTTGACTTGAAGAGTTATCATTAGAAATAGAAGAAGATAACACATCAGAAGTGACACAGATGTAATTCAAACTAGCTTTTTTTCCTTCAATTTCTTGGAATTGTTTGGAGGTACAAAGCAGAAATCAATTAAAATGAGTGGAGTAAGGGATTTGATGCCCTTATCCATTGATACAAGAGTTCTACTAGTAGAAGAAATAGAAGAGCTAGATGAAATAGAAGAAGTCATTGATGTGGAAGATGCAACTGTAGGATGGAGGCTAGACAAAGTCGGTGGCTGTGCTAAAGGGCTATCCTGGGCTGACACATGTTTCTGCTGAGCTCCCCCTTTTCTAGAGTTGGCACTGGCAATTTGCAAACCTTCCTTGGTGTTGGAAGTTTGAGCTGACTTAGGCACCTACAAGGAAAGCTTCTTGATCTTTTGGATAATCTTCTTAGAGGTTTTTGATAGAGAAATATCCCAACCTTCTTTGGTTTTGGTTGGATCACATGTATCCCCAAGGATTACCCTAATGGAACTGGAAGGTTGTTCCATAAGATATTCCTTTGGGATAACTACAACACTGGTCTTGAAATTATGTTCAAGCCAGTCCTTGAATGTGAAATAATCCTCCAAAATGTGGCCTAGCATACAGTGGCAAGGGAAAAAGTTTTGATCATGACTTTTGCCTACTTCCTCTAGTCTCCTAAGTTCAGGTAGCTAAAAATTAGGTTTCTTTAAGAGATTCTTAAAGATCTTCCTAATTACCCCCCCACCCTCTTAAAAGATTAAGGTTTTTTTAACTTATCTAAAAGAGTAAGTGGACCATAGCTACCTTCCGGTGGGTATGCATGCCGCTACTGCTGGTGGTGTGGCTGAGGCGGTGGCTGTGCTGGCCATGGAGGCTACGGTGGAGGCTGGTAAGGCTATCTCAGTGGTGGAAAAGGAGGTGGAAGCTACTGAGATTGTGATCTCTTGGATTGAACTCTAGCTAGCTGCTTCCCCTTGTCAACCGCTACTACTGCCCCTAACTTCTTCTTATAAACCTTATGCGGCTTTTGCTTAGGCAACTAATCTTGAAAAGGCAATTATTTGGCCTCTCCTTGTAGACTAGCCGCCTTCTTGATTAGCTTCTCAAATGTCTTGATAGTGAAGCCCTTAAGCATGAAGGACCGGCCATGATATTCTTCACTCAATGGCGTGTCGCATGTGGTTCATACTTCATACTCAGGTTACATCATTATAGAATATAATTGAGGGACTCACTGGGGTGCTGTTGTGCTACAACAAGATCACCTATAGTAACCCTTTGCTAAGCTCCAACAAACTCCTTGATGAAGAGTTGCTCTAATTCAGCAAATGTCTTTATTGAACCATTGGGCAGTTCAACATACCAATCGAATGCAATACCCACTAGGCTACTAATGAAGAGGCAGAAAAGCAAAGCACGCTGTCACCTATGTTGCAACAATTGGCCCTGAAATGTGCTATGTGTTGCCTTGGGTTTCCACTACCATCAAAGCTTTTGAAGGAAGGAGGCACAAAACTCTTGGGATATTGGATAACATCAAACTCCTCTGGGTAGGGTCTACCCATTGGAATCGGTGATTCTCCCCGGGCTTGAGCCAATGCTTCCTTTACTTGCTACTCAACCATGGATTTTATGTCTTTTTATTGTATGGAGGTACTTTCCACTACCTTCCTATACAGGCTAGTGTTACCTTGCTCAATAGGAGGTAAAGTCTTGACTGGGTCCAAGACATGCACTAACTAAGGCTAACTAATGTCAGCTATAGTAAGATGAACTAAAGGGGCTTGTTTCTGAAGCACTGAAATTGCTGCTAACAAGTCTGCTAACTGACATGCCATCCTATCAATCCGTTCATCCTTCTGCCTCAATTGATGTCAGAGGTGTTGGGATGATGCTGTGGTGTCTTCTTGATCAACCTCATTACCTTCCATGGCTTGTTGTTCCCTAAGAAGAGATCCTCTAGTGTCTACCATGCAGACTCTAGCTGAGTCCCCCAATAAGTCATCTTCGTTAAGATCGAAGCTGACTTTCTCTTCATCTGACCAATCATACCCTAAGATTTTCTTTTTTTCATGAAATAATGTGCCACTATCTCATCTAAAGAATGATCCATCTGAGCAGTTACAAATAATATAGGTTGACCAACCGATGTGATCACTATCGTGCATTGAGAGGCACCGGACCTCGCTTGTCATTGGAGAGACAATCCTATGTGGATTGTACTCACTAGATGAATGGAACTCTTGACTTATACTAGCTATGAGAGGGGTAACAATCCTAGGATGTTCCACTATCACTAGTGTAGCTGGATTATCATCTATCATATCTGAAATAATTGTCACCATAGAAGGTCGATAATGAGAGCTTGGCCTCACCACAATGGGTGGTGTAGAAGGGGTAGATCCCTCGGCCATAGCCAGATCACCAACGGGATGCGCTCCTCCCCGAATATGGCCTTCATGGCCTTAGATGGAACTGGAGACACCGTGACTGACGGTGATGGATGAGGGTGAGCGTGTGGAGACACCACCGACTCTCTATGCACAGGAGCTATCTTTCTATGATGACTAGTCCTAGTAAGAAGGATACATAGGCATGGTAGCACGAGCTAAATCAATAAGAAGAGCTACCGACCATGGTCAACCTCGCTCTCTATTGGTAATATGTGCTATATGGGCCTCTCTGGCCCTCTCCTAGCAGATATACTTCCCCACACTACGAGGGATGATGGATCAGAGATCAAACTGAGTTCTAGACTTTGAGCATCCATAAGCTCCGCTTATTTGGCATAAGACAGATCAGAGGCCGACATACAACCTCCTACTCCTAGTAACTGCTGGCTGATGCTACACGACTGGAGGAGGTGATGAGCAGATCCTCCTAACATCCTCTCTATCTGACCCAGAGAGAGAATGGAACTAGTTTGTTGTAACTAGGTGAAGTAATAATGAGAAACTCATCCACAGCTGAATGGGCTGCTGCCTCTATCTCCCTAATGATCCTAGTGTGGTACCACTTGATCATGCAATTCTTATTCCTACACTGTATCCAAGTAGGATGGGAGGAGTGCGAGCTAGACCCATACTCAAATATTGGGGAGGCAATCCTTAAGACCAGGGGAGCCTTACCATTAGAGGGTACAGATGAGATGGTGTTAGCCCTCACTAGGGCATAGAAACTCTAGGTGTACCGCAACTGGGTGGTACCGCCGCACATCATAATCGATGTGGTGCACCGCTTTCCTCTTCATGGGAGACATCGAGTCGAGGAAATCAATCATGATGACCAACGCTCACCTGGTCTGATCGTAGTGAGGGTAGTGCCCTCACAAGTAATCCTGGCTCCCATGAATCCCCTACCAAAGTGAATCAGATGTGTATGGTCCAATAGGGGGAGTTGGCTTGATTCAAAGCCCAATCCATTTCATGGGGAAAGGTAAAAATGAACTTCTATGAACTGGCCATCTCAGAATAACTGTAAAAGACTGAAAATTGAACCACCACTATACTAACTGTAAGAATCTGCAATGAGAAATGAGTTTGCATCAGATTTCTATCTTTATAGATTTTTAAATTTGAATTTGAAAATTTGAATCCACATCCAACAACTTGGAAGTGTTAAATGGGTTCAAATAGATTTGAGAAGATTTCATTGAAAGAGGAATTTTGAATATAAATCCAACTTCAACAAATTTAGGTATGTTAAAATATGGATTCAAAATTTTAAGAAGGATGCTTCCATAAGTTCATGTTTGTTTGAATTTGAATTTTCTTTTAGTTTTAGGACCATATCCTTTAACAAATTTGGGTATGCTAAGTGAAGTGTTTTGAAAATAATTGTTTTCTTTTTGTGAATTTTTGTTTTGATTTTGGAAAATTTGGAATTCTCACTTAGCAAATTTAGGTATGCTAAGTGAAGAATCCATGTGTGTTTTGTTTGATTTTTGAAAATAGGGTACTTAGCAAATTTAAGTATGCTAAGAAAATCCTAAATGTTTCATTTTTGTTTTGATGTTTTGATTTTTGAAAAAGGTAGGATCCTTAGCAAATTTAAGTATGCTAAGGAAATCCTAAGTGTTACATTTTTATTTTGATTTGAATGAAAGTGGAGACTTTATTTTAGAAAATTTGGTATGTTAAAGATGAAGTCCTTACTTAGTTTTGTGAAATGGGAATTTTACTTAGCAAATTTGAATATGCTAAATGAAATTCCAAAAGATGTGTTTAAAATTTATGATTTGTTTTGGTTTTGAAATGGAAACTTCTCCTTAGCAAATTTAGTATGCTAAGGAAAGAAGTTCCAAAAGGTGCTTGAAAATTTTTGGTTTTGACTTTGGAGACTTCATGTAGCAAATTTGAGTATGCTAAATGAAGTTCCAAAGTGTGTTTGAATATTTTGATTTTGGGTTTGGAAACTTCACTTAGCAAATTTGAGTATGTTAAATGAGGTTCCAAAATATGTTTGAAAATTTTTTGTTTTGATTTTAGGTTTGGAGACTTCACTTAACAAATTTGAGTATGATAAATGATGTTCCAAAATATGTTTAGAAAAATTTTGAATTTTGTATTTGGAGACTTCACTTAACAAATTTGGGTATGCTAAATGAAGTTTCAAAAAGTTGTTCGAAAAATTTTGATTTTGGATTTGGAGACTTCACATAACAAATTTGGGTATATTAAATGAAGTTCCAAAAAGTTGTTTGAAAAATTTTGATTTTGGATTTGGAAACTCCACTTAACAAATTTGGGTATGTTAAATGAAGTTTCAAATGTGTTTAATATTTTTTTTGGAATTTGGATTTGGAGACTTCACTTAGCAAATTTGAGTATGCTAAATGAAGTTCCCAAATGTGTTTAGAATTTTGAAAGTATGATTGTTTATGTTTTAATTTTTGAAAGAGAGGACTTCCATTCAACACATTTGGGTATGTAGAATGGAGATCAATCATATTTTTGAAATGTGGAATTTTTGTTTTGTGTGTGATTATTTTTTTTTTTTTTTTGAAAGAGGGGAATTCCAACTTAATCATATGTGAAATATGTTCAAGTGGGATTTCCAAATGATGTTATTTTAGTTGGGAATGAAATCTTCATTTAATAAATTTGAGTATATTAAATTAAGATGTTCATATGTGCTTTTGAAAAATTTAAATTTGTTTACAAATGAAACTTCCATTCAATAAGTGTGAGTGTATTGAATAGAAAGATTCATGTGTGCTTTTTGAAAACTTCATGTTGATTTTTGGAAAGATGATTGTTCATTTTATTTTGAAAATGAAATCTTCATCAAAATGAATTGAAGGAAGATGTTCATTTGTGCTTTTGGAAAATTTTGTTAGTTTTATTTTTGAAAATCCCTACATGTAACAATTATGGGAATTGTTAAATGAGGGTGACAGAATTTTATGGAAAATATTTTATTAAGTGCATCTTTGAAAAGGTGCTTTTAAGCTAGATTTTTATGAAAGATTTATTTTATCTTTATTATTTTAGAATGAACCTTTCCTTATCATAAAAAATGATAAGGAGGAAGTCTTTAAATGCTTTATTTTTATTTAAATCTTTTCATTTTTACTCATTACAGAACCCAATGGGTGTTTCAAGACCAACATGGAGTGAGGTCCTAAAACCTAAGGATGTTGGCTAACTCAACTTAAGAATGAAATAAGCTAAGTGCTAATGGAAAAAAAAAGATAGTCTTGGATTCATGCCAAAGTACAAACCTATTATCGATACTCAAAGACAATGATCATTTACCAAAGATGGAGAGAGGAACCATCCCCAGCGAAGTCGCCAGAAAAATCCGTGGTGATAAATCTCTATAGGAGTCGCCTTCAAATCTGTGGGGAGAAATGAAGAGGAAAATATATAGAAATTTGTCTTTTTAGGATGTCACACAGATTCACAAATGTGCTTATTCAAGTGATCAAGTACGTCATCAAGGAATAGTGTACTATCTCGAAAGACAGAAGTCACTACCCTTTAATAGACCTAATCACCTCAATAAGGACTCCTAAGGATGATGGGTCTGCATATGTACCAGAGATTCTTTCCCTACTTTACATGGAAATGTAAAGTAGGGTTTATTTTAAACCAAGTTCATTAAGTTCCCTACCGGGGCAAGCCCCCATAGTTAATTACAACCTAAGGAATGAGAATTATTTAGGAAAACTTTCGATTAAGGTAAATGATCGATGTCTTCAAAGATTTCAATAGGAAAGGACTATCAATCGATTAGTTTATTTTTGAAGATCAAATGGGATTGATCAAAGAGGGGAAGTTATTATCGAAGCCAAAATGGAAGATAAGTAGGAGATACCCAGGATGCTATGAAACCTAGCAAGCATCTCAAACTATCCTATAGTTGGGCTTTACATTTTTGAAATTGATTTAGTTTGTTTGAGTTGCATTTTTCATTAAATATTTAAGACTTATGATTCCTTAACAAAAGATTAAGGAAATGCCTAAGAGGTGAGGAATTATGCTTATGGCCCATAAAAGGGAGAAGCAATCTCAGAACCTAAATCTAGGGAGCTTTGGTAAGGGACAAAAGCACAACCTAAATCTAAGGAAAAAATGGGTATTTGGTTTACCTCCACAAGAGAGGACAAACCACTCGATAGTGTGGACTTACAACTGCCTGGGGTGGCCGCCAATTAACTCCTCCTATGATTTTAAATACATGTAGGCAAGTCATATGCTTATGCAAAATATTTAGGCTATTATTCATTTAGAAAGAAACCAAGTCCTTAAACTCACTCCCTAAAGAGACTAGATCATGTAGGGACATGCTTCAAATGAGCTAAATCTAATGTAATTCAAATTTTATTTTATTTTCATTTTTGGACAATTATTTTGACTCAGGCTGATAGGATTCATATGTCTAATGCATGAGAAATAAAGTTATTGGCCAAAATCAGTGAGAAGGGAGGAGGTGTATTTCCACCATGGATCTCAAAGGTCAAGCCAAGTTTCTCTGGAAAAGATGGAAGCCCTCCAATCAAGATTGAAATAAGATGCTGTTGTGCATGATATTATAAAAGAATTACTCATCCAGCTAAGGGGTTGCTAATTCTTTTATCTTGATTTTAAACCTAAGCTTTAGGTGAGGTTATAAGTTCTTTATTTTTAGTTTTGAATTATTACATTTGGTAAAAGATTTATTTTTCTCTAATGAGCCTAATCCACATCTAGGCCATACATAAAGCAAGAAAGAAACTAGGAAAAGATGCTACTTAATATAAAAGCTAAACAAATCATCAATCAATTTATAAAGCTAATCGCAAAAAGATTAAAAGGCCGTTGTGGTCGGGAACCTCTGCAAAAACCCAATAAAAACAAATTGGGTAGCCGAGCTCTACCCTTATATAACCCAAATTACAAATGAATCAAATTATAATTAAGCAAAGAATTCATTGTTATGGGGGTCTTCAAGCTTCATTTCTTCTTTCTTCTTCTTTTCTTCTTTCTTCTTTGGTTCCTTCTTTTGGATGGTTGAAAGGTAGATGCTCCAAGGCTTCACATGGTGTATAAGATAGGATCTTATGACCAATGTTCATCCTAATCCCCATAGCAATCATTCTAAAAATCCTAATTGCATAAATTTACATGAAAAGGAAAAATAATAGAAATCCAACTAACACCTGTAAAACAAAGGTTAGCTAAAACAAACCACACAAATCCCAAGTATGTATATTGGACTTATCACCCCACACATGGGTGACTAAGTCCACCTAGCCTATTGGATTATACTTAGAGGTATAAAACACCTGCAAGCAAAAGTATTTATATTTTTATTTTTGATAGCGCCCCTTAAGCATAATTCCTTATAGAAAATAATGATTAGACTAAGAGCATCTTACCATTCATTCTATGAGATTACACCCTAACATTCAGTCTAAAATATATATCACAAAATAAAATAAAACATCAAATCATGCACCACCCTAACCTAAAGCCAGAAGTGGTGGCTTAGCCTAATGTGTGTGCTTTGAAGGTTTGTGTAGTATGCTTAGCTATGGCTTTAGGTTCAAATTTTCTAAGTGTGAAAACATGTTCAACTTAGAGGAGGATTTTATTTAAGTTGTTTAATTATTTTGGGTTGATTTTATTTCATGTCTTGATTTGGTTCAAATGAATCCTACAATTAATTATTAAGTTATAAAGAGAGGGAAAGAGAAGAGAACTTCTCTTTCCTTCCCTAACCAAAGTAATTTCTAAAGTAGATTCACATTTTGGTTTTGTTTAGTGAATGTTTTGATCAAGTATTTTAATTAATCCTAAGTTTAGATGAACTCTAAACAAACCTATTCAAAAAGAAAGGCATTTTAAGATTAAATAAAATGAATCAAATTCACATAACACACATTACTTCATTTCTTTCCCTACATGTATAACATGCATATGAATGAATCTTAAGCATATCTATACATACAAATGAGAATATTTAACAAAATTTATGATGCATGATAAGTAATTCACTTAAAGAAATTTAGAAGTTTAATTTGCATGATTTTTTTAAGTAGAAAAGGGTTTCTTTGTCCAGTTTTCACATGCACACATGAAAGTAAGAAAGACATAAGTGAGTACAGTGCCATTGTTAACTAGAGTTGTAAGGTACAAGACTTACTTAGGGCTACTTAAAGCCTTGCAACCTCAGGGTTATCTAGACTAATATACCACTTTCCTTAAATTCAAATATGTGTACAAAAGAAATGAGTGGAAAGAAAGAATGCAGAAGTTGTATTAATTGATTCATTTTCTTTATGCAATTTATGTATGATAGTATAGGTAACCCTTCTTAGGTGATAGCATAGGGATGAATAGGATATGGAATTAGGTAAGTGTTAGGTTCTTTTCAAATGAACCATACATCTTACCAACCCCTATTCAAAACTATGCTAACATAAGAGAGAAGAGAAACCTATTCAAAAGGTGAGTTGAGTTTTCTATTCTTAACCCATCCTCACATATGTTTAATATTTTTATTTAATTTTTAGATGATTAGATTCATTTTAATATGTTAATTAGGTTAAGATATGAATTAAGTAAGTTAATTAACCCACCACCTTAGTATAATTAACCAAATAATTATGAGCCAATGAGATGACATAAAAATTCATAAGGAATTTAAATTTGCAATGCCCCTAGAAAGAAAAGGGCCTAATGCAATTTGGCTCATGATTAATGGTTAATTAAGCTAAGGGATTTATCTTAAGTAATTTCAAAATACTCCTACATACATATGAATTGGGATTTGATTTGCTCAATTGAACTTAGGCTATTAAACACCTAAGAATCTACACAAAGTAGATTAATTAAGTTCTGGAAGTTTTTAGAATTTTAAGAAATTAATTAAGGGGATAATTAATGAATTAACCCCTAATTAAGAGAAGATCAAGGACATAAAAAAGGGTGTTTAGGGAATAGCTTAGGGATAATACCTCAAAATTATTCCCTTGGCCTCCTATTCACTAGATCTAACCTTAATCAACCTTAATAATGGATTAAAACACTAATACAAACCTTAATTATCCTTAATTACATTAAGGGATTAATTAGAAAACATATTTGCAATTCCCCCAATTAAGCCTTAAATAAATCCCAAGAAAATTAGGAGAGGTAGAGGTCATCCCCTAAAACATACCCAAGAAGTTTGAGATTAATTAGAGGTTTCATTAAGAGGTAATTAGGAAAATATGATTTCTAATAAAACCAAAAATTATAGAAAAAGATAATTAAAATTCTATTGAAATTATTTTTAAAGTATTCTTGGTTTAATTAAATTTCCATAGAATTTCACCTCATATTTTTTTTGAATTTTATTGAGAGGGATATGAATTTTTGAAGATCAATAGATTAATTAAAATTAATTAAATTCCCTAACTAATCCCTACTCAGCCACATGGCGGCGATCATCGCACTTTACATGAGCACTTAAACCATCCAAATGGTGCAGCGGCGGCGCTTTGATCCCTACCTTTCAATCAAAGATCGAACAGCTAGGGATCCTCCCACAGTTTATAAAAGGATTATTAATTCTAAAACATGGGATTAATCATGGTCATCCATCCAAATGAGCAGATGGATGGCTACGATCACCTGAGTTCTTCCTTTAAGATCAATAGAGACCATCCATGATCTAGGGGAAGATCTGAGCTCGATTGAGCTTGGATTGGAACAGGACTTTACCTACACCTTCTAAAGCTACTAAGGAGCATATCCAATAGTGGATTTTTCATGACTTAAAAATTCCTTTCGTAAAAGACCAACACCTCCTATGCTAGGTGGTCAAAAAATTCCATACCTCACTGAAGGTGATCAGTGGCACTCGAGATCAATGAGGTAGCTTCGTCTAGTGGAGATGAAGCCCTGTTGAAATTTTCAAGCCTTGGGGTTGAGTGGATCTTTCTATGGACCAACACCACTTCACTTCCTTTTGCATTGATCCAATTGAGGCTCTCCTTGCTTTGGGAACTCAAGTGGATGTTTGAGTGCACTCAGATTGATCCTCAAATGGAGTGTGCAAGAGGAATTGAAGTAATTTTAAGTGTGGAGGAAGTTGAAGATTTAAAGGAGCTCCCCTTTTTTTTCAATGGAGAAAACTGAGAAGAAGCTATTTTAAATCCTCCTTAAAATGTTTAGGATGGCTCTCTAATCTCTCCTAACACTCTCTAGGCTTCAATTGAATGAGGGTATAATCATTTTTGAATTGAATTACAGGGAGTATATCTCCCCCTATGGCAATCGGACGACCGACACCTCCTTTATCATTTTGATCCAATTGTCCAAATTGAAGGGGTTGTTTAGGCTCTTAGCTCTTTGCACATGGTCAATTTGAGGCCTTGAGTGGATTTCCAACCTCCCATGTGCATCAAATTGGGTGGAGGAGGGATTTGGAATGAGTCAATTTGACCCATGGGGTCGGGTTTGGCCTTGGGTCCATTTGGGCTGAAAACCCATTGGGTTGGGTGCACCACTCTTCATTAGGTCCACTTGAGCTATTAAAAAGGCATCAAATTGATATGAAGAGGGTATGACCAAATTACCCATGGATTAGGCTACAATTTGTTCTATGCCTAGGGGTAGGATGGTCATTTTGCTAATTTTTTAATTTGGATATGTTGGGTATGTGGAGAAACTAGGTTTGGCCAAGTTTCATGAGATTTGAAATTCATTTGATAAGGCTTGGCTTATGTTGACCAATTTAGGTCAATGGGTCAATTTGTTGTCAAATTGGGTCAAGCCAAGGATTGGATATGACCATTTGAAATATTTTGGTGGCTTTGGTTTTGTTCAATTTGGATTAGTTTTGAATTTGGCTCATATGACTTCATTTAGGTCAAATGGGTCAAGTTGACCTATTTGACCTATTTGAGGTAGGTCAAGGTTAGGTTTATGTTTGGTTAGTCATATGGAGTGGATTGGTATCTTTATTTCCAATTAATTTGGGTTAAGTTCAAATTTGGCTCATGACTTGGCCAATTAAGGCTTAGGTCAAGTTCAATAAGTGATTTGGAATGAACTTGACCCTTTGGTTTCAATCAATTTGGCTTAGATGTTTTGACACATTTTGACTTTTAGGTCAAGTTGGGTCAACTTGGAAGAGGCCAATTGGAGGGCTAAATGTTGGCTTGGTCAAGTTCAAACATAGGTCATGAATGAACTTAGATCAATGGTTTCAATCAATTTAGCCTACAGTAGATTTTGGCTATGTTAGGTTTCATTTTAGGCTAAGTGTTGACTTGGTCAACCCTTAGGTTTGACTTGGTTTGACCCAATTTGATTGATTGATCATCCCATGATGTTGATCATGATGAGAGGTGAGTTTGGTTCAATCCAATTTGGTTAGGATTAGAATTTGACTCATACTTTAGGTCACTTTGGGTCAAGTGAGCCTAAGTGGGTTAAATGGCTTGGTCAAAGCTTGATTTGAGTTTGATTGAACTTGTATATGGACTTATGATTGAAATATAAATCCATTTATAAGTGGTTTGAAGTCAAATGGGCTAGATGAGCTAGGTTGACCAATTGGTCAAATTGGGTTCAATCATGGCTTTGATTAAGTTCAATAATCAATTTTGAATGAACTTGAGCCATTGGTTGCAATCAATTTAGGTGATTGATGATCATCATAGGAGATTTTGGTAGGCTTGGTTCAATTCAATTTGGGTTGGATTAGAATTTGGCTCAAATAGGTCATTTAGGTCACTTTGGGTCAAGTGAGCCTATTGGGTTTAGTTGAGTGGATTTTGGGTTGATTTGGATGTAGTTGAGTTTATATATGAATTTAGGATTGACATATAGCTTTGATTGCAATTGGTTTGGGGTTCAAATGGGTTTTACTTCATTGGATATTTTAGGTCAAATGGGTTAAGTTGGGTTTGATTTGGATTGGTTTGATTTGGCTTGATGATTGTAGGTTTGATTTATATTAAGGATGATGATTGAAGATATATTTGATTCATAAGAAAATCAATTGATTTTGGTTTGAATTTAGATGGAATTTGGCTAAGTCCATGGAATAAATCATCTAGCTTAGGTTTGGATTTGGTTTGGAATTGGTTATGTATTTTAATTATTCAATTTGGATTTGGATTTGGAATTGGTTATAAATTTCAATTATTTGATTTGGATTTGAATTTGGATGAATTGAATTTGAGATTTAGTTTTGGTCAAAGGGGTAGGCATAGATTGGGTTTAGGCTATAGGGTAGGTTTGTCTCCCTAAGTCTGAAGGCATAGCCTAATCTTATGATTAACCCTTCTAAGTCTCTAGGCCTAGGTTAAGTGTTCACCTAATTGCTAGAAGTGTCTTATGACTAAGGAAGGCTTAGTACCTAGAAGACACCTAAGTATAAGAAGAGGAGATTGAATCCTCACTCCAAAAGTGAGGTCAACAAAAGGACCCCCAATAGGTGTGGTGTAACTGACAAGGCACACCGCACATATTGGTGTTGACCGAGGTGATCAACAATGTCCAAAAGATTGTAAGTGCTAATGGAAATGATCTATACCTAAACCTGAGAGGTAGATGGAATCATAATCTTAGTGCAATGCAACTCACCTCATGCCAAGGGCATGAGGGAGAAATCCGCTAGGGATAGAGATTTGATTGGATTTGTTTGGTAGGCAACTGCTGGGGATGAAGATTCAATTTAATTTGTTTTAATTTGTTTGATTTGATTTATGGAGGGGAAATCCACTGGGAATATAAGTTTGAGTATTATTTGATTTAGTTTATGTTTGATTTAGGGGTATATCTGCTAAGGATCAAGGCTAGATTTGATAAATGTAAAATATGGCGCATAATTACTGGGGATATGGGCCTGAATCCATTGGGGATCAAGACCGAGTTTAATTTATTTTAATTTATTATGGCTCCATTAGGGAGGTTGGTTTTAAATTTGATTTGTTTGTTTGATTTGTTTATATATAATTTGGGCTCCATTGAGGAGAAGGGTGTGATTTAGCTCTACTAGGGAGAATCAGATTGGGTATAATTTGATTTGATTTAATATATGGACCCTGTTGGTGTGCGATGGATCCACTAAGAAGGAGCTGCAGGGGCCTTGACCTATCTTAGATTTACAAATAAAAATGGATAGTCTACTGGTTGTGGTGTAGATCTGTATAACCTAAAGGTTGTCTTTCAGTGTACAATGACTGTGCTAGGAAGAAAGCGTAGCTGACTTTCATCTTCCAAAGCGAGGAACAGTCATTGGGGTGTCCTATTGGTAGCACAACAAATCATGCTAGACCTAGGGTGACTGTAGAGAGAGTGCCGCTGAGGACTTATATCAACTCAATAGTAGTCAGAATTAATTTCATTTGATTTATATATGGTTTGTTTGAATTAGTTCAGTTTGATTTAATTAATGGACCCTATCGGTGTGTAATGGATCCTAAGAAGGGGTATATTGGCCTCAACCTATCTCAAATTTACAAATTCAAAGGGATAGTCTACACGAAGGGTAGAGCTAACCAATGTAAAGGTTTCCTTTTAGTGTGCAACGACTATGCTAGGAAGAAAGCATTGCAGACTTACATCTTTCAAAGCGGGGAACAACCGCTGGAGTGACCGGTTGGATGCACAACAAATCAAACCTGACCTAGGGAAACTATTGACTGAGTGTCGTTGGGGACATATGTTAATGCAAGAGTAGTCAAGCAATTCCGAGGAGTATTACTAACACTGCCCTAAAGATAGGATGTCTGCTTGGGAAAAGGTAACACTGGGAGTGTCCTCCTAATCCACAAGCAAATATATATTTTTTGCTTATATGTTTGTGTGGATCCTATTGGTGTGCGAGGGATCACACTAAAAGGGGCTTTGTTGGCCTTGACCTATCTTAGATTTACTGAACTAAGGGAGAATTTACACATCCGCAGGTAAGGACTTTCCAACCACAAGAGTGGTTACTAAAAAAGGGGAACTGTCCAACCCGGTAGTAACCTGGGTAGTGTCTAGATGGGGTCACAAGGACATGATCCAAATAGAGTGCCCATAGGGTAGGTGTCACTAGGGGTATTATTCTGATCCCTGAAAAGAAAGCATATAGGTGGACGGTGGCCAACTCAAGGAGAAAGAGTAATAGACTTACAACTGCCATGGGTGGTGTATCCACCGGGTGAGTCACTGTCAACATAGTGAACACAAACCAACCTAAGGTGCCCGTCGATGTGTGATGATCAATGTAAGAAGAAGGCGTAGCAGACTTGCATCTTCACGAACATAAATGATCATCGAGATAGTTTATCATCGATGAGACAAATGCTATTTGACCTAGGGTGACTACTAAGCGGGGAGTCCCGAGAAAGGAATGGACTCAGAATTAGAGTTGTTAGAAGAAAAGGAGCCTGGTCAGTGCAAAGGCTAATCCAAGAAGAAAGCGCAACAGACTTACATCTTCTTAAATGAACCCATCATGAGGTAGCTTATCAGTCATGCAGTAAAGCCTACCATACTAACAAGGCACTCATCGGTGTGTAGTGGTTAAGCCAGGAGTAAAGCCTGGTAGACTTACATCCTCTTAAGCAAGAAGACCACTAGGGTGACACTAGTTAAGTAGCGAATTGACCTGACCTAGAGCAGCTACTAAGGGAGGGCCGCTACGTGTGTAATCTCAACTTAAAGTAGCCAGAGAAAGATATGTATTTATTTTATGTGTTTTGTGTGTAGTTTATGTTTGTGTTGTGTTGATGAAGGATAGGACGTAGTTTGGGTTCCTCACACCTATCCTAAACACGTAATGGAAGATTCACAGATAGATATGCTTTCAATTTGAATGGATTGAATTTGAAATTAAATTTTCATTGACAATTACTTGAAAACATAAATTTATGAAAAATATTTTTTTAAGAAGAGCCCTTTGATTGGAAGCATCGGGATCTCCCTTTTATGATTTATAAGTTGATATGATCCTCCTTGGTAGGCTTTCTCTATGGAAAAAGGGCCTTCCCAAGTGGTTTCAAACTTGCCTCCCATCTTGTGATGGGCAACAATCAATCTCCTTAGAACTAAAACAAGCTCTCCTACTTGAAAAGCTCTAGGATGGACCAACTTTTTGTGAGCTTAAATCATTTTGGCTTTGTATAACTTGAGATTCTGGCATACCCATATGCATCTCTCCTCCAAACCTTCGAGCTCTTCTAACAACAACTTGGTGTTCTACTCTGTTGTGATTTTGCTACCCACAACTATCCTTAGTGATAGGAGTTGGACTTCTAATGGTAGAATGGCTTCAGACCCATACACTAAGGAGAATGAGGTAGACTGAGTTGGAGTTCTGTTAGTAGTGCAGTAGGCCCACAAAGCTTCAACTAATAGCTCATACCACTGTCATTTGTTGTCATTGAGTGTCTTCTTTAGTATTTGGATAAGAGTTTTGTTGAAGGATTCTGTTAAGCCTTTTTCCCTTAAGTAGTATATGCTAGAATATCTCTAATTTATGTTGTATCTTCGAGCAAAGTTGTTGATTTTGGTGCTCTTATCTGCAGTACCATTATCAGATATAATTCGATAAGGTACCCCGAATCTATATAAAATATGGTTCCTAAAGAACTGGAGCACATGCTGAGTTGTGACCTCTCTGAGTGGAATCGCCTCCACTCAATTGGAAAAGTAGTCGGTGGGAGCTAGGATAAACCGATGACCCTTAGAAGAAGGAGGATCAATCGAACCCACTATGTCAATACACCAATACTTGAATGGTCATGAGGCCTATGTTGGGTGTAGAATGTTGGGTGGTTGATGTAGGACCACCCTATGTACCTAACATTGATGGCATCGCCTAGCCATATCAATGCAATTTATGATCATCGACGGCTAATAGTATCCTTATCTCTTGATCTTGGCTTTCATCTTTGGACCAGATTGATGAGCTCCACATAATCTTGAGTGCACCTCGATCATGATCTTATGGGCTTTGGGCTTGTCTAAATAACATAACCACATATGATCGAAGGATCGTTGGTATAAGACACCATCTACGAGGGCATAAGAAAGTGCCCTTTGCTTCATCTAATAAACTTGTGACTTCTTTTGATGTAGTTTTCTTTTATTTAGGTAATCAATGAATGGTTGCCTCCAATCTAGCTCCTCATCCTTTTTAGCAACTACAACCTCCCCTTCAAGACAGTACTTTTTGATGAGTTCAATATCAATAAGAGGTAGGGCTTGCCTATTTTGGAGCACTATTTATATGGACTCAACTTTCAGACATGCCAACTCTTTGGCAAGTTTGGCTAAAGCATCCGCTATGGCATTTTCTCCTCGAGAGATCTTATAGATGGTAACCTCTAGGATTTGGGCCAATAACTCCATTGTATACTTGAAATAGTGATTGGGCCTAGGCTTTAGAACTTTATAGGACCCAATAATTTGGTTGACCACTAGTTATCAATCCCTGAAGATGTTGATGTTCTAGATGCTTAGCGAGATGGCTAAATCCAAACCAACAATCAGAGCCTCATATTTGGCTTCGTTGTTGGTGCAAGGATCAGATAGATGATATGAGAATATCATCATATCACGGTCCAAAGTTAGGATAACTATTCTTACCCCTGGCTTTCTTGGAAGAGTAGATTGTGGTTCTTCTCCTCTTTGAGAGGAAGCCGCGCCATCAAAGTACATCTCTCAGTGAAGAATGTTGGTATCCCCTAAGTTCATGATTTATTCATCGAGGAGGTCATCACTAAGCAGAGAGTCAGCAGGAAGTGGGTATGCTGCTAAGAAATCCACAAATGTTTATCCTTTCACCACGTGGAGGGGTATGAAAGTGATATCAAATTGTGATAGAATTGCTGACCAACATGCCAACCGTCTGGATAGCGTCAGCCGTGTCATGAGATATTACAGTGGATTGATCATGGAGATCAAGTTCACTTTATGAGAAAGCATGTAATGTCATAGCTTTTGGGATGTAAAGATTAAAGCTAGGCAATGCTTTTCAATAGGTGGATATTTGGCCTTAGTAGTGATTAGATGATGATTGAGGTAGTAGAGCATCTTTTCCTTCCCTTCATCATTGGCTTGAGCCAACAAAGCACCGAGGAGTCGTAATCTGCGAGTGTAGAGTCTCAAGCTGGCTTGATAGATACGGCATCATCGGGTGCTTGATATCTTCGAAGGCATGCTGGTACTTATCATCCCACTTGAACTTGGTATCCTTTTGGATAAGTGCTAAGAGTGGCTAGCATCTTCCTGATAAGTTGGATATAAACTGTCTTAGATACACAAACCGCCATTGGAAAGATCTGAGTTGAGTTAAACTTTTAGCGAGTGGCATTTCTAATATCGCTTTGATCTTCTATGGATCAATTTTAATTACATAGTGTCAGATAACAAACCTAAAGAATTTCTCTAAAGCTACTTCGAATGCACACTTTAAGGGGTTCATTTTGAGGTTAAATTATCTTAACTATTCAAAAACTACTCTCAAGTTAAAGAGATAGTCTTCCATTTCTTTACTTTTGATTATGAGATCATCGACGTAGAACTCAACTTGATGATGAATGAGTTCATCAAAGATTCAAGTCATGGCCCGCTGGTATATAGCACTAACATTTTAAGGCTGAAAGGCATGTCCTTATAGCAATAGATTCTAATCAGGTTTCTAAAAGTAGTGTTTCTTTCATCTTCGGGGGCCATCTTTATTTGGTTATATCCATATAAGCCATCCATGAAAGAGAAGACTACATGAGATGAGGCAATGTCCACCATTAGCTCTGGTAATGGTAGTGGAAATTCATCTTTTAGATATGCCTTATTTAGATCCCTAAAATCGATGCATATGTGAATTTAGCCATTCTTCTTTTTTGGGATGACACTAGTTAACTAGATGGGGTATTTTTTTTCCAGATGAAACCAGCATCGATCAGTTTCTTAATTTCAAAAGTGACCTATTATTCAATATCTAATCACATGCATCTAGGAGCTTGCTTGATAGGGTTAGCACTAGCCTCTATTACTAGTTTATGGACCACTATGTCAGAAGCTAATCCAGGCATCTCTTCATAACTCCATGTAAAGCAGTCCTAAAACTCAATGAGTAGCCTAACTAAGTCATTGCTTTCAGTTTCATTCAGTAAGAAACTAATGTATGTTGGATGTTGATTATCTTCAGTCCCTAGGTTGATTTCTTTGAGCTCATTGATGGTTGATTTTATTTCTTCTTTGAACTCCAGCGGTGCATCTTTGACTTGAAAGTCATCTGGATGTACTGAATCCTAGTCCTGGTCTTCATTGAGAGTTCTTGTATTTGTTATTCCATATTTTTTTAAAGTAGTCTAACTTGTGTTTAGACCAAGTATGTGGGATTAACTCTTTCTTTACTAAATTTAGAACACATGGTGAGTACCAATCAAAAGGTAATTCTATTAAATCTTTATATAAATCATCCTCAAGTTCTACATCAACTTTTTGACTTAAGGATGATGCTCCCAGAAAGAACCTCTGAGTCTTCATATCTTTAGATGACTTAAGGACTTCCTTAAGTACCAAACCCTTAACTTTCTATGAGAAAAGTGGGTTAGAGCTAAAGTTCCCAACTGATGCCTGACAATTTCACATAGAGACTTGGATACACTTATGCTTTGCTTTGAAGCCCAGTCTTCTTAATCACTGTCTGGCTCAAGTGTCACCTCAAAAGGAATCTGCTATTGAGAAGAGCTAGTCGGTGCACTAATCATATAAGTCTTACCCTCTGAACTAGATTCTAAGTCTATATGGATAGCATGTGTACTCTTGGTAGCTGGAACATATCTCCTATTGGGTGGCCAATAAGGAGGTATTTCACCCTTGGGACTGCCTCTAGACTAGCCTCTTCCTCATCTTAGTGGAGGTGGGTCATCCTACCCACTTGTTCGAATGGAGTAACGAATAATGAGAGGAATATAATCTCAGGCTCTACATTCTCCCCTGAATCTATTTCTTGCTCCCTTTTATTTTCTTTTTTTCTTTTCTTTTCCTTTCTCTTTTTCTTTTTCTTTTTCTTTTCTTTCTTTTTGTCCCGCATGGGGATTTTGACTAAGTTCATGAGAATAGACTTTTTTTGTTTTGGGGGAGGTAGTAGGTTGCATCATATTATATCTTGACCTCATGAACTGTAAATTGTTTGAGATCTCCTTTGACATAGTATTGATCCCACCTCTCACAAACTTCATGCACTGATGTAGAGGGGATGGAACTGTGTTGTTCTCGTGTATCCACGGTCTCTTGAGCAAGGCATTGAAAGATGTATACGAGTCTATAATGTGAAACTTTGCTTCAGTCTTCCAATCATCTATCTCAAATGGAAATACTATGAAGCCTAAGGCCCTCTCCCCTTATTCATTGAATCCTCTCAACATCATCCTCTCCCTTTAGAGTTTAGAGATATCAATCCTCAAGGAGGAAAGGGTTCTTAGACTCATGATGTTGACTGATGCACCTAGGTCAACTAGAACTCTGGATAGCCTATATGTGCCAACATCTATTATATTATAAACATGATGGTTGTGCTCGATCATCCCTAGAAGTAAGTCTTCATTACTGAATATAACTCTTAAGATGTTTTTCGAGTAGTGTGCCTCCTCTGTAGTTGCAGTAAGCTGAGCTAAGCATATCTTTAGATCAAGTAAGTCCTTGATTAGATATTCCCTCAGCCTTTAGGATAAGATAATGGTGTCATATATACTTAACTTAGCTATCAACTTTCTAAGATGAGCTTTGATGTTGGCATATTCATAGGTGGAGCATTCTATGGAGGGGCTTTCTCACTAGAACCAATGACTTATTTACCCTTATCCTAAGGTGCTACCCTAAGAGGTAGGACTTTGCCATTGCATAGGTTGACTTCAATGACTTCATGGAATGATGAGCTCATGAAAAGTTCTACCTGCTCATTGGGCATACCTAAAGCTTCTCCTATGGGATCCTCAAAGTAGGATGACTCCAAATCAATCTCAAGAGGTGAACTCGATTGATTTAGAGAAGGAAATTTGACTCTAAATTAGAAAGAAAAGGATCATAATTATTAGAGATATTATTATTATTTTGACTCAGAGAGTTTCTATAAAAATGAATCAGGAGAATCAGAAGTAGATAAAATGTAAGCGGAATCAGCTTTCTTCATTTATTTATTTTTAATTTGGGTGACATGATAAAAATCAAGTAAAGTAAGCGGAGTAAATGATTTGGCGCTCTTATCCGTAGATATAATGCTCTTTCCAGTAGACAAGGAGCTGGCAGAGGAGGTAGTAGCTGCAATGGTGAAGGGAGTGCTGAACTCGGATGGTGGTTGTGCTATTAGACTGTCCTAGGAAAGTGTGGTAAGCTACTACTGCTGGGATATCACCCTCCCCGAGTTATCCTTTGCAACTAGCATACCTTCCTTAATATTGGAGGTTTGAGCTACTATAGGCACCTACAAGGAAAGTTTCTTGATCTTAGAAATGTTCTTTTTAGATGTACGAGATAAGGAAATATCTCAACCTTCATTAGTCTTAAAAGGATCGCATGTATCCCCAAGGATTAATCTAACAGAACTAGATGGTTGTTCTAATAAGTATTCCTTAGGGATAACTATGACTCCCAACTTGTAGCTATGCTCAAGCCAGTCCTTAAAAGTGATACAATCCTTTAAGAAATGGCCTAACATGCGATGGTAGGGGTAATAGCTAGGATCATTATTCTTTCTCGCGTCCTCTGGCCTCTTAGGCTTTGGTAACTGAAAATCAAGTTTCTTAAAGAGATACTTAAAAATTTTCCTAACTATCTCCTGTTGAATGAATATGGCTTGTTCAGTCTATCAGTAAGAGTAGATGAAAAATAACTACCTAGAGGTGGATATAAATACCACTGCTGGGTAGGCTACTGTGGTGGCAGTGGTGGCTGTTGTGATGACTGTGATGGCTGGTATGATGGCCGAAGTGGTGGAGGAGGAGGTGGTAAAAAAGGCTGCTGAGCTTGTGGCCTCTCATACTGAACTTCAACTAGCTGCTTCCCTCTGTCCACTAACACAACTATCCCTGGCTTATTCTCAAACAGCTTATGCGGCTTGGGCTAGGATGATTGATCTAAAAAGGGTAGTTGTTTGGTTTCCTCTTGTAGGCTAGTTATCTTGTTGATTGATTTCTCAAATGTTTTGATGGTAAAGCCCTTAAGCATGAAGGCAACTAGGCCATGGATATTCTTGAGCAGAATCTCAATGGCATATAGCTACGATCCGTATTTCATGCTCAAGTTGCACCACCTAAGAATGTAATCAATGAGGGACTCATTGGGTTTCTATTTTTCTATAATGATGTCACCTACACTCACCCTCTATTGAGTGAATCTCTTGATGTATAGATACTCTAACTCAGAGAAGATCTTCATCGAACTATTGGGTAGTTCGGTGTACCAATCAAATGCAACTCTAAGTCGCGACAAAAGTCAAGAGTGTCACCACCTGCCGCATGCAGTAGCTCAAATGGGCAATATGTTGCCATGGGTTCCTGCTGCCATCAAAGATCTTGAAGGATGGTGGCACAAAACCCTTGGGGTATTAAATTATATCAAATTCTTTTGGGTAGGGCCTACCATTTGGAATGGATGAGCTCCCCCTAGCTTGTGCCAACACCTTCTTCACCTGTTGTTCCATCATGTGCTTGATATGCTTCTCATGCATGGAGGTGCTATCTGTGACTTTCCTATGCAAACTGCTAGCATCATCATCCAAGGGAATGCACCTAGGATGATCTAAGGTATGTACCAACTCTGGCTGGTCGGCTACCATGGGAGAAGGATGTTAGACTAGGGTTGGGTCCTACAATGCTAAGACTGCTGCCATCAAATATTCAACCCTCTTCTCCATCATATTTATCTGGTCATCCTTTTACTTGAGCTGGTGGAAGAGGTGCTGAGTTGAGTGCAAGATGTCACCTTCCTCAACAACAACACTTTCCTGGCTATGTTATTCCCTCTAGGATCCTCGGGTGTCGATCATGTGGAATTTAGCTATGTCATACAACATGTCATTCTCATCAGGGTCAAAGCTAACTCTACCCTCATCCCAATCTAAATGATCATTGTGAACAATCTTCCTGACTACAACATGGTAGCTCTCTATGATGTCATCTAAGGAGTGGTCATCTTCCCTGCCTAGCTCTACTAGAATGTAGACTGGCTGCCGACTGACCATTGGACTATGCTTTATAGACTATATGCACTTGATGCTCTATACTGGTAGGGTGCACTCCTTGGCTGGTTCTATTGACATGGGGACTATGCTAGTGTCCACTATCCTTTCTCCCTCTAGCTACTCTGAAGGTGGAATGAGCACAAAGCTTTTATCTTGCCACTCCCTCCTAACCATGAATAAAGTAGAAGATTGAGCGGGGGAGCTCGACCTCACATCAGCATGTGGAATGGATGGAGCGGGATCCTTGGGCCATGGCCAGATCACCAAAGGAGAGGGTCTCTATCTAGATTGGGGCTTATGCAGCTTGGCAGGGACTATGGATGCTGAGACTTAGACTGGTTATGGCTAGTGGTGAGTGGAGTGGTGTGAAGGTAAGGACACTGACTACCTCTCTACTGTAAATCTCCTCCTACGTTCGATGGTTCCGGTGAGAACTATATTGTCTGAATGATCAGCACTGACAGGGCACCGATCAAAAAAATCTATCAAAGCAGAGGCCACCAATTATCTAGTGTACCACCTCCTCTCTCGCTTTCCTGTTTGGACAGCAACTCTAGACTTAGTGGCTCTGTCACTATGAATTTGACCCCTAACGCTCCTAGGGATCAAAATCCTCAAATAATGTAGTAAGCCAGACTCCGAGCATCCGTGGGCTCTACTGACTCTGTGTAGAACAGATCGTAGATTGACATTGGGCTTTCTCTTGTCCCTAGCCAGTGTCTCAAACTCTATAAGTGGTGGGGGTGATGCAATAATCCTGTAGTAGTCCTCCTCTCCTTCTGAAGCTAAGAGGGGGTGAAACCTACTAGTACTCAAGAGTAAAGAGGTCTCATGGGAGGAACCCTCCTCAGTGACATGAGAGGCATCATCGATCGCCGCATGCTCGTAGTGCTACTTGATCTTGCAGTTCTTGTTACGACATTATGTCTAAGTGAGCACGGCAGAGCGGGAGCTAGTACCAACCTCGATGGTAGAAGAGACTATCTTAGATGCTAAGATAGCCTTCCCCTTCAGAGTAGGGGGAACAATGGAGGTGGTGCTTGCGCTCGCTGGAACTGTGGAAAAGGTAACAGACTGATCTGGCACTGATGCTGAAGCTGGAACTGACATTGTCTTGGGTAGGAACTACAACAACCTTCCTCTTCAATGAGGAAAACTCAAGGTCAGACTACACATGAAAACATAGAAGTGGCTTCTTTCTTGCCACCTCCTCCTTGCTGACCGTGATGAGGGTTGGCCCCTCATATATGACTCTGACAGCCTCAATGCCACATCCAAATTGAATCACGTGCATGGTGGTGGTGAGTATGGCCTGATCCAAGGATAAACCCACACCAGAGGGGAATAAGAAGATCACCTTGCTAGGAGACATCGTTGAAGATTGATAGCAGAAATGGAAAAGAAATTGTCTTTGTATCTTTCCATTTATTGAAATAGAATTTATTGAGACCCTTGCCTTGAATTGTTGATTTGAATTATTGACTTTTGATTTGATTTTGGAATTTGAACCCATACTTAACAAATTTAGATATGCTAAGTGGGGTTTATTATATTGGAGAGATTTAAGAGTTTGAGGAGAGACTTTATCATAAGATCTTAATTTTGATTTGAAACCCTCATTCAATAAATTTAGGTATGTTGAGTGGGGTTCAAATATTTTGGAGAGACCTTTGGAGATATATTTTTGTATATTTTTGTTTGAAATTTAGTTTTGAGAACCCTTACTTAGAAAATTGAGTTATACTAAGTGGAGTTCCATTATATGTTTGAAAGTTTTCTATCTTAATGGTTTAATTGTTATTTGTTCAATATGTTGATTTGATTTGAAGGGAAGAACTCTCATTTAACAAATTTAAGTATGTTAAATGGAGTTCAAAATGTGTTTGATATTTGTTGATTTGATTTTTTAAAAAAGGGAAACTCTTATTTGGAAAATTTAGGTATGTCAAATAGAGTTCAAATATATGTTTGATGTTTGTTGTTTTGATTTGATGTCTTTTTAGAAATGAGGCCTACACTTAACAAATTTAGGTATGTTAAGTGGGGCTCACTTATATGTTTGATTGTTTGTTGATATGTGGTTTTATTTTGATTTTGAGGATTGGATTCTCATTTAACAAATATGGGTATGTTAAATGGAGTTGGTTTTACTTTGAAAATATTTTGGGTATATTTGGTTTTAATTTTGAAAAAGGGGGCCCTCATTTAATAAATTTAAGTATGTTAAATGGGGGTTTGTTTAATTTTTGAAAGAGGGTTTGAACATTTTTATGAAAAAGAGGTTTGTTATTTGATTTGATTTTGAAAAGAGGAACACTCACTTAGCAATTTTAGGGATGCCAAGTGAGGTTCAATTAGTTTTATTTTGAAAAAAGATTTTGATTTTGTTTTACTTGATTTTGATTTTAAAGAAGATGTTTATTTGACCACTTTTATTATATTCATTTTCTTTGAAAAGATTTTAAAAATTTTTGCAGTAGACTATATTTACTTTAGATTATTTTAAGATTTTGTCAAATATGAAATGAATCCTTACTTTACCAAGATAGTGGTAAGAGGTTCCAAACTCTATTTGACTTATATTTTGTCATCTCCTTTGTTTAGTAATTTATTATTACCTATTGGGGGACTCAATAAGAGTCTTAGGACCTACACGAGGGTGAGGTCCTAAAACTTAAATGATGTTGGCTACCTATGCTTAAGAATGAAATGAGCAAAGGGCTAATGAAAAGAATGGTAGTCTTGAGCTATACAAAAATATAAGTCCACTATCGATGCTTGGAGATGATAATTGTCTACTAGAGATGGAGAGAGGAATAATCCCTAGTGGAGTCACCAGAAAAATCTATGGTGTTTATTTTTGATGTGGGGGGACACCACACAGATTGTAAGGGGTACTTATTGAAGTGACCGTGTATGACATTGAGGTATAATGTGCTATCTCTAAAGATAGAGGCATCACCCTATAATGGACCTAATCACCTAATAAGGACTCCTAAGGCATGATGGGTCTTTGAATATACCAGATTTTTCCCTATTTTACATGGATGAATAAAGTAGGGGTTATATTAAACTGGGTTCTTAAGTTCCCTATGGAGGCAAGCCTCCATAGTTAATTACATCCTAGGGAATGAAATTCCCTAAGAATAATCTTGATTAAAGTAAACAATTATCATCTCCAAAGATTTTAAGGTTAGACTATCAAATGATTAGTTATGCTTGGAAAGTCAATTGGGAAAGTTCAAGGAGAAGACTTATTTTTGGAATCAAAAGGGAGGAAGTAGGAAATGCTCATGATACTGGGAAGACTAGTGAGCATTCCAATCTATCCTATAATTGGGTTTTATATATTTGAAAGTGAATAGAATTATTTATTTGAGTTGAATTATATTAGATTGCTACAGCTTATAATCCATCAACATAAGTTTGTAGGAATGCCTAAGTGGTAAGGATTTATGCTTGTAGCCTGAAGGAAATAGCTACTTCAGATTCTAAATCTAGGGGAGCTTCAGTACGAGCTAAAGCATGACCTAAATCTAAGTGACAGATGGACAAAGGGTTTACCTCCAAAAGAGAGAGTAAACTCGTCCGACTTCTAGATTTATAACCGCTTGGAGTGGCCGCTAGCTAACTCCTCCTATGATTTTAAAAATATGTAGTCTAGTCTTATGAATTGCAAGATAGCTAGGGTAGTTATTTAATTTGAAAGAGACTAAAGTCCTAAACCCACTACCTAAGAGACTAGAGCATGAGTGGTATGAGCATATGACTTAATCTATAAATGAAAAATCTTTCACATTTTGTTTCATTTTGAACATACTATTTTGACAAAGGCTTTGGGATTTTTGTATGCCTAAATGCATGATGAAATTGATTATTGGCCAAATCAAAAGAGACAGGGTGAAGCTCCATTAGTAGGGGTTGCACTCATGGGTCAAGCAGTCCCTATGCGTGTAAGGATGGAGGCCCTTATTTAGCAAGAGTGATTCAAGATGATATGCATGATGTGAGACATATAACCATACAATTAAGGGGTTGCTAAATCTTTTAATTATCTTGTTTATGTCCTAGGCTTTTTTGTTGAATTTATGAGTTATTTAAAATTTAGTTATGATTGATTACTTGGGTAAAAAAATTATTTTATCCTAAGAGCCTACCGCATTCAGGCCACACATTAAAGCATTAATCATAAGAAACTATGAAAATGCATACCATTTCTAATGTGGAATTTAAACAAATCATTAATTTATTTTATAAACTACCGCAAAAGGATAAGTGGCAGTGCGGTCGGGCACCGTCGTTCAACCCGAAAAGAAAAAAGATGGGTAGCCGAGCTCTACCCTTATACAACTTGGAATGTAAAAGAATAATTACAATTAGAAATGAATACATGCTATAAGGGTATTCATTCTTCACCCTTTCATCTTCCTCTGTCTTTCTCTTAGTTTGGATGTGCTTACTTCAAAGGCATCACATGGCACCCCAAGACAAAGCCTTCTGGCCACTGCTCATCCTAATCCCTCATAGCACTAATCATAATTCCTATTGCAAAATTATATTTGTATATGAAAAGTAAATCTAATTGCACCTGCAAAATAGAGGTTAGCAAAACACATATATAATCTCAAGTAGTTATATGTTTAATTTGGACTTAGCACCCTACAGATGGGTAACCAAGCCCACCTATCCTAATATGGATTATGCTTAGAGTTTAAACAACCTGCAAAGAAAGCATTTATATTTATTTTTAAGCATCCCTTAAGCATAATCCTCTATAAAAAATATGATTAGACTAAGAACGACCTAACATCCAGTCTATGAAGCATACACCCTAGCATCCAATCTAAAATAATACATCACAAAACAAAACATACATCACATCATACACCGTCCTAACATAAAATAAGTAGTGACTTAATTCTAATGTGTGTGTTAAGATCTTGTGTGGTATGTCTTAACTAGGTATTAGAGTTATATTTTTCTTGGAAGTATTCAAGGTAACATGTGGTGGGTTTCATTTGAAGTTATTTAGTGGATTTGTGAGTTTTAGTTTATATTTTATTTTTTTATGTGATTTACCCTTAGAAACTAAGTATTATAAAGAAAGGAAGAGGATTACCCTCTTCCATCCCAAGCACTTTCTAAAGCATATTAATTTGATTTAGTTCTCTTTAGTGAATGACTTATTATATGATTTTTAATTAATCCTAAGTTTAGGTTAACTTTAAATGATCTTATTCAATATGAAAGGCTTCTTAAGATTTATCTTATTGAATTGCTTATCATATGAAGTATATTAAGTAATTCCTTTCGTCACATGTAACATGCATATGATCCAATCCTAAGTATATATATACATGCAACATGCTTTAGCACACTTGAATGATGAATGTAAGTGTATGTTTGAAGTTTATATTTTCATTTTGATTGTATTTTATGAACATATAAATTAGATCTCTATCCAAATTCTAATACCAAAATACATAAGGATGGAATCACATAAGTATATGTCATTGTTAACCAGGGATGTGAGGTAATCAAATGACCTCCTTGGGGCTAGCTAAAGCCTCGTATTACCAAGATGTCCAAATTATGTACTTATTAACATTCCAAGCCTATATAAATTTATACATGAATAAGGAAAAAAGAGCACTAATTTATATATCACACAGGCCAATGACTTAGATGAATATGAATGCATATATTTTTGGCAATAAAAGGGGATCTTCATGTTTTGATTGAGTAAGCATATACATGTATGAAAGATGTGACCAAGTACGTGTCATTGTTAACTAGGGAAGTGAGATAATCAAATGACCTCCTTGGGGCTAACTAAAGCCTCATATTCTAAGGATGTCCAGACTAAACACTTTTTATCTTAAGTGCATATGAATGGATATACACAACTATAAAGATGAGAATCATGCAAAGATTTTATTTTCTTTAATTAAATTATTTAAACATTTGAATTAAAGCTCAATCTAAATTTTAATATCAAAATACAAAAGAATGAAACCAAATGAGAATGTGATGTTATTAAACCAGGGAAGTGAGGTAATCAAATGACCTCCTTAGAGCTTCTTAAAGCTTTATATTATTGGGATGTCCAGACTATAAACCCATTGTTGTTCAAACTCATGTAAATCTATATATGAATTATAAGAAAGAGAGCTGTATTTAATATGCTTAAGCTATAAATACATGCAAATCCTATGTATATTCATAACTATCAACACTCTAAGTATTATAATTGATTTATAAGCTTTGGAAGATAGTTTTGAATTTATTAGTGATAATAGCCACACATATATTTAATTAAGCCAACACATGCAAGCTTACATAAAAGAAATTCATTTGATTTTTTTAAATTTAAAATCATGAATGCATGAAATCAAATGGCATACAACATTTAATGTGCTTGGAAAGGAAAAATTTAATATCAACACATGATTCATTCAATTTAACTGATCCCTAAGGACAATCACATTAAATAAACCCATTTAAAGAAAACTAAAATTCCTTTATTAATTTATGATTTAGGATTTTGATTAAGTTGAAAGAGAAGAACTTATCATTTGCTATTTTAATCCCATTCGTACATTGGTAGTTTGATTTGGTTTAAGCAAAGGTAATTAAATGGATTTTATGAGTTAATTAAGTTAGATATTTAATTAAATCAATTAATCACCCTTACCTATGCCTCTTTAATTTGATTAACCACTTAATTATGAGCCACAAATGACATGAACATGTGAGCAATTAAAATTTCAATGCTCCTACAAGGACCTAGTCCAAATCGCTCGTGATTAAGGGTTAATTAAATTAAATAACCTAATTAAGTACTTTTATGATTTTCCCACACATATGAGCTAATCACGATTTCCTTAAGGGTCTTTATGTTATTAAACACATAAAGAGGAACCCCTAATTCAACTAATTAAAATCTGATGTGATTATGATTTTAATTTGATAATTAAACCACTTAATTAATTAATTAAACTTTTAATTAATACCATTTTAATTAGTTTTCCCTTAAAGAGAAATGGACTTAGGAAGAGAGGTTATGAAGGAGGTCCTAACCCCAATCCTCTTACCCATTCACTATTTTATAGTGATTAATGTACTTAATTAGTTCATTATTATTGATTAGGGTATTAATTAATACTTAATTAATGAAGGAAGTAATTAGGACTTAAAGGGTCAATTACCCTAATTAACCAAGCAATAAATTGATAGAAAATTATAGGAGGTAGAGGTCATCACATTAAACCATCACCCAAAGTTTGGGGTTAATTATCTGAGTAATTAAGGGAAAATTAAGCTAATTAAGTTTACAATTAAATCCTGATTAAGCCTTAATCTTTATTCTAAATTAATTTTGATTAATTTTAAAAGATTCCCCTCTAAAATACATTTAAAATTAATATTTATTTATATTTTTTAGACTTTTCTATCATTTATTATGAAATTTTGAAGTTTTAGCCAGTAAAGCCTATTACTTAAGCCTAATCTGCCATGCGAGCTAGCGTAACGCATGCTTTTCACATGGCAGGCGGATTTTCTGCCTCGACAGACCTACATGGTTGGCAGAGGATGTGCTTTCATCTCCACCGTTCGATCTAAGATCAGATGGCATAGATCAAACTCACGATTCTTAAGGGATTAAAATTATATTAATCTACTAGATTAATCATGACTGTCCACTCCAACCATGAGGAACGGACGGTGCGTGATCCATCATTGATGTAGAGAGTCATGAGGATCCAAAATTAGAGCTCAAGATCTATTTACAAGATCTCAAGCTAAAGCCCAAGAAAATTTAAGAAAGAAGAAGGCTTCGCCCATTAGCCTGCTATGGCCCATTTTATGATTTCATCTTTTTTATGTAATTTTAAATTTTCCTAGAAACTCCATGTTTGAAACTTTTCATTTAAAAATTCAAATCATGACATGTGAGGTGGTCGAATCCACATAAAATAATTGCATGTGAAATGGGTGGTTGGCATAAAATAATGAGACAATTTAATGCTTCACATTAATGTGGCCACCCACCTTTCCCTCCATGTTTTGAATTCTTTTCTTTTGAAAGATGTTTCTAATGGCTATAAATAGCCCCTCTTACTTGAATAAAGGAGATCTTTTGGCAATTACAAATTATTGAGTTATTCTTGTGGTTTAAGAGCTTGGTGGCCAAACCTTGGCAATCCTTGGTGGGAGCGCTAGTTATCCAACATATCTTCTTCCCTCACCTCCAATACCTATGTTCTCTCAATCTCATCAAAATAAAGAACACTCGCCTCCACCAAATTTGGTATCAAAGTGAAGTCTGGAAAGAGAAAATTTGGTCAAAATTTTGCTTCAATAAAGGGAGCATCTCAAGTTCTAGACTTGTCTTCAAACTTATGAGTTTTTCTTGGACTTGTGAGGTTAATTAATTTCCTTTTATATGATAACTTAAGTACATATTAGTAGTTTTGAAAGATATATATTGCTTGCAAGCTTATGGTGATAGCATAAAATTTCAATTAGTAAGCTCCATTATATATTTTAGTCATTTTCCAATTGTGTGAACTTGCGCACCCCACCCCCCTCCAAAAAAACAAAGGAAAAAAAATTAAGATAGCACCTTAGTGAGGTAGTGGTTCACCCTTAAAATAACCTAGCCATTAGTGCAAATCAAAATCTAAGTATTTGCTTTATTATCTTTGTTATTATTTATGGTTAATTTTAGAAGTTTTTTTGATTAACTTATGATAACTTGCTTTCTTAAGAAAAAAAAGAGGCCTGATAAATTTGAGCATTTTTTTCATTGCATTAAAAAATAAATAAATAAAATATGCATGCATAATAATATAAGTATGTTAAACCTGGTGATTTTGGAAGCTAAATAGAACTTTGTCAAAAAGACCTAAACTATCTAAGGAGAGCTTGGGATTTAAGTGGTCTTGTACCCCCTCCTCACCTAGAAGTTCTCTTAGCCTAAAATTTCACTTTGATTGCACAATTATATTATACTTGTTTATTTTTTTTTCATTGGTCCCTTTTCATATATCTTTTTTTCCTTTAAAAAGAAAATCTCTTGGCACCAAAATCTATCTCTCAAAATCAAGTTGAAAATTTGACTAGATTAGTTGATGCTTTAGATCTTAGAATCCAAGAAATGAATTAAAAACTTAACAAATATTAGAAGAAAGTAAGAATCAAATGCAAGAACTTAAACAACAAATGTAAACTCTTATAGCGCATCTACAAAATAACAGAGTACTAACTCCCCCTCTAATACCTACTGGAGGCTAATAGAGGGATGAAGATTCATATCCAAACCATAGAGAAAATCAACCTCTTAAAAGACAATCAATTGTTAGAAATGGTGGAAGGGGAGAAAATTTTTTTAAGACTATAGAAGACTCTAATGATCCATCTTGAAGAGTTAAAGTAGAAGCCCCAACTTATGATGATATACATGACCCAAATAAATTTCTCAATTGGTTAGTTTAAATGGATGACTTCTTTGATTGGTATAAAATGGATGATTACCAAAGGGTTACTTTTCCTAAAATGAAATTGATAGGACATGCTAAAAATTATTGGACAAATATTTTAGCTACAGAATAAAGATTAGGAAGGATAAACCTCACTTTGATAGAAATGAAAGAAATATTAAGAGCAAAGTATTGTTCTAGGCATCAATGATAAGAAGCCACATAGTTAATTATTAACTTTGAGACAAGGTAATTATCTTTTAACTGAATACTTGAATACTTTTGAAGATCTAGTTGCTAGAACTGATTGTGTTGATAATGATTGGCAATTAGCCAATAAATTTATTATTGGACTTAGGATTGACATTAGAAATGAAGTTGAATTATTTGACCCATAATCTTTAGAGGAAGCATTTCATTATGCATTATTGGTTGAACAACAAAAAAAATTTGCCTCCCTCTCTAAAACTAAAAGTCAAGTACCTTCCATTTCATCCCATAGATCTATTGTTAGACCCATCCAAATGACCCTTTGCCTAAAACTTCAATTGAAGGGAGCTCTAAGAACATTAGAAGTAATATGTTTTAAATATCATAAAAAAGGTCATATGCAAAATCAATGTAAAGTTCAAATCTTATTTTTAGAAGAAGTTAAAAATCCAATAGATGATAATCTAGAAGATGTTTATGATGACACCCCATTATCTGATGAAGAATTGAAATTAACTAATGACCCTCATGTTAATGTGATGAGATGTCTTCTTGTAATAAAAAAGAGAAGATTGAAGGAGAAAGAACATTTTTTTAGCATGTTTATTTGTGTAATGAAAAGAGATGTAGGTTAGTTATGGAGGAGTGCTATGAATGTCATTTAAACACACACTTCTGAAATAACTTAAAATTTGAACCTCACCAACCATTTCATTTCATGTTGTAAAATACATCTCTTCCCATCACCAAGCGGTGTTTAGTTCTATTAGAATAGGAAGCTATGAGGATCAAATTTGGTGTGATGTTCTCCTATGGACATTGCTCATATTCTCTTAGGATGATATGATATGAATGTTATTCACTATAGTAGGGAAAATACTTATATTTTTAAACATAATAATAAGGACTATTAAATTCCTATCAATAAAGCCAGTAGAAAAAAAAACACCCTCCATAACACCACACAAAATAACTTCTGACTTACAACCTAAGCCTCTATTGAAGAAAAATGCCAAACTTCAATTAAGTATCATAGAAAATCCTACTATTAGGCCTAATACTATCATTTCTGATTCTTACTTTAAAACATCTACTCTTCCTCCTTTGACCCCTAAGATAGAAATAATAGGTTTTGGAGCTTTACAAAAAGAATTTTTTGATCCATTTCTTATTCACATATTATATATAAAAGAAGTCATACTAGACTCTAATGAGACTCACATACCTGTTGTGGTCTCTTCTCTTCTTTCTGATTTTAAAGATATTGCACCCGATGAGCTTCCTGATGAGCTACCTCTTTTATGAGACATTCAACATGCTATTGAGTTCTTACCTGGTTCTCAACTTCCTAATCTTCCACATTATAGGATGAACCCTATCGAGCATATTGAGATTAAAAGACAAGTTGGGGAATTATTAAAAAAAGGGTTTTATTCAAGAGAGTCTTAGCCCTTGTGTAGTCTCATCATTATTAACTCTAAAAGAAGATGGAATATGATGAATGTGTGTTGATAGTAGAGCAATAAATAAAATTATTATCAAATATAGGTTTCCTATTTCCTGATTAGATGATATGTTAGATTTAATCTTAGGAACAATTTTTTTTCAAAGATTGATCTAAAAAGTGAATATCATCAAATTTGGATTATATCAGGAGATGAGTGGAAGATGACTTTTAAGACTCTTGATGGACTTTATGAATGGCTTGTCATGCCCTTTGGACTTTCAAATGCTCCTAGCACATTTATGAGATTAATGAATATTGTTCTTAAACCATATATATGTAAATTTTTGGTGGTGTATTTTGATGATATTCTAATTTTTAGTCCAAGTGAAAATGAACATCTACAACACCTACAAAAGTATTTGAACTACATAGACAAGAGAAATTATACATTAATTTAAAAAAAGTGTTTCTTTTTGTAAACTGAGGTAATCCTTTTAGGCTTTATTATATCCACTACTGGACTTAAACCTGATTCTTCTAAAGTGAAAAAAATCTTAGATTGGCCATCACCTAAAAGTTTTACTGAAGTTAGAAGCTTTCATGGTTTAGCCACTTTTTATCTAAGATTGATCAAGAATTTTAGTACCATTGTTGCTTTAATAACTGATATACTAAAATTAGATAAATTTTGTTGGACTCCTAGTGCACAGAAGGCCTTAGAGCAAATTAAAATTCTTACCAATCCTTAGGCTTCCTGATTTTTCTAAAGCCTTTGAAGTGACATGTGATGCTTCAAGAATTGGGATAGGTGGAATTTTAAGTTAAGAGAATCATCCTATAATATTCTTTAGTGAAAAGTTAAATAAAGCCAAATAATGATATTCCACTTATCATAGAGAGTTTTATGTTGTATTTTAATCCTTAAGGCATTGGCGACACTATCTCTTACATAGAGAATTTATACTTAATTCTAATCATCATGCCTTAAAATTTATTAATACTCAAAAAAATTAAGTCATAGGCATGCAAAATGGGTTAAATTTTAACAAGACTAATCTTTTGTTCTAAAGCATAAGCCTGGAATTGAGAATAAACTTGTTGATGCCTTATCCAGGATAAACCTAATGATTTCCTCTTTAGAATTGAGAATCCTAGGATTTGGCAGAATTAAAGATGATTATATTGTGTGCCTTGACTTTCACCTAATTTATCTTTAACCCCTAGATAAACCAATAACTTTACAAGGGACATTCTTGATAATAAATGGATATTTATATAAAGAAAAACAATTATGCATTCCTCGATCTTCTCTTAGAGAATTCCTTATCACTGAGCTACATGCTGGGGGTGTAGCTGGTCATTTTGGAAAGGATAAGGCCATATGTTTATTAGAAAATAGATTTTATTGGCCTTCATTAAAATGAGATGTTCAAAAATTAGTGGCTCAATGTTTAATTTATAAACAAGCTAAAACTATAAAGGTCTAGATAACACACTGCCTTACCTATTCCTTATAGGCCTTGGGAAGACCTATCAATGGATTTTATTCTAGGATTACCTAGGACAGCTCGAGGACATGATAGTATTTTTGTTGTAGTGGATAGGTTCTAAAAAATGGCTCATTTCTTACCTTGTTCAAAAATAAATGATGCTTCTTATATAGCCAAATTATTTTTTAAGAAAATAGTGCGACTCTATGATCTCCCTTTAACCATTATTTTTGACAGAGATGTTAAGTTTGTCTCATATTTTTGGAAATATTATAGAAATTATTATGTACTAAATTAAAATTTTCTTCTGCCTTTCACCCACAAATTGATGGACAAACTGAAGTAGTTAATCATACCTTAGGAAATTTGCTTAGATGTTTGGTAGGTAAAAGTTTAAGAAATTAGGATTTACATTTACCAACCTTAGAATTTGCCTATAATAGTACTATATCTAGAACTACAAAAAAATCACCATTTGAGATAGTCTATGGTCAAAACTCACGACGACCAAAAGATGTAGCAAACCTACCATCTCATATATTTTTTGATGCATCATTCTCATTTGCCAAAGATTTTCAAAGCCTCCATGAAGATATAAGAAAGCAAATTACTATAAGTAATAAAAATTATGCTTCTAAGGCAAATCATAATCGTTCAATGAAAGAATATAAAGAAGGTGATTATGTATTGATTCACATTCGGCCTGAGCATTATCAAACCACTAGATATAAGAAATTACATGCACGAGCTTGTGGTCCATTAAAAATTCTCAAAAAAATTGGAACTAATGCTTATCACCTTGATTTTCCTACTGATATGCTCATTCATCCAGTTATTAATATTGAAGATATTCTATCATATGAAGGAATTAACAAACTTCCACTTTTTTAGTTTAACTCTTTAGCAGGAGATATAACACTGTACTTGCAGAAGCCCTCTTTCTTTGAAGTTGACTATTTTATCATCGAGGAAGCACCCATTAATTCAACTTCTGAACATCATTTTCTAGTTCGTTGGAAAAATAAGCCACCAGCTGAAGACACATGGTTGACCCGTACTGATTTGGAGACTTTAGCCCATAATTAGTAGAAGATTTCTTAGATTTCAACTCTACGGAGTAGAGTTCAATTGAACCCAAGGGAGTTGATGTAGAACATCATGAGGATCCAAAATTTAGAGCTCAAGGTCCATTTATAAGATCTCAAGGTAAAGCCCAAGAAAATTCAAGAAAGAAGAAGGCTTCGCCCATTAGCCTACTAAGGTCCATTTTATGATTTCATCTTTTTTATGTTCTTTTCCATTTTCTTCTAGAAACTCCATGTTTGAAAATTTTCATTTAAAATTCAAAGCATGACATGTGAGGTGGTTGAATCCACATAAAATAATAGCATGTGAATTGGGTGGATGGCATAAAATAATGAGACAATTTAATGCTTCACATTAATGAGGCCATCCATCTTTCCCTCCATATTTTGAATTATTTTCCTTTGAAAGATGCTTGTAATGGCTATAAATAGCCCCTCTTTCTAGAATGAAGGAGATCTTTTGGAAATTACAAATTATTGAGTTATTCTTGCAGTTTGAGAGCTTGGTGGCCAAACCTTGGCAATCTTTGGTGGAAGCACTAGTTATCCAACATATCTTCTTCCCTCACCTCCAATACCTATGTTCTCTCAATCTCATCAAAACAAAGAACGCCCACCTCCATCAATCATCTCTCGAGCAATGAGAGATAGACACCTTGCACCTTCCATTGCTCAATCGAAGCTCACCCGACCTCGGATCGAGTCAAAAATCAACCCACACCATCACGAGGTAGATCTGAAGGGATCTACCTATGTGATTTGTGCTACATGTAACTTTTCTTCAAAAAGATCCAAACCATTTTCACAAAATCTCATTTTTAATATAATTACCTCACTGGAGCTCTAGACCGATGGTGAAATCAATTGAGGATGCTTCATCTGGCAGAGACGAAGCCCTGCTGATCGACACGCATGGTAATTTTTTACGTTCTCTTGGTGGATCATGAACCATTGATTTGGAAATAGATGTTGATTGAACTTGCACCTATAATGGTCGAGGAGTTCGGGAGGAGATTCATTCTTGCTCGATAAAGGCTAGAGAAGGTGTGGGTGAAAGGAATTTGGATTTGGATGAGTATGGGTGTAGTTGGATCGAATAGAGGATTTCCCTATTTCGGAACAGTGGAATCCGAGGTTGGCTCAGCTTGGGAAGCTCAGGGAAGGCTCTGGGGATTTTGAAATGGCCTCTGGATGCTTTTTGACAGTATGTTTGCTCGATTAAGATTAAAATGAGGGGGTATATCCCCCTCCCTTGGATTATTTGAATGGGATTGAAGCCCAATTTTTGGCCGGCCAGTTGCCATTCGAGCATCGGAGTGGTCGGTGTCATCTCTACGTGGCTCAACTTGGTTGGTGGGATGCTTGGTTAGTGGATCAAGGTGGCAGCCTTCTTCTTTGGGTCCATTGGTTTTGGCTAGTGAGGGGAGGTGAGTTAACTCACCTCCTCTTGGTCCATGGCTGACTTGACCCACTTAGGTTGGGCTAGGTGAGTAGGTCAGGTTCCAAATTAGGTGTGAAGAGGTTGCCAAGGAGAGAGGATGGGAGTTAATTTGTTAATTTAGGAAAATTCCCATGTGGGGAGGAGAATCCAAGGGGGATTTACCTTGGGTTGAACCTAATTCAAGTTGGGCTAATTTGGGCCTGGCCCATGGTAGGTTTAAGATGGGTTGGGTCAAGTTACATTGTGTTTTGGCTTGGTTCAAATGGGTTTGGCTCAATTTGACCCTTATATGTCAAATTGGGCTAGGTTGGGTTAGATTAAACAATTGGTTAATTTGGGTCAAACCAAGGCTTAGGTCAAGTTCAAATGATGATTTGAAGTGTTTTGGTTCAATTAGTTTGAGTCAATTTGGCTTACATTTGATTTTAGCTCATTTGGATTCATGTAGGTCAAATGGGTCAAGTTGGCCAATTTGACCAAATTGGTCAAACTAGTTTGGGTTATGGATTGATTCATGTTCAATTAGTTAATTTAAGATGATTGTATGCTTTGGTTTGAATTAATTTGGACTTGATTTGGATTTAGGCCAATTTGACCCTTTAGTCAATTTGGGCTAAATAGGTTAGGTTGACCAATTGGTCAAATTGGGTTCAATTATGGCTGTGATTAAGTTTAATAATCAATTTGGAATGAACTTTAGCCATTGGTTGCAATCAATTTGGATTATATCATAATTTGTCCTAATTTGTACTTTTAGGTCAAATAGGGTGAACTTGGGTCAAAAGGATCAATTGGGTTAAGTTTGGCTCAATTGATGGTCAAATCATGTTCAATCATTGATCATAGGTTGGTGTGAATCAATGATTTCAATTAGTTTGGCTTGGGTTAAGATTTGGCTAGTTTGGTTTAGGTAGGTTAAGAGTGTTGACTTGGTCAAATGACCAAGTTGACTTTATTTGACCTAATTGATGACAATTGATCAATGAGTGATTATTGATGATCGTAATAGGAGGTTTTGGTAGGCTTGGTTCAATCCAATTTGGGTTGGATTGAAATTTGGCTCAAATAGGTCCTTTAGGTCACTTTGGGTCAAGTGAGCCTATTGGGTTTAGTTGAGTGGATTTTTGGTTGATTTGGATTTAGTTGAGTTTATATATGAATTTAGGATTGGCATATAGCTTCGATTACAATTGGTTTGGGGTTCTGATGGGTTTTTGTTCATTGGATATTTTAAATCAAATGGGTTAAGTTGGGTTTGATTTGGCTTGATGATTGTAGGTTTGATTTATATTTAGGATGATGAATAAAGATATAACTGATTCATGAGAAATTCAATTGGTTTTGGTTTGAATTTAGATAGAATTTGGCTAAGTCTATGGAATAAATCTTGTAGCTTAGGTTTGGATTTGGTTTGGAATTGGTTATGGATTTCAATTATTTGATTTGGATTTGGATTTGGAATTTATTATGGATTTTAATTATTTGATTTGGATTTGGATTTGGATGAATAGAATTTGAGGTTTTGTTTAGGTCAAAGGGGTAGGCATAGATTGGGTTTAGGCTATCGGGTAGGTTTGTCTCCCTAAGTTTGAAGGCATAGCCTAATCCTGTGATTAACCCTTCTAAGTCTCTAGGCTTAGGTTAAGTGTTCACTTAATAGCTAGAAGTGTCTTATGACTAAGGATGACTTAGTACCTATAAGACTCCTAAGTCTAAGAAGAGGAGATTGAATCCTCACTCCAAAAGTGAGGTCAACAAGCCTAGGTTCATAATTAAGATAAATAAAAGATTTAGCAACCCCTTAGCTGGATGTTGTATGTTATCAAACCATGCATATCATCTTGTGCCTCTCTTGAATATGGAGGGTCTCCATTCTTGCATGATAAGAGATATGCTTGACCTTTGAGGGTGATCCCTTGTTATGGAGAACACCTCCTCTCGCTAATTTAGCCCCCAAATTTATTTCATCATGCATATAGGCATAATTTTCCCAAGCCTTAGTCCAAAATGAATGTGTCAAGATGGTGTAAAAGATTGTAATTTTTTTCATTAGTCTAAGTCATGTTTCCATACCAATCATGATCTAGTCTCTTAAGGAGTAAGTTTAGGACTCTAACTTCCTTCCTAATTAAATAATAGTCTAGCTATCTTACATCTACATAAGACTAGCCTACATGATTTTAAAGCATAAGAGGTATTAGCTGGTGGCCACCGTAGGTGGTTGTAAGCCCAAAAGAGTCGGGATGGGTCCATCCTCTCTTATGGAGGTAAACTATTATGTCTCATTTTTTCAATTAGACTTAGGTTATACTTTTAGCTTGTGCGAAAACATCTTAGATTCAGATTCTGAGGCTACTTATTTCCTTCTAGCTACGAGTATAAGTCCTCACCTCTTACACATTTCCATAATCTTACGTTGATGGACTATAAGCCCTAGCATTCTACTAAGATTCCAACTTAAGAAAAAAAGTAAATTTTCTCTTTAAAATATGTAAAGCCTCACTATAGGGTAGACTGGAGCACTCACAAGTTTTCTAGTATCATGGGTGCTCCCTACTTATCCTCCTTTGGAATTCATAAATAAGTCTTCCTATTTGAACACTCCCATCTGATTTCCATAAATACCTAATCCTTTAAAAGTTTAGCTTTGAAATCTTTGGAGATACTTATTGACTACTTTAATTGAGAGTGTTCTTAGAAAATTTTTATTTACTAAGATGTAATTAACTATGGAAGCTTGCTTCCATAGGGAACTAAAGAACCCTACATAAAATAAACCTTGCTTTACTTCTCCAAGTAAAGTAAGGAAAAGATCTCTATTATATACGTAGACCTATCTCCCTTAGGAGTCCTTATTAGTTGATTAGGTCCATTGCAGGGTGATATCTCCATTTCTCAAGATGATACATCATACCACAATGCCACACCTGATCACTTCAATAAGTACCCCATAAGATCTGTGTGGTGTCCTTACGACTCCAAATTAAAACACCACAAATTTTTTTGGCAACTCTATTAAGGATTGTTCCTCTCTCCATCTTTAATATTCAATCATTATCCCCAAACATCAATAGTGGAGCTATATTTTACGTGAGTCCAAGACTATTATTCTTTCCATTGGACACCCTACCTATTTCACCCTTAGGCAAGCATGGTCAATATTTTTTTAGTTTTGGACCTCACTCTAGTATGTCTTAAAACTTCTATTGGACCTCCAATAGGTAATTAAGATTAATCAAAGAAATCACCAAAAATAAATTAAACTTACCACTAGCATGGCAAAGTAATGTTCATCCAACATCCTCAAAATTCATTTGAACTCACTTTTAGTGAAGTTCAAAATAAATAGAACATTTCTTCTAAAAAATTCCAAATCTCTACAATATATATATGAACCACATCTAGCATAACCAAAATTTTTAAATGAGGGTTTCAATTCAAAGTCAAGTCAAAAGAATAATAACCAAAGCAAGACCTAATTTTATGTCCTTCTTTTCTAGTAGCAAAGAGGTAAGCCCCATTTCTATTTCTTTCAAGCAGTCAGTCAACATGTCATCTGGAAAGGTCATCTTTTTCTTCACTTTAAGTGTGGATTTGTCATAGATCAGACCATACTCACCTCATCCCCAGTCATCAAGTTTGGCCTTAGGTTTAAGCACTTTAAAGTTACTTGTGATGGTCCTACCCTTAACATAGTGAGTAGGGAGGAACTGGCTGACAAGAAACCACTTCTTCAATTTGATCTCCAGTTAGATATTGAGTTCCCTTCCTTAAAGAGGAAAGCCTTAGATGTTCCTATGCCACGAAAATACCGCTTCCACAATTTGCTAGACTAGCCTCTATCACCCAGCTCTTCAAGGGAAGTAAATTCTACTATATGAGATTATTTCCCCTACCTTCGAGTTCGGTACTAGCTCCTGCCATGTACCCTTGACCAAGACTTAGTGCCCCAATAATAACAGATAGATCAACAAGTACTATGAGTGCATGGTGAAGGAGGTTGAGGAAGCCTCCCATGTAGCTGAAGAGGGGTCCATCCGTGAGACCTCTCCTTCATGGTGGTAGCAGATTTAACCATCTCTCACCTGTAGAGGGAGAGAAAGATGTTAGGAGGATAGCATCATCGCCACCATGACCCGCAGAGTATGAGACACTGGATAAGAAGAGGAGGAAGCCTTACACTGGTCTGAGGTCCATGCTCAGGAGAGAGCTCATGGATGTTCTGAGCCCGCCACAATTCATGACTTGAGATGAGTGATCCCTAGAAGTGTAAGGGATTAGATCTATAGAGAGAAGGCCATGGTGGTCAAGGTTGCTGCCCAAGCGGGCAAGAGAGATAGGAGAAGGTTTGTTAGATAGTCAGTGGCCTCAGCACTGATTAGCCATCCAGATCGATGAGCTGATAGAACTGATCATTCAAACAGGATAGTCCTTATCGGTTCTAGCAGGACAAAACCTTTGGCAGAGAGGTACCCGCTGTCACCACCGCCACACCGCTCCACTCCCCAACCATCATCATTAGTCTATGTCCCATCATCAGAAGTTCCCGTTAAATACCATAAATCAACATCTAGAGAAAAGACATCCCCCTTGGTAATACAATTACGTCCCAAGGACCACACTCCATCTAGTCCACTGGTTAAGGTGAGATCGAGCTTCCCCGCTCGACTTTCCACCCCAACAGTAGAGAACAAGGAGTGATGCCCCAAGAGCATTGTAGTCACTCCATTGCCACAGCCAAAGGAGAAAGAATAAGGAAATGCTGGGTTGACTCCCATGGCTGTCGAGCCGGTCAGAAGTAACACTCCTTCTATCAAGAACATACAGTGCATCAATTCTTCAGGACACAGTCCATTAGTGAGTAACCACCGAACATATATCCCAGTACTTCTGGGTATAGTGGATGACCGATCATTAGAAGAGGTATTTGAAGACTATCGTTCTGCAGTGAGGAAGATAGTTGGAGATAATCATTCTGACCAAGAGGAGGGTATGATTGACTTCAACGTCAATGAGGATGACCTTTTGGACAATACTGTTGAAGTCCATATGGTTGACACGATGATCCTGCAGCTTAATAGCCTGTGAATCTCGTGGTGTTGTAGTTGAGGAAGGTGGCATCGGACTCAACTCAATGCCTTCTCCAATAAATCAAGCTCAAGGATGATCAGATTGATAGGATGGAGAGGAGAGTAGAGGAGTTGATAGCAATAGTACTAGCATTATGAATCAAGCACCTATCTCACAAACCACTCCTATGGAGGTCGATAGATCTAAGTTAATGCATATCCTAGATCAACCCTAAAGCAATACCTAATGGATGAGGATACCAGTACCTTGCAAAAGAAAAAAACTTATAGTACTTCCATGCATAAAAAGATATTAAGCAGATGGTAGAACAACAATTGATGGAGGCTTTGGCCCAAGCCCAAGGGAGCTTAGCTGTTCTAAAGGGTAGACCCTACCCAAAGGAATTTGATGTTGTTCAATACCTTAAAGGTTTTGTGCCACCATCCTTCAAGGTATTCGATGGTAGTGGGAACCCTAGGTAGTACATTGTATATTTCATAGCTAGTTATTACATTGCTAGTGGTAGTGATGCCCTACTCTTCTGGCAGTTTGTTGGTAGTCTTTCTAGAGTGGCCTTTGATTAGTATGCTGAACTACCCAACGATTTGGTGAAATATTTTACAGAATTAGAGAAGCTTTTTATTAGTAGATTCGTAGGAGCTCAGCAAAGAGTGACTGTAAGGGATCTCATTGTGGAGAAACAAAAACCCAACGAGTCCCTTATTGATTATATTCTTAGATGGCAAAACTTGTGTATGAAATGTGAACCACAACTGTAGGAGTAGCATGCCATTAAAATTCTTTTCAAGAATCTTCATGGTCTGGTCACTTATTCTTAAGGGTTTTACCATAAAGACATTTGAGAAACTAATTAGCAAGGCAGCTAACCTATAAGAGGAAGCCAAACAGTTACCCTTCTCAGACTAGTCATTTAAGATTAAACCTAAAAAAGTGTTTGAGAAGAAGTCAGGGACAACAGTAGTAGTGGATAACGGGAAACAGCCGATGAGGCCATAGTTTGAGAGGCCTAGAGATCAGCAGCCTTCATTCCCACCTCCTTTTTCACTACCTCAACCACCACAAAGGCCAGCCCAACAGCCTATACAATAGCGATACTAGTATTTACCACAAGGTAGCTACTATACACCTACTCTTGCTGATAAGCTCAACAAGTCATACACATTCAAGAGGGAGGTAGTCAGCAAAATTTTCAAGAACCTTCTTAAGAAGCCTGATTTCTAGCTATCCAAGCCTAGATAGCCAGAGGAAGTGGGTAGGAGTGATGATCCTAACTACTACCCCTACCATTGCATATTAGGCCATGTGTTGGAGGACTACTTTACATTCAAGTATTAGCTTGAACATAGCTACAAGGCAGGGGCCATAGTGATCCCCAAAGAATACTTAGTAGAATAACTTTTTGGTTCTATTAAAGTAGTCTTTAGGGATACATCCAATCCTCTCAAGACAAAAGAAGGCTGAGATATCTGTTTGTCTCATACCTTTAAAATGATTAATTCTAAAATCAAAAAACTTTCTTTATAGGTGCCTGACTCAGATCAGACCTCTAACACTAAGAAAGGTTTCAGTTATGAGGGACAACTTGGGGAGGGTGGAAGCCCAACAATAGTAATAGCCACCACGTGCTCGAGATAGTTCCATTGCATTACCATCATACGATTCAGTATTCTGCCTCCCACTATTGTAGTCACCGCATCTACTAGCTCGCCACCACCAGTTGGAGTGTTGTATCCACGGATGACGGCACCAAGCCACTCATACCGCTTACTTTATTTGACTTTTTCATGTGCCACCAAAATTGAAGAAATTGATGAATAAGAATAATTCCACTTACATCTTATCTACTTTTGAAGATCTTAGTGATTTTATTCCTATTGATAGCTCTCCAAGTCATAATAATAACAATCTGAATAACTCTGATAAATTTCATTTTAATTCAGAAATAGATTGCCCTTTTATGAATCGTCAGGGTTCACCACTCAAGATAGATTTGAAGTCATCTCACTCTGATGATCTTTTAGGAGAAGCTGTAGGTATACCTGATGAGCAGGTAGAACTTTCCACAAGATTCTTTTCACAAGAATTCATTAAAGTTAACCTCCGTAGTAATAAAGTTTTACCTCCTAGGGTAGCACCTCAAGATAAGGGTAAACAGGTCATTGGTCCTAGTGAGTAGATAGCCCCTCCACAAGATGATCCACCCTTAGATATGCTTGTAGAGGACCAACCTAAAGTTTATTACAACTTCCTTGAACACCTTTGAAAGTTTTCATCTAGTTAAGCATATAAGATGCCCTTATTTTATCTAAAGAGATGGGGGAATCACTAGTCAAAGCATTATTTAACCCAAAAATATTCATAGCTTAATTGGCCACTGCTAATTCAGCTAGAGAGGAGGCATGCTTTTCAAAGGAAGTCTTAGGAGTTAAGTTCTTAGATGAAGACTAATTACTTAGGATAATATAACACAATCGCCCACCCTCTACATCACTATGGATGTTGGCAAGTTCAGGTTATACAGAGTATTGGTTGATCTAGATGCATCATTGAACATTATGAGTCTAAGAACCCTTGCCTACTTGAGGATCAACATCTCTAAACTCCAATCCGAGAAAATGATGTTGAAAGGATTCATTGAACAAGGCAAGAGGGTCTTAGGATCCATTGTGTTGCCTTTGTAGATAGACGATTGGAAGATAGAGGCCAAGTGTCACATAATAGAATTTGATACATTTTAAATACATTGCTAGGGTGACCTTGGATTCATAAGAACAACATGGTTCCATTCTCTTTACATTAGTGTATTAAGTTCATCAAGGATGAGATCGAATATTGTGTCAAAGGAGATCTCAAACCATTTGCAGTACATGAGATTGAGATTTATGAGGACACAAAAACAAATTATCTTCTCTCATGAACTTAATCAAAATGAAAAAGAAAAAGAAAAGGAAAATAAAGAAAAAAAAAAAAAAAAAGGAAATGAAAATGAAAATGAAAAGAAAAGGGAGTGAGAAGAAGACATTAGGGAGGAAATAGAGTCTGAGATTAGATTACACCACAATTCGTTACTACATTTTAGCAAGTGGGAAGGATGACCCAACCTCCACCAGAACAAAGAAGAGGCAAGTCTAGAGGGAGCCCCAGAGGTGGAAGACCCCATGCCTACCACCTGCCAGGAGGTTCATCCCAGCATCCAAAACTACGCCTACCATATATAGACTTAGAATCTAGTTCAGAAGATGAGGTTTATGTAGTGACAATGTCAGCTGCTCTTTACATCAGCAGATCCCATTGGAGGTGACACTAGAGCCCGACAGTGATGAATACTGGGTCCACAACAAAGCATAAATGTATGCAAATCTCTTATATTTAAAACTATTAGATAGCATATGGGTGCCTATTGACCTCTTTTTTAGAATGAGCTCTCAATCTCTCCATCTTAGACATAGGACTCCTCTTAGACACTAAGAGTTCCTTAGTCTTAAGACAAGTGATTAAGTGAACACTCAACCTAACCCTAAAGACTAAGAAGAGTTAACCATAAGAATAGGCCATGCCTTAGGGGTGTTAGGAAAACTTGCCTACCTTATAGCTTGAACCAAATCCTTACTTCCTTCTTTCAAGTCAAACTCCAACTCCAAACCAACTTCAAACTCAAATCAATTACAACTTAATTGATTTTCTCAAACCTTAAATCAACTTCAAATTCAAATCAACTTCAATTCCAAATCAAATCTCAAATCAATTCTAACTTAATTGATTTTCTCAAACCTTAAATCAATTCCAATAGATTTTCTCAAATCATGAATCAATTCCAAATGATTAAAACCCATGATTGAATTCCATATTCAAAAAAAAATCCTTTCTAAGTCACCTTGATTTCATCTTATGGACTTAGCTCAAATTAAATTCAAATCAATTCAAATTTAAAAGATTTTCTCATAACTCATTTATATTCTCATTTATATTCACAAATATAAATGAAATATAAATTCAAATATCCAAAACAAATTCAAAACTCAAATCCAAATCCAACCTAAAATCAACCTGTACCCTTTCAAGTCAAATTCTTGAACTTGGTCAAATCTACCTCAAATCAATCCAAACCCTTGGATTTTCTTCATAATTCAATCAATCCTTCAATAATGAAACCAATTATAAACATAAACTTCAATCATCAAACCAAAACTAAATTCAAAACTCAAACCCAAGTCAAACCCATGTTCATCCTGTGAACTTGAAATTGTCAAATGAATCAAAATCCATTTGACTCCAAATCACTTGCAAATGGATTTATATTTCAATCATAAGTCCATATCTGAGTTCAACAAAACTTGAATCAAGCCTTGATCAAGTCAATTGACCCACATAGGCTTACTTGATCCAAAGTGATCTAAAGTATCTTTTTTGAGCCAAATTCTAATCCTACCCAAATAGGACTGAACTAAGCCCATCTAAGCCTCACATTGTGAGCAACAATCATCATAAGATGATCAATCACTCAAATTAGGTCAAACCAAGTCAAACCTAGCCTTTGACCAAGTCAAAATTTGACCTAAATGAAACCTAAACTAGCCAAAATCTACCATAGGCTAAATTGATTGAAACCATTGATCAAAACCAAGTCATCATTTGAGCCAAACCAAGCTCAATTGGCCACTTGAACCAAGTTGACCCAACTTGACCTAAAAAGTCAAAATGTGTCAAATCCTGATATAATCCAAATTAATTGAAACCAATGGGTCAAGTACATTCTAAATATGTTGAACTTAACCAAAGCCTCAATTGGCCAACTAGACCCAACCTAGCCCAATTGACCATGAACCTAACTTGACCTAAAAGGTCAAATAAAGCCAAAATCAAACCAAACCAAAATTTATTGAAATCAAAGCTACCAAAACATTTCAAATGACCAACCAAATCTAAACCAACCCATGATCTAACTCAATTGGGTCAAGTGGGTCAAATTGGTCAACTTGACCCATTTGACCTAAATGAAATCAAATGAACCAAAACCAAATATAAATCAAATTGAACCAAACCAATGATACTAAAACATTTCAAATGGTCAATGAATTTGACCCAACCCTTGGTTTGACCTAATTTGACCAATTGGTCAACTTGACCCAAGTTGACCCATTTTGACCTAAATGGGTCAACATGAGCCAAATGATATCAAATCAACTCCAAATTCATTGAAATTTGGACCAACCCAATTTCAAACTATTCCAAATCTGCCTAAATTAAAATCAAAGCCAAATGGCCATTTTACCCCTAGGTCAAGGGGTAACCAATGGCCAATTCCACTTGGAATTTGGTCAAATCCTTTTTATGGCCACTTGACACCCTTTTAGTGGACCAAATTGACACTAATAAGTATGGTGCACATGACCCAATGGGTTTGGGTTAGCCAAACCCAACCTAAGGCAAAAACTGACCACCCAATGGGAAATGAGCATATGGAATCACCCCATACCCTCATTTAGCATGTGGGAAACTCCTCCACTACTCTTCTCTACCAAAACCGAACCATGTGAAGTCCTTAACAACCTAACAAACCTAATCAATCAAGTTAATTGATCCAAAATGAAAGGATAGCTCATGGCCATCTGATCGTTGTAAGGGGAGATATACTCCCCCTAATTCCACTTCATTTCACATCACTTGCTGTCGATTGAGCCAAAGGAACCTAGAGGAAGCATTACTAAGTTCTCTCAAGCATCCTCAAGCTCTTTCTAATTCTCCATTTTTGATTTTGCCTAAATAAAAAATAGGAGAGCTGAGTGAGAAATCCACTTTGCTCAATTCACAACTAACTCCAATTGCTCTTGCAAGCACCATCAGAGGACCCAATCGAGCTCACCCAAATCAAATACCAAGTAATCAAGCCACACAAATGAGGAGTTCAACCAAAGCCGCAAGCATTTGAAGCTCATCTTGGCCAATACAAGGATCCACTTGATCTCAAGCCTTTAAACCTTCAATAGGACTTCATCTCCACTAGACGAAGCTACCTCAATAATTGGGAGTGTCGGTGAAAGCCTCCGGTGAGGTATGCCTCAAAACTAAGCTTAGTGTAGGAATTCTTTGGTCCTTTTTGAAGGGAAGTATAATCCCATTGTAATTCAACCATTGGATGTCTTTATTCTTGCTCTTAGATGGTGTGTGTTCAATCCCTACTCAATCCGAGCATAAGTGAGCTCGGATCAAGCCATAGAGGACGGACGGCTGCCATCTCCCATAGGCGAGGGCAGGGATGAATCATGGACTATCCATCTCGCATGTTTTGGATGGATGGTCAAGATTAAATGATCTAGATCTGCTATTTTAATCCCTTTAAATCCATGGGTTTGATCCTAACCATCCAATCTTTGATTGGACGGTCCATGGAGAAAATGTGTAGCCGCCGGTTGATTGTGCAACTGATTTGATAACTTAAATAACCAATCTCATCACACCATATGGAAAGTGTGAGCCACGTTAGCGATCCACGTGGTGCCGACGGGATTAGTTATATAATTAGGCTATTTAATTAAATAATAATCATAAAAACTTCCAAAATACATAACTAAATGTAGAAAAATCCAAAAAATACAAACTCAACTTCATTTTAAAGATAATTCAAAGGGGAATAATATAAAATTAAGTTTAATTGATTTTGAATAGTAATATTTTCTTAATTGGGGATGTAATTATGTTAATTACTCCTTAATTATTTCAATAATTAATTCTAAACTCCTTAGGGTTAATTCCAAACCCATGATTTTCTTGGAATTTATTATTGGATTAATTTAGGTAATTGCTTGTTTCATCTCTAATCACTCCCTTAATAAATTAAATGATTAATTAACCTACTAAATGATGATAAATTCATTAATTAATCCTGGTAGTCATCTTGAAATAGTGGATAGACTTAGGAATGAGATTATGATGCATTTTCCAAATCTTTTCCCCTAAGTCTATCTTATTTGAACGAAAACTTAATTAATTTATAAATTGATTAATGATTTAATCATTTCATTAAATGGCTTAATTAACCAAACTCAAAGTAAAAAATTAATCCATAAACTTAATCACTTAATCAATCTTTTTTTTGGTAGACACTTAGGTGTTCAATAACCTAAGTAAGCTTAAGGAAATCAAATCCAACCTACATGTGTGGGAAGGGTTATGAAAGTACTTAATTGATTTCTTTAGCTTAATTAATACATAATTGTGAGACAATTGCATTAGGCCCCTTTCTTTCTTAGGAGAATTGCTGATTTAAATTAAATGTGGTAGCATATCATATGTTGGCTCACAATTGTTTCAATAATTACGTTAAGGAGGTGTAGGAAAGCGGTAATTAATGAACTTAATTTACACCCTAACCTAAACAAAACATAAAATCAACTTAATGGTTCTAAAAATTAAATTAAAATAACACACACATATGGGGGATGGGATAGGATCAACAAACCTTTTCACATTTCCTAAATCAAATTGAACTCAAAATTAAAACAAAATTCCATTAAACAATTTTGATTCACTTTAAATGATCTTATTCCATTGAATTGTCTTTAGGAATTAATTAAGGTGAATGAAATTACATGCTTACATCACTTTATTTCTTTTCTAGCATGCTAAGTGTTGTGTGCCATATGAAAATCATGCATTCATGTCTTTTTAAAAGTCAAATTAAAATGAAATGTTTCCTTTATGTCAAATTGCATGTTTTGGCTAAAGTAAGAATATGAATGGCTATTAGCACTACTAAATCCAAAATTATTTTCAAAACTTATAAATCAAACATTACAAATGAAAGGTATGCTACTTATAATTACTTATAAGCTTGCATGTGAGTATAATATTAGATGTGCATTATGTGACTTTCCTTCTCTTCTCATTTAACATAGTTATGAATAGGATTTGAAAAGTGTATAGTTCATTTGAAAAGAACACAACAGTTGCTTAAATCCATTCCTATTCATTCCTATGTTATCACTTAAGAAGGATCATCACATTTGCATATGTAAATTAAACAACCAAAATCAAACAAAAAATCATAAAAATCCTTTTGTAAAAATGATTCATCATTAAGATTCTTTTTGTCTATGCACATATATAAAAAATGTAAAAAAATGGTAATATCTTGACATCATAATGATTTAACAAAAGGTTAAGCCCATTGTACAGTAAGAAAAAATATCCTACATAGTGCCTTAATTGTACTTTCATAGTAAATGCATTTGATTAATGGATAAAAGAATTCTTTTCTACTTAATAAAATCATGCATCATAAAACATCCAAATTTCTTAAGCAACATCTCTTAGCATTCATCATGTGTTAATATTTTTATGCATGTATGCTTAGGTTCATCCATATGCATGTTACACATGTTGGAAAGAAATAAAGTGTTGTAATAATTCACTTTAATTAATCTTAAAATTCTTTCTTTTGAATATTTTAGAGAAATATAAACTTAGGATTAATTAAAACACATAATAAAATATTCATTAAAGAAAATTCACAAATGAATCTACCTTAGAAATTACTTAAGGTAGAGAGGAAAGAGAAGTTCTCTTCTCTTTTCCTCGCTTTACTTAGTAATTAATTTTAGGTTCATTCAAACTAAATCAAATCATGAAATAAAACTTAACCAAATCAACTAAACCACTTAAATGAAACCACCCTCTATGTTGAACCCTTCATACTTAGAAAATTATAACCTTAAAGCCTAGCTAAGACATACCACAAGCCTTAAATGGCACAACATTAGCTAAGTCACCATTTCTAGTCATGTTGTATGGTTTGATGCTTGATTTTATTTTATGATCTAATGTTTTAGTCTGGATGTTAGGGTGTATGTGCGTAGACTGAATGATAGGATGATCTTAGTCTAATCATTGTCTTTTGCAGGAGATTGTGCTTAAAGGGGTTAATAAAAATATAAATTTTGTGTTGCTTATACCCCTAAGCATAATCCAAAATAGGCTGGTGGACTTGGTTACCCATGTGTGGGTGCTAAGTCCAATTTATTCATATACATGGGATTATGTGGTTTGTTTAGCTAATCTCTATTTTGTAGGTTTTAGTTAGATTTTTTTTCCCATTTTCATGTAATTTTGCAATTAGATTTGGAATGAATGTTATGGGATTGATGAACATTGGTCATAAGACTGTCTTATGTACCATGTGAAGCCTTTAGCCACATTCCAACCAAAAAAAAAGAAGAAAGAAGAAAAAAGAAAGAGAAGAAAGAAAAGAAAAGAAGAAATGAAGAATGAAGAATGAAGACCCCATAACATGAATTCTATTGTAATTAATCATTTGTATAAGGGTTGTATAGGGTAGAGCTAAATTTTTTTGGTTTGTGTGGAGCCCAACCACAAAAAGGCCTCTTTTCTTTTGCTAGCTTTATAAATTATTTGATGTTTGTTTAGCTTGTGCATTAAGATGGCATTATTTTTCCAGTTTCTTCCTTGCTTTGATGAATGGCCAGGATGCAATTAGGCTCTTAGAGAAAAATAAATTTTCTATCTAATTAAACAACTCAAAACTAAAAATAAATAACTCATAATCTCACTTAAACCCTAGGTTATAAAACAAGATAAAAGATTTAGCAACCCCTTAACTGGATGTTGTATGTTATCACATCATGCATAAAAAGCATCTTGTTTCACTCTTGTTGTGGAGGGCTTCCACCTTTGCTAGGGAACTTGGCTTGACCTTTGAGAACCATGGTGGAAACACACCTCCTTCTTGCTGATTTTGGCCCATAATCCAATTTCTCATGCATTGGGCATATGAATCCTAAAGCCTGTGTCTAATTAATTGTCCAAAAATGAAAATAAAACATAATAAAAATTTGCATTAGATTTAAGTCATTAATCATGCCCTACATGATCTAGTCTCTTAGGGAGTGTGTTTAAGGACTTTGTCTCTTTCTAAATAAATAACAGCTTAGCTATCTTGGAAAAGCATATGACTTGCCTACATGTATTTAAAATTGTAGGAAAAGTTAGTTGGTGGCCACCCCTAAGCGATTGTAAGTCCAACAAATGGGTGGTTTATCCTCTCTTGTAGAGGTAAACCAAATACCCATTTTTGCTTTAGATTTAGGTCATGCTTGCCCTCTCCCCTAGGTTTAGAGGTTGCTACTTCATTTATAAGCATAAACCCTCACCTCTTAGTATTTCCATCTAGTGAATTGTAAGTCATAGATTTCTAATAAAATTCAACTCAAACAAATAAATCAATTTAAAAAATATAAAGCCCAACCATATAGTTTGGGATGCTTACTAGGCTTTAGTATCATAAGCATCCCTACTTATCTTCCTTTGTTTGATAATAACTCCCTCTTGATCAATCTCACTTGATCTTCTAAAAATAAATCAATTGATTGATAGTCCTATCTTTGAAATCTTTGGAGACAATGATCATTTACCTTAATTGAGAGTATTCTTAAGAAATCTCATTCCTTAAGATGTAATTAACTATGGGGCTTGCTCCATAGAACTTAATGAACCTTTAAAATAAACCTGCTTTCCTTTTCCATATAAAGTAGAAGAAGAATCTCTATAAACCACATACCCTAGTCCTTATTAAGGTGATTAGGTCCATTGTAGGATGTTGACTTATGTCTCTCGAGATAGTACATCATTTCTCAATTCCATACTCGATCACCCTAATAAGAACATATGTGAATCTATGTGGTGTTCCAATTAAATGGATATTTTTAAAAGATAGATGAAGATAGAAATATTTCACCATAGATTTTCTCACTACTGAATGGTTCCTCCATCTTTGATAAATGATCATTGTCTCCAAGTCGATAGTGGGTTTTATTTTATATGAATCCAAGACTATCTTTCTTTTCTATTGGCACTTAGTTTATTTCATCCTTAAGCTAAGCTAGCCAACATCCTTTGTGTTTTAGGACTTCACTGGGTCTTAAAACTCTCTGGTTCCCCAATGAAAGTAAAAAAATTAATAAAAGAAATAACTAAAGACTTCCTCCTTACCATTTTATGGTAAGGAAAGGTTCATTCCAAAATAAGAAAAATAAATCCTTTATAATTTCCAAAAACACTTTTTCAAAATGATAATAAAATATTTCACAAAAAGTTTCATAAATCACCCTTCTCTAATAAACTTCATGACTGTTATATGTAGGATCATTTCAAAATCAAAATCAACAATCGTATCTTCAAAAAGCACAAATTAACATCTTCATTCAATTTGTTGAATGAAGATTTCATTTTAAAAACAAAATCAATAATCATCATTTTCAAAATAAAACCAACAATCATATTTTCAAAACAAAATCAACAATCATCTTTTTTAAAAATAAAATCCAAAATCATATTTTCCAAAAGCACAAATGAACATCTTCATTCAATTTATTGAACGAAGACTTCATTTTCAAACAAAATCAATAATCTTTTTCAAAATAAAATCCAAAAAATCATGTTTTCAAAAGCACAAATGAACATCTTCATTCAATTTGTTGAATGAAGACTTCATTTTCAAAACAAAATTAACAATCACCTTTTCAAAAATGAAATCAACAATCATCTTTTCAAAATTTAAACACACATGGATCCTTTATTTAGAATACCTAAATTTTCTTAGTAGAGAATTTTCTTTTCAAAATAAAATAAAATAATGGATCCTTTATTCAATACTTAAATTTCAAGTAAAGAATTCTCTTTTCAAAAAAAAACAACATTTGATCTTTCATTTAGCATACCCAAATTTGCTAAGTGAAGATCCTCTTTTTGAAAAATCAAAATCAAAAATCAAAAATCAAAAATCAAACAATACATGGATCTCTTACTTAGCATACTTAAAATTTTCTAAGTAAAGAATTCTCTTTTCAAAAAAACAAAGTAAAAATAAAAATAAAAAGAAAACACAACATTTGGATCTTTCATTTAGCATACCCAAATTTACTAAGTGAAAATCCTCTTTTTCAAAAATCAAAATCAAAATTAAAAATCAAAAACAACAATTGGATCTTTCATTTAGCATACCCAAATTTGCTAAGTGAAGATCCTCTTTTTCAAAAATCAAAATCAAAACTAAAAAATAAAAAACAAACAACATTTGGATCTTCCATTTAGTATACCCAAATTTGCTAAGTGAAGATCCTCTTTACAAAAATCAAAATAAAAAAAATCAAAAATCTAAAACACACATGGATCCTTCATTTAGCCTACTTAAATTTGCTAAGTAAAGAATTCCCTTTTCAAAAATCATCAAAAATAAAATACATTTTAATTTCCTTAGCATACATAAATTTGTTAAGAATCCTCTTTTCAAAATCAACAAAACAAAGCACATTTGGATTTCTTTAGAATACCTAAATTTACTAAGGGTCTTCTTTTCAAAATCATCAAAAATCAAAACACACATGGATCCTTTATTTAGCATACATAAATTTGCTAAGTAAACAATCCTCTTTTCAAAAAATCAAAATAAAATATATTTGGATTTTTTTAGCATACCTAAATTTGCTAAGAATCCTCTTTTCAAAATCATCAAAACAAAAACACATTTGGATTTCTTTTATTTAGCATACCTAAATTTGCTAAGTAAAGAACTCCCTTTTCAAAAAAATCAAAACAAAACACATTTGGATTTCTTTAGCATACCTAAATTTGCTAAGAATCCTCTTTTTCAAAATCATCAAAAACAAAACACATTTGGATCCTTTATTTAGCATACCCAAATTTGCTAAGTAAAGATCTTCTTTTCAAAAATAATAAAACACTTGGATTCTTCATTTAGCATACTCAAATTTGCTAATGAATATTCCATTCTCAAATTCACACATGACTCACAAACAAGCAAACAAAAGAAGAAGAAATTTGTTTTTAAACACCTCACCTGGCATACCCAAATTTCTAAGTAAGTAAATTCCAAAATTACAAATCAAATAAAAATTAAATATCAACCTATGGAAGCATCAATCTCACCAAAAATATATGAAGCCCTTTTCAACATACACAATTTATTGAAAAATGGATTCTACATTCAAAAATCTCCTTTCCAATCAATTCCAAAATCTCTCTCCAAACTCAAAGAGCCCCACTTATCATATCCAAATTGTTGAGTGTAGGTTCAAAATTCTAAAAACAAATTTAAGAAAAATCTGATTCGAACTTGTTTTCAGCATTGTAGACTTTTAGTCAATTTCTAAGTTTCACTTCAGCCTGGGCCAATGGCAAAGAAGTAATGTTCATATTTCCTTCATGATGGATTTGGCCTTGATCGGCCGCCTCCCACGCCTTGCCCACCTCATCCATTTTGGTCGAGGTTTGAGGGGCTAGATCACATGTGAGGGGACCACCCTCACAACCAAGAGAGCATGGTGACCGGGGTCATCCGTTGAGTTACCATCCATTCATAGATTCCCTCATCAAAAGGAAGGCTGTAGTTCATAGAATTGAATTACATGAGCTTTGTTCCCCTGCATCCTAGTTTGGGCAAGACCCACTGCTGTTTCCTCCAAGGGAAGGCTCTATTCAAGGATTGTCTCCCCTACCTACGAGGTAGGGTCTAGTTCCCACACTGCTCATCCCACCAGGACTCAGCCAAAATAAGAACCGCATAATCAAGCAATATCATACCAGATACCGGCTGGAGGCGTACAGAGGAGTTACCTAGGATGGTTTCCCCATTGATCATAGAAAACAAGTTCCACCCTCTCTCTGGATCTGATGGAGAGGATGTTAGGAGGATCTCAGTTTTACCTCCACCTACAGTACAGTTTCAAGCTTCTATCATTAAGAGGAGGAGGTCGTACACCGGCCTTTGATCAGTTCTTCATTGAGTTGGTGGAGCCTACGAAAGATCGAGTTCAAGGCTCAATTTGATTTACATTCAGTCCTTCCCCATAATGTGGGTAGACAGATCAGATAGAAGAATGCCAAGGAGGCCCTACATGTACATTACTAGAGTGGTGAGGTACAACGTAATGAGCTCTTAGCCTATCACTTTCTAGATCGACGGCTACCGGATCATAGATAGCATTTTATTGATGGGTACTACCCATCATAGGAGAGGAGCTCCTACTTAGAGAGGTGGTGGCTCCACCACACGCTACTCCATGCCCCACCATCTCGCATGTTCCATCATCACTGTTCCAAAGAAAAGGCCAGGGGCAGATCGGGAGAGAGAGCCCCATTGGTGATCCTATGGCCAAGAGATCCCATTCCATCTACACCACTAAGGTGAGATGAGCTCGCTGACCTCTACCCTAGTCATGAAGAAGGAATGGCAACCTGTGAGTATAGTAGTCATTCCATCACCACCACCACCACAAAGCGGAGAAATAGTAGGAGGGGAGACATTTTGCCCCCCATGGCTATAGATCCTCCTAGAGTACCATCCCATCCAAAGGTCGCTAGATCATCTTTCTTGTAGCATAACCCCTCATAGGGGGTTCACAAGAATGAGGTTAGGTGTCTCTCTATTCATGGAAGCGATCCTACTATTGGTCAGCCTCGATCTTATGTACCTATTCAGTTAGACTGATCCCTAGATGACATTGTAGCTTAGTATCTAGTGCAGAAGAAGGAAATCTTAGGATATGCCTTATCTAATTTAGAGGATGAGAAAGTCAGTTTTTATCCTAATCAAGATGATCTTAGAGGATTCAGGGGTACACATGGTAGGGGTTCCCTCCTTGTGATCAGATTTGAAGGTGTGGCAAGTGAAAACACGCCTACTGACCCAACACCTCCTTCAATAATTAAAGTAAAAAGATGAACAAATATAGGATGGGAAGAGCTTGAAGACTTGCATAGAGTTTTGGCACTTCAACTCAAGCCCAAGTGCATCCTACTATTGTGAGACTAGAAGTTATTGCATGTCTTGGATCAACAAGACTTTGCCTCCAGAGAGCAAGGCGACCTTGTATAGGGAGTGGATAGTACCTCCATACAAGAAAAAGACATTGAAACCATAGTTGAGGAGCAAGTGAGAGAAGTGTTGGCTTAAGCTCAAGGAGGATCATCACTTCCAAAGGGTAGACCCTACCCAGAGTAATTTGATGCCATCTAGTACCCTAAGGGTTTCATGCTACCTTCTTTCAAGAGCTTTGATGGCAGCGGGAACCCAAGGCAATACATAGTGCACTTCAGAGCCAGCTATTGCAATGCTGATGGTAGTGATGTTTTACTCTTTTGACTTTTTGTCAGTAGCTTAGTAAGCATAGCCTTCGATTGGTATGCTAAACTTCTCAACAGTTCAGTGAAGACTTTTGCTGAGTTGGAGCTACTTTTCATTAAGAGGTTTGTTGGATTCAGAAAAGGTGATAGAAGATCTCGTTGTGGCTCAACAACACCTGGTGAGTCCCTCTTGATTATATTCTCGATGGCACAATTTGAGTATGAAATGTGAACCATGATATCTCAATCACGCCATTAAAGTTCTACTGAAGAATATTCATGGCCCGATCGCCTTCATGCTCAAAGGTTTTACCATCAAGACATTTGAGAAATTAATCAACAAGGAGACTAGCTTACAAGGAGAAGCCAATCAGTTTCCTTTTCTAGATCAATCAACAAAGCCAAAGCCACAGAAAGCTTATGAAGAAGCCAGGGGTAGTGATAACAGTAGACAACGAAAAGCAGCTGGTCAAAGAGTAGTATGAGAGACCTCGAGCTCCACAGCCATCACTTTCACCTCCTTTACCACTTCCGAGGCCATCATATCGGCCACCATAGTAGCCTTCATGACCTTCACTGCCTCCTCCTCAGCCATATCCATAATAGAAGTGGTACGCATACCCGCCACTAGGTAGCTACCATCCATCTATTCTTATGGATAAACTAAATAAACCATATTCATTTAAGGGGGAGATAATCAGGAAAATCTTTAAGAATCTCTTAAAGAAACCTGATTTTTAGCTACCCGGGCCTAGAAGGCCAGAGGAAGCGGGCAAGAGTTATGATCCTAACTTTTGCCCCTACCACCACATGCTAGGTCATGTTTTGGAGGATTTCTTTACATTCAAGGACTAGCTTGAGCATAGCTTCAAGACGAGCACCATAGTTATCCTAAAGGAATACCTTGTGGACAACCACCCAGCTCCATTAGAGTAATCCTTGGGGATATCTGCGATCCTCTCAAAACCAAAGAAGGTTGGGATATCTCCTTATCCCAAACCTCTAAGAAAATTATTTCCAAAATGAAGAAAATTTCCTTAGGTGTAGCAACCTCCAACATCAAGGAAGGTTTGCAAGCCAAGATAACTTGGGGAAAGGGGAGCTAGTAGCAAGCAACACCATGCCACTGGGATAAAGTAAGAACCATCGAATGAGCCCAGCCTCTAGTTTACTACTACTAAATAGCTCTTCCTCTAGTAGACATCTTGTATCGGTGGATAAGGGTCCCTCACCCCACTTACTTTACTAGATTTCTACTATGTACCTCCTTCAAAACCTAAGAAATCAAAGAATAAAGCTAGTTTGAATTATATTTGTGTCACTTCTGATGGGTTGTCTAATTCTAATCTTATAGAAAACTCTTCAAGTCTAGAAAATAATTATAACAACTCCGATCTTCCTCTTTCTGATTCAGAGTTGGACTTTCTTTCTCTGAATACTATGGGCTCACCTCTTGAGATAGACTTGGAATCATCTGATTAAGGGTCCCATAGGAGAAGCTAGGTGAGCTCACGTAGTCCTTCCACTAACCGCCAAAGAGATCACCGAAGTCAACCTCCATAGTGGCAAGGTTCTACCTCCTAGGCAGCACCTCAAGATAAGGGGAAACAAGATATTGGTTCAGATGATTGAGAAGCGCCTCCACAGGATGTTCCACCCTTATATACGCTTATAGAGGATCAGCCCAAGGTGGATTACAATATCCTCTCTCACCTGAGAAAGTAGCCATCTAAGTTAAGCATATATGATGCCCCTATCTTATCCAAAGAAATGAGGGAATCATTAATTAAGGCTCTTCTTGATCTACATATATGCTTAGCTTAGCTGACCACTATTGGAGAGGAGGCACATTATTCTAGAGAAGTCCAAGGAGTCACTTTCATAGATGAAGACCTTCTCCTTGGGGACATGGAGCAAAACCGCCCCTACATTACAAAGGACATGGGTGATTGACTTTCTAGAGTTCTTGTCAATCTAGGTGCATCGAACATTATGAGTCTAAAGACCCTACCTATTTGAGGATTGACATCTCCACACTCGAGGAGATCATGATGATTGAGAGGATTCAATGAACAAGAGGGCTTTAGGTTCCATGTGTTACCTGGAAATAGTGATTAGAAGATTGAAGCCAAGTTATATATCATTGATTCAAATACTTCGTTCACCGCTTTGCTCAGAAGGCCTTGGATACATCAGAACAAGAAGATTCCATCCTCCCTTCATCAGTGCATCAAGTTCAGAAGGGATGGGATTGAATATTGTGTCAAAGGTGATGAAAAGCTATTTTTAGTTAGAGAGGTTGAGATATATGAGGATGCGATCTACTTTCTTCCTTAAAACACCTTTTCTCATGAATTTGGTCCAAATAAATTTAAAAGAAAAAGAAAAAGAAGAAAAAGAAAAAATAAGAGAAAGGAAAGAAAAATGAAAGTTCAAGTGAACAAGATAAGGATACCAAGGAAGATGTAGAGACGCATATCACATTCCACCCATAGTTTATTCCATCATATGGACATATGGATAGGATGACTCGACCTCCACCGTATAGAGGTAGAGGTAGATATAGAGGAAGTTCCAAAGGGAGAAGACCCCCTAATTGGCCACCAACCAACATAGGTTATATTCTAGTTCACAGGAGTACCCTAACTATTCACATAGACTTAGAATCTAGCTTGGAGGATGAGTCTAATGTGATTAGCATACCAGCCAACCCCTCTCAGTAGGTTTCATTGGAGGTGACACTCGAGCCGGATAGGGATGAAGACCATGCCTACAAGAAAAGCATGAATGTATTCGAATCAAGTTTATGTGAAACTATCAGTCAGCAGTTTGGAACCTTAGCTCTAACCTCACTTTCCTCTCAAAAAGTTGAAGGTTTAGTAGTTAAGGAAGCCCCTTAGTCTTCCAGGGATATCAAGCGAAGAGACTCCTATTGGGATCATCATCCTCAAGTCCAGAAACTGATGTAGGACTTGAGGATAATTTAAATAAAGAATTAATGGAATTGCCATTTGATTGGTACTCACCTTGTGATCTTAATCTTGGGAAGAATGGTTTGATTCCTTATACATGGTCTAAGCACAGGTCAGAGTACATCGAGAAGCTATGAAACAATAAAGGCAAGGATGCACAATCAAGATCAGGACTAGGATTCAATATAGTGGGTCCAGTCGATGATGATGATTACTTCTTATGAGGATGTGTGTTTAGAAACTTCAAATGATCCAAATGATCTTCAAATTAAAGATGCATTGCCAAAATTTGAAGAGGAGATCCATTAAATAATTGATAAGCTTAAGGAAATCAACCTCGAGACAGAAGAAAATCCACGACATACATTAGTTCATTGCTGAATGAAGAAGAAATCAATGACTTAGTTAGGCTATTGATTGAGTTTAAGAATTACTTTGCATGGAGCTATGAAGAGATGCCTGGATTATCTCTTAACATAGCAGTCCATAAACTAGCAATAGACCCTAACGCTAACCCTATCAAGCAAGCTCTTAGATGCGTGCCATTAGAAATTGAACAATAGGTCATTTCTGAAGTCAAGAAACTGATTAATGCTGGTTTCATCGGGGAAAAAAATACCCTACTTGGTTAGCCAATGTCATCCCAGTTAAGAAGAAGAATGGCCAAATTCGTATATGAGTCAATTTCACAGGACTTAAATAAGGCATGTCCTAAAGACAAGTTTCCTATTTCTATACCAGAATTAATGGTGGACATTGTCTCATCTCATGCAGTATTCTCTTTCATGGATGGGTCATTTGGCTACAACCAAATCAAGATGGCCCTCGAGGATGAAAGAAACATTACTTTTTGAACCCTGATTAGAATCTATTATTATAAGGTCATGCCTTTTGTCCTTAAAAATGCTGGTGCTACATACCAACGATCCATGACTCAGATCTTCAATGAACTCATTCATCATCAGGTTGAATGTTATGTTGATGATCTAGTAGTAAAGAGCAAAGAAAAGGAAGACCATCTCTTTGACTTGAGAGTAGTTTTCGAATGGTTAAGATAATATAATCTCAAAATGAACCCCCTAAAGTGTGCATTTAGAGTAACTTCAGGGAAATTCCATGGGTTTGTTGTCTAACACCGGGGAAGAGAGATAGATCCATAAAAGATCAAAGCCATCTTAGAAATGCCACCTCCCAAAAGTTTAACTCAACTTAGATCTCTCTAAGGGAGGTTGGCGTATCTAAGATGCTTTATCTCCAACCTATCGAGAAGATGCAAACCATTTTTAGCACTTATCAAAAAGGATGCCAAGTTCAAGTGGGATGAGAAGTGCCAGTATGTGTTTGAAGATATCAAGCAACATTTGGTGAAGCTGCTAGTTCTAGTAGCCCTATCCTGGGTAGGCCACTCATCCTCTACACTGTTGCATTGGACAACTCCCTTGGTGCTTTGTTGGCCCAAGCCAATGACGAAGGAAAATAGAGTGATCTCTACTACCTCAGTCGTTGTCTGATTCCTGTTAAACTACCCACCTATTGAGAAATATTGCCTAATTTTTATCTTTGCATCCCAAAAGCTACGACACTATATGCTTTCTCATAAGGTGAACTTGATTTCTAGAACCAATACACTATAGTATCTCATGACATGGCCAATGCTATCAGATGTTTGGCATGTTGGTACATGATTCTATCATAGTTTGATATCACATTCATACCCCTCCGTATGGTAAAAGGACAAGCACTAGCGAATTTCTTAGTAGCACACTCACTGCTTGCTGATTCCCCACTTAGTGATGATCTCCCAGACGAACAAATCATGAACTTAGGGGAGGTTGACAACCACCAATTTTGATGTGCGGCTTCCTTTCATAAAGTAGAAGAACCATGATCTACTCTTCTAGGAAAGGCAGGGGTAGGAATAGTTCTCTTAACTCTAGACCATGATGTGATGAGATTCTCATACTATCTCTCCAATCTGCACCAACAATGAAGCTGAGTATGAGGCTTTGATTATCAGTCTAGAGTTAGCCATTATAGTGTGTGTCAAGAGCATCAACATCTATGGGGATTCTTAGTTGGTCATCAACCAGATTGTTAGGTCCTACAAAGTTCTAAAACCTAAGCTTCGTCATTATCACGAGTATACCATTAAGCTGTTGGCCCAAATCCCTGAAGTCACCATCTACAAGGTTCCCCAAGCAGAGAATGCAGTAGTAGATGCTTTGGCCAAACTTTTCAAGGAATTGGCATATCTCAAAGATGAGTCCATTTTAATAAGGGTCCAAAGCAGACAAGTCCTATCCATTATTGATCCTGAACTCATCGAGAGACTTTCTCTTGAAGGGGAGGTTGCCATTGCCAATAAGGACAAGGTACTGGATTGGAGGCAACCATTCAGAGATTACTTGAACACCGATAAACTACCTCAAGAGAAATCATTAGCCCATCAGATGAAATAGAGAGCTCTCTCTTCTGCTCTCGTGGATGTTACCTTGTACTGACGGTCTTTCGATCAAATGTGGTTACGCTGTTTGGACAAACACAAAGCTCGTAGGATTATGATTGAGGTGCACTCAGGTCTATGCGAAGCACATCAATTAATTTTGAAGATGAAAGCAAAGATCAAGAGACTAGGATACTACTGGCCTTTGATGATCACATATTGCATGGATGTATCTTGAAGATGCCATCAGTGTTAGGTACACAGTGTGGTCCTACATCAACCACCCAACATTCAACATCTGACTTTGGCCTCCTGGCCATTTGAGTGTCGGGGTACTAACATTGTGGGTCCTATCGATCCTCCTTCTTCCAAAGGTAATTGGTTCATTCTAGCTGCCATCGACTACTTTTCTAAGTCAGTGGAGGTAATCCTACTCAGAGAGATCATAGCTCAGCATGTGCTTTAGTTTTGCAGGAACCATATCATATATAGGTTCGGGGTGCCTCACCAAATTATATATGATAATGATACTACATTTAAAGGAACCAAGATCAATAGCTTCACCAGAAGATATGGTATAGATATTCCACCATCTACTACTCCAGAGAGAATGGACTAGTAGAAGCATTTAACAAAACTCTCATCCAGATACTAAAGAAGACGCTTGATGACAACAAATGATAGTGACATGAGCTGTTGGTTGAAGCCTTATGGACATACCGGACCACATACAGAACTCCAACATAATCTACCCCGTTCTCTTTAGTGTATGGGTCTGAAGTTGTTCTACCTTTAGAAGTTCAACTCCCATCACTAAGAATAGCAATGGGTAGCAAGATCACTAAAGAGCAGAATGCAAAGTTATGGTTAGAATAGCTCAAAGGTTTGGAGGAGAGACACCTATAGGTGTGCCAAAACCTCGGGTTGTACAAAGCCAAAATGATTCAAGCTCACAACTAGCTGTTCCACCCTAGGGCTTTTCAAGTAGGAGAACTTGTATTAGTCCTAAGGAGACAAATTATTGCTCGTCGAAAGATGACAGGAAAGTTTGAACCCACTTGGAAAGGCCCTTTTATCATATAAAAGGCCTACCAAGGAGGATATTATCAGCTTATTGATTGTAAAGGGGAACACCCGATGCTTCTAATTAATGGGATTTATTTGAAGAAATATTATCCATAAATTATGTTTAAAAACAATTATCAACAAAAGAATAAAATTTAATTCCAATTCACCAAAATCTTCTCTTCTTTTGAAGCATTGTTTGCTTGACTTGCGAATCTGCCATGACGTGTTTAGGATAGGTGTAAGAGAACCCAAGAGGCATCCTATCAATCTTTCATAACATGAACATGATCAAACATAATTTCCTAGAGCTACTAGAATAGGTGTGAGACAACCCAAGAGGCATCCTATTTCGATTAGCACAACTAAGTTAGGTGTGAGAGAACCTAAGCAGCATCATTTCTAGGTGGGAATCCCACCTACCATTTGTGGCACCATTTCATCAAATTCCCCAAGCGGCATCCTATTCCCTTTAATAAAAGCACAAATATAACTACAAATCTTTTATCTCGAGCTATTTTGATGTCGGAGCAAGCCCCCTGTGGCACTCACTTATTAGTTGCTCTAGGTCAGGTTTACATGCTACCTTATTAGAATATCACCCTAGTGGTCACTTATTTTGAAAGATGTGAGTCCCCGTGCTTTCTTCCTACCTTGACCATTGCAAACCAATGAGCATTTTATTAGTTTCATAGACTTCATTACCCAGCCAGTGAGCTATCTCATGTTGATTTTATTTAAAAAGAAGTGAGTCCCCATGCTTTCTTCTTAAACTAATCATCATGATCTAATTAGGTTGAGTATATTTGTGGTTTAGGATAAGTCCCACATTGGCTCCTTTCCTCTTGACTACTCTTGAGTATATATAAGTCTCCCAGTGGCATTCACTCAGTAGTTGCCCTAGGTTAGATAACACATGTCAAGAAGACAGACTATCCCGACAATCAATTCTGCTATAGAAGGATGTGAGTCACCATGCTTTCTTCCTAGGCTGATTATTGCAAATTGACGGGCACCATAGTTTGGTTGATGTTTGCTATGCTGACAATGACTCACCCGGTGGATACACCACTCTTAGCAGATGTGAGTCCCCACGCTTTCTCATTAAGTTGGCAACCGAATGCCTATGCATATTATCCTCTTCGAGGTTTTGGATAAAGCCCTTAGCGGCCCCTCTCCTTGTGGGCACTCTACTTGGATCACATCCTTTTCAACCCAATTTAGACACTACCCGGGCTACAATTGGATTGTACAGTCCCCCTTTCTTAGTAGCCACCCCTATGGTGGAGAATTTGTTTAGCGGATACGTAGATTCTCTCTTGGTTCAGTAAATCTGAGATAGGTCTGGGCTAATATAAGCTCCTTCTCAGTTTAATCCCCTAAAACCAATAGGGTCCATGATAAATAAACAAAATAAATAAATAAAATATTTTATCTTGTGGATTAGGAATTCAAGCCCCCAAAAGGCCCCTTTTCCCAAGCAGGCATCCTATATTTAGTGTAGTGTTAGCAGAACTCCCTATAGGAATTGCCTGACTACACTTGAGTTAAGATAAGTCCCTGGGTCGGCACTCTCTCCATAGTCACCCTTAGGTCGGGTTCAATCTATTTTTCCATAAGCATGTTACCCTGGTAGTCATTCCACTTTGGAAGATATAAGTCTACTACGCATTCTTTTTAGCATGACTATCACCTGGGGCAGCTAGGTCGTTGATTTGTTGCTAAGTCGATCATGGTCTTTTGTATTGGAAGATGTGAGTCTCCATGCTTTCTTCCTCTGAATTGACCATTGCAAACTAGAAGGTACTCCTTTGGTTGGATAGTTCTCCCCTCGACTGAGAATCTACTCCCTTTAGTTCAATAAATTTGAGATAGGTTTAGGCTGATATAAGCTCCTTCCCAGTTTAATCCCTCGCTAACCAATAGAATCCATCCAAAATAATTAAAAAATGAAACTGATCTTTGACTACTTTTGAGCTGATTTAAATCCCCCAATGACATTCACTCAATAGTTAGCCCTAAGTCGGTTTCTATTTGTTGCACAAGCAACCGATCACCCCAGTGGTTCCTTATGTTAGAAGATGTGAGTCCCCGCATTTTCTTCTTAAACATGATCATTGCAAACCGAAAGACAATCCATTTGGTTGGATAGTCCTACTATGTGGTTGGTAAAATACTCCCTTTGGATTGGTAAATTTGTGTTAGACTAAGGCCCATGGCCCCTACTCAGTGCAGTCCATCGCAAACTAATGAGATCCATCAAAAATAACTAAAAAATGAAATTAATCTTGACTATCTTTGAGATGCTTTAAGTCCTCCAGTGGCATTCACTAAATAGTCATCTTTAGGTTGGGTTCAATCCATTGCCTCGCCAAAAAAATCACCCTAGCAACTGATCCCTACTTTGTAGGATGTAAGTCAACTACGCTTTCTTCTTAATACATTTGCTTCACACCAAAAGGCAATCCCTTTGGTTGGATAGTCCTACTATTTGATCGGTAGACTACTCCCTTTGGATTGGTAAATCTGAGCTATCCCCAGGCCTACACGGCCCCTACTCAATGCGATCCATCGCAAACCAACAAGGTCCATCTCAAAATCCAAAAATTAAAATTCGAAACAAACTCAACCCTCCTCCCTCAATGGATTCAAATAAACAAACAAAACAAATCCAATCAATCTCCCCTAGTGGAGTAAAATCAAACAATCAAGAATAATCTAAATAATCAAATCAAATCATCTGCTTCTCCTAACTGAGATAGAAGTCTTTCAGGTTCCCTAGTTGATCTCGAGTTTTAATCCCTCAGAAGATTTCACAACCTCTTCTCCCTAGTGGATGACTTGAACTTGCTCCCTTGGTGGAGATTCACGTTTTCATCACTAGTAGAACACCAAATCCTAAATCAACAAAATAAATCAATTTTTCCTTAGTGAGACTCAAATCAAATCAAACCTCTCCCTCTATGGATGACTTGAACATGTTTCCCTAGTGGAAGGTTCAAATACTCTATCCCTAGTGGATTCCTCCTTCACTCTCTTATGTCTTTGACATGAGTAGAGTCACATTGCATTAAGCTCCTGATTCCTTCTACACCCTGGGTTAGGAGTAGATCGTTTCTATTAGTGCTTGTGATCATTCGATGTTGTTGATCATTCTGGTCAACACCAATACATGAGGTGTGCCTTGTCAGTCACACCCAACCTAGTGGGTGCCCTTTGTTGACCTCATTTTTAGAATGAGCTCTCAACCTCTCCATCTTAGACATAGGACTCCTCTTAGACACTAAGAGTTCCTTAGTATTAAGACACTTCTCATGATTCGGTGAACACTCAACCTAACCATAGAGACTTAGAAGAGTTTGCCATAAGAATAGGTCATGCCTTAGGGGTGTTAGGAAAACTTGCCTACCCTATAGCTTGAACCAAATCCTTACTTCCTTCTTTCAAGTCAAACTCCAACTCCAAACTAACTTCAAACTCAAATCAATTCCAACTTAATTGATTTTCTCAAATTCAAATCAACTTCAAATTCAAATCAACTTCAATTCCAAATCAAATCTCAAATCAATTCTAACTTAATTGATTTTCTCAAACCTTTTATAAATTCCAATGGATTTTCTCAAATCATGAATAAATTCCAAATGATTGAAACCCATGATTGAATTCCAAATTCAAAAAAAAATCCTTCCTAAGTCACTTTTATTTCATCTTATGGACTTAGCTCAAATCAAATTCAAATCAATTCAAATTCAATAGATTTTCTCATAACCCATTTATATTCTCTTTTATGTTCACAAATATAAATGAAATATAAATTCAAATATCCAAAACAAATTCAAAACTCAAATCCAAATCCAACCTAAAACTAACATATACCCTTTCAAGTCAAATTCTTGAACTTGGTCAAATCAACCTCAAATTAATCCAAACCCTTGGATTTTCTTCATGATTCAATCAATCATTCAATCATGAAACAAAATATAAACATAAACTTCAATCATCAAACTAAAACTAAATTCAAAACTCAAACCCAAGTCAAACCTATGTTCATCCCTTGAACTTGAAATTGTCAAATGAATCAAAAAACCCATTTGGCTTCAAATCACTTGTAATGGATTTATATTTCAATCATAAGTCCATATGTGAGTTCAACTAAACTTGAATCAAGCCTTGATTGATTCAATTGACCCACTTAGGCTCACTTAACTCAATGTGACCTAAAGTATCTTTTTTGAGCCAAATTCTTACCCTACTGAAATTAGATTAAATTAGGCCCATCTAAGCCTCACATTGTGAGCAACAATCATCATAAGATGATATCACCCAAATTAGATTGAACCAAGTCAACGTTTCATCCAAATGAAACTTGAACTAGCCAATATCCACCATAGGCCAAATTGATTGAAACCAATGATCAAAACTAATTCATGATCAATGTTTGAGCTTGACTAAGTCATCATTTGAGCCAAACCTAGCCTAATTGGCCACTTGACCCAAATTGACCCAACTCGACCTAAAATGTCAAAATATGTCAAATCTTGATCTAAGCCAAATTAATTAAAACTAATGGGTCAAGTTCATTCTAAATCACTTGTTGAACTTAACCAAAACCTCAATTGGCCATCTAGACCCAACCTAGCCCAATTGACCATGAACCCAACTTGACTTAAAATATCAAATCAAGCTAAAATCAAACCAAACCAAAATTGAGAGAAACCAAAGCTACCAAAATATTTCAAATGACCAACCAAACCTAAATCAACCCATGACCTAACCCAATTGGGTCAAATGGGTCAAATTGGTCAACTTGACCTATTTGACCTAGATGAAATCAAATGAACCAAGATTAAATATAAATCAAATTGAACCAAACCAATGATACAAAAATATTTCAAATTGTCATATGAACTTGACCCAACCCTTGGTTTGACCTAATTTGACCAATTGGTCAACTTGACCCAAGTTGACCAACTTTGACCTAAATGGGTCAACATGAGCCAAATGATATCAAATCAACTCCAAATTCATTGAAATTTGGACCAACCCAATTTCAAACTATTCCAAATCTACCTAAATAGAAATCAAAGCCAAATGACCATTTTACCCCTAGGTCAAGGGGTAACCTAGGACCAATGCACTTGGAATTTGGTCAAATCCTTTTCATAGCCACTTGGCACCCTCTTAGTAGACCAAATGGACACTAATGAGTGTGGGGAACATGACCCAATGGGTTTGGGTCAGCAAAACCCAGCCCAATGCCAAAATCGACCACCCAATGGGAAATGAGCATATGGAATCACCTCATACCCTTATTTAGCACATGGTAAACTCCTCTACTACTCTTCTCTACAAAAATTGAACCATGTGAAGTCCCTAACAACCTAACAAACCCAATAAATCAAGTTAATTGATCCAAAATGGAAGGATAGCTAACAGCCATCTGATCTTTGTATGGGGAGATATACTCCTTTTATTTTCACTTCATTTCACATCACTTGTTGTCGATTAGCCTGAGGAACCTAGAGGATGCATTGCCAAGCTCTCCCAAGCATCCTCATGCTCTTTCCAATTCTCCATTTTCGATTTTGCCTAAACCAAAAATAGGGGAGGTGAGTGAGAAATTCACCTTGCTCAATTCACAACCAAACTCCAATTTCTCTTGCAAGCACCATTAGAGGACCCAATTGAGCTCACCCAAATCAAATACCAAGCAATCAATCCATGGGAAGAAGGAATTCAACCAAAGCTACAAGCATTAGAAGCTCATATTGGCCAATAGGAGGATCCACTTGATCTCAAGCCTTCAAACCTTCAACAAGGCTTTGTCTCCACTAGACGAAGCTACCTCAACGATCGGGAGTGATAGTGATAGCCTCCGACGAGGTATGCCACAAAATTGAGGTTAGTGTAGGAATTCTTTGGTCCTTTATGAAGGGAAGTGTAATCCCATTACAATTCAACTATTAGATGTCTTTATTATTGCTCTTAGAAGGTGTGTGTTCAATCCCTACTCAATCCGAGCTCAAGTGAGCACAGATCAAGCCTTAGAGGACAGACGATTATTGTCTCCCGTAGGTGAGGGCAGGGATGAATCATGGACCGTCCATCCTATGTGTTTTGGATGGACGATCTTGATTAAATGATCTAGATCCACTATTTTAATCCCTTTGAATCCACGAGTTTTATCCTAACCATCCGATCTTTGATCGGACGGTCCAAGGAGAAAATGTGTAGCACCACCGGCTGACTGTGCAACTTATTTGACAACTTAAATAACCAATCCCATTGCACCATGTGGAAAGCTCGCACCGCGTCAGCGGTCCATGTGGCACCAATGGGATTAGTTATATAATTAGGCTATCTAATTAAGCAATAATCATAGAAACATCAAAAATACATAACTAAATGTAGAAAATTTTAAAAAATGCAAACTCAACTTCATTTAGAAGATAATTCAAAGGGGAATAATATAAAATTAAGTTAATTGATTTTAAATAGTAACATGTTTTTAATTTGAGTTTTATTAGGATGTAATTATGTTAATTACTCCTTAATTATTTCAATAAGTCATTCCAAACTTTTTAGGGTTAATTAGTGGATGACCTCCGCCTCACATGATTTTCTTGGAATTTATTATTGGATTAATTTAGGTAATTGCTTGTTTCATCTCTAATCACTCCCTTAATAAATTAAATGATTAATTAACGTATTAAATGATGATAAATTCATTAATTAATCTTAGTATTCATCTTGGAATAGTGGATAGACTTAGGGAATGACATTAGGATGCCTTTTCCAAATATTTTCCCCTAAGTCTATCTCATTTGAATGAAAACTTAACTAATTTATAAATTGATTAATGATTTAATCATTTCATTAAATAGCTTAATTAACCAATCTCTAAATCAAAAATTAATCCAAAAACTTAATCACTTAATCAATCCTTTCTTGGGAAGATACTTAAGTGTTCAATAACTTAAGTAAGCTTAAGGAAATCAAATCCAACCTACATATGTGGGAAGGGTTATGAAAGTACTTAATTAATTCCTTTACCTTAATTAATCAATAATTGTGAGCCAATTGCATTAGGCCCCTTTCTTTCTTAGGAGCATTGCTAATTTAAATTCAATGTGGTTACATATCATATGTTGGCTCACAATTGTTTGAATAATTATGTTAAGGAGGTGTAGGTAAGGAGTAATTAATGAACTTAATTTACACCCTAACCTAAACAAAACATAAAATCAACTTAATGGTTCTAAAAATTAAACTAAAATAACACACACATATGGGGGATGAGTTAGGAATAATAAACCTTTTTACATTTCCTAAATCAAATTAAACTCAAAATTAAAACAAAATTTCATTAAATAATTTTGATTCACTTTAAATGATCTTATTTCAAAGGATTGTCTTTAGGAATTAATTAAAATGAATGAAATTACATGCTTACATCACTTTATTTCCTTCCTAGCATGCTAAGTGTTATGTGCCATATGAAAAGCATGCATTCATGTATTTTGAAAAATCAAATTGTAATGAAATGTTTCCTTTATGTCAAATTGCATGTTTTGGCTAAAGTAAGAATATGAATGGCTATTATCACTACTAAATTCAAAATTATTTTCAAAACTTATAAATCAAACATTACAAATGAAAGGTATGCTACTAATAATTACTTATAAGCTTGCATGTGAGTATAATATAAGATGTGCATTATGTGACTTTCCTTCTCTTCTCTTCTAACATAGTTTTGAATAGGATTTGCAATGTGTATAGTTCATTTGAAAAGAACACAACACTTATTTAAATCCATTCCTAGGTTATTATTTAAGAAGGATCTTCACATTTGCACATGTAAATTAAACAACCAAAATCAAACAAACACACAAAAAATCTTTTACATGACTCTTTTTCCATTAATTTCTTTTTGTACATGCACATGTATTTAAGAAAAGTAGTATATTAGTTTGGACATCCTGGGGTTGCGATGCTTTAAGTAGCCCTAAGAAGGCCTTGTACCTTATACCCCTGGTGTAAAAAATAATGGCACCATACGCACTTATGTGCTTCATACATGTAAATGTGTCTTTGATTAATGGATAAAAGAATCTCTCTTTTTCTACTTAACAAAATCATGCATCATAAAAACATCCAAATTTCTTAAGCAACATCTCTTAGCATCCAACATTAAGGTGTGTTAATATTTCCATTTGCATGTATAGATATGCTTAAGGTTCATACATATGCCAATTACACATGTTGGAAAGAAATAATGTGTTGTGTGTTTTGTGATAGTAATTCACTTCAATTAATACAAAAATGCCTTTCTTATTTGAATAGATTTATTTAGAGCAAATATAAACTTAGGATTAATTAAAACACATAATAAAATATTCACTAAAGAAAAATCACTAAAGAATCTATCTTAGAAATTACTTAAGGTAGAGAGGAAAGAGAAGTTCTCTTCTCTTTTCCTCTCTTTACAACACTTAGTAATTAATTGTAGGTTCATTCAAACCAAATCCAATCATGAAATAAAAACTTAACCTAATCAACTAAACCACTTAAATGAAACCACCCTCTAAGTTGAACCCTTCATACATAGAAAATTTTTACCTTAAAGCCTAGCTAAGACATACCACACAAGCCTTAAATGGCACACACATTAGGCTAAGTCACCATTTCTAGTCCTATGTTAGGGCGGTGCATGGTTTGATGCTTGATTTTATTTTGTGATGTGATGTTTTAGTCTATATGTTAGGATATATGTGCGTAGACTGAATGGTAAAATGATCTTAGTCTAATCATTATCTTCTACAGGGGATTGTGCTTAAGGGGTATTGTAATAAAAATATAAATGCTTTTGCTGTGTAGGTTGCTTCTACCCCTAAGCATAACCTAAAATAGGCCAAGTGAACTTGGCTACCCGTAATGGGAGGGGGGGGGAGTCTTAAGTCCAATTTATTCATATACATGCTTGGGATTATTTGGTTTGTTTAGCTAATCTCTATTTTGTAGGTTTTAGTTACATTTACTTTTTCCATTTTCATGTAATTTTGCAATTAGGATTTGGAATGAATGTTATGAGGGATTTGGATGAACATTGGTCATATGACAATGTCTTATGTACCATGTGAAGCCTTTTGGAGCAATCACATTTCAACCAACCAAAAGAAGAAAGAAGAAAGAAGAAAGAAGAAAGAAGAAATGAAAAATGAAGAATGAAGACCCCCCCCCTAACATGAATTACCTCTTGATTGTAATTAATTCATTTGTAATCCAGGTTGTATAAGGGTAGAGCTCAGCTACCCAATTTATTTTTGGGTTTGTATGGTGGAGCCCGACCACAAAAGGCCTCTTATTCTTTTGCACTAGCTTTATAAATTATTTGATATTTGTTTAGCTTATGCATTAAGATGGCATGATTTTCCTAGTCTCTTCCTTGCTTTGATGAATGGCCTGGATGCGATTAGGCTCTTAGGAAAAAATAAATTTTCTATTTAATTAATCAACTCAAAACTAAAAATAAACAACTCATAACCTCACCTAAACCCTAGGTTATAAAACAAAATAAAAGATTTAGCAACCCCTTAGCTGGATGTTGTATGTTTTCACATCATGCATAAAAAGCATATTATTTCACTCTTATTATGAAGGGCTTCCACCTTTGTCAGGGAACTTGGTTTGACCTTTGAGAGCCATGGTGGAATCACACCTCCTTTCTTGCTAATTTTGGCCCATAATCCAATTTTTAATGCATTAGGCATATGAATCCTAAAGCCCGTGTCTAATTAATTGTCTAAAAATAAAAATAAAACATAATAGAAATTTGCATTAGATTTAAATCATTTAATCATGCCCAACATGATCTAGTCTCTTAGGGAGTGTGTTTAAGGATTTATTCTCTTTCTAAATAAACAATAGCTTGGCTATCTTGCAAAAGCATATGACTTGCCTACATGTATTTAAAATCGTAGGAGGAGTTAGTTGGCAGCCACCCCAAGGTGGTTGTAAGTCCAACAGTTGGGTGGTTTATCCTCTCTTGTGGAGATAAACCAAAAACCCAATTTATCCTTAGATTTAGGTCGTGCCTTGGCCCTTGCCAAGGCTCCCTATATTTAGGTTCAGAGATTTCTACTTCCCTTTGTGGGCTATAAGCATAAATCCTCACCTCTTAGGTATTTCCACGATCTTATTTTATGAAATTATTAGTCCTAAATTTCTAATTAAAATTCAACTCAAACAAATAAATTACTTTAGTTTTAAAAATATATAATCCAAAAATAGGATAGTTTGGGATGCTTACTAGGCTTCCTAATATCATAAGCATCCCCTACTTATCTTCCTTTAGCTTTGATAATAACTCCCTCTTCTTGATCAATCTAACTTGATCTTCTAAAAATAAACCAATTGATTGATAGTCCTGTCTTTGAAATCTTTGGAGACAATAATCATTTACCTTAATCGAGAGTATTCTTAAAGAATCTCATTCCTTAAAATGTAATTAACTATGGGGGCTTTCCTCCATATGAAACTTAACAAAATTAGTTTAAAATAAACACTACTTTACTTTTTCATGTAAAGTAGGGGAAGAATCTCTGATACTTCTGAATACTCATAGTTCTTAGGAGTCCTTAGTAGGATGGTGACTTCTGTCTCTCAAGATAGTATATCATTCCTCAATGCAGTACTCGAATACCCTAATAAGAACATATGCGAATCTACGTGGTGTCCCAATTAAATGATTATTTTTGTTTTCATTTATCTTTCAAATGATTGATAAAGATAGAAATAGTTCACCGTAGTGCCTTAACTCTAACCCCACTTTCCTTACAAAAAGTTGAGGGTTTCATAGTTAACGAAGCTTCCAAAGCATATGTGAATGCTAAAACCCAAAGGTTTTACCCAGGAGCAACATCCTCAAGTCGAGAAGTTGATGTAGAACTTAAGGATGAATCATTCAAAGAGCTAATAGAATTATCATTTGATTGGTACTCACCTTGTGTTCTTAATTTAGCAAAGAAAAGTTTACTTCTACATATATGGTCTAAGCATAGGTTAGAGCATTTTGAGAGATTATGGTATAATAAGTGTAAGAATTCTCAGCCAAGACCTGAACTATGATTTGGTATGATAGCCCTAGTGGACGATGACGATTATTGTCTTACTAGTCATTTCGAATCTAATAGGTTCTTCTCAAACCATAATAACTCATATGAGGAGGTGTGTTTAGAAACTTTAGATGATCTAGGTGACCTCCAAGTTAAAGATGCACCCCAAGAATTTGAAGAAGAAATTAAGTCAACCATCGATGAACTTAAAGAATCCAACTACGGGACTGAAGACAATCCGCTCCCCAACATATGTCAGCTCTTTATTGAGTGAATTTGAAACCAATGACTTAGTTAGGATACTCACTAAGTTTAAGGACTGCTTCGCATGGAGTTATAAAAAATGCATAGATTAGCTCCTAAAGTAGCAGCATAAATAGCTTATACAACCCGATGCTCCCCATCAAGCATAGCTTAACATCAACATTGAACAACAAGTCATTTCTGAAGTCAAGAAATTGATTGGTGTTGGTTTCATTCTGGAGAAAAAAATACCCCACCTGGTTGGCTAGTGACATTCCAGTTAAGAAGAAAAATGGCCAAATTTGCATATGCATTGACTTTAGGGATCTTAATAAGGCATATCCAAAAGATGAATTTCCATTATCGATACTAGAATTGATGGTGAGCATTGCCTCATCTCATGCAATCTTCTCTTTCATGGATGGTTCATTTAGATATAACCAAATAATGATGATAACTGAAGATGAAAGGAACACTACTTTTAGAACCTCGATCAGAATCTATTATTATAAGAACATACCTTTCGGCCTCAAAAGTGACGGTGCTACATACTAGTGGGCCATGACTCAAATTTTTGACAAACTCATTCACCACCAAGTCAAATGCTACGCCAACGATCTCGTGGTTAAAAGTAAAAAATAGAAAGACCATCTCTTTAACTTGAGAGTACTTTTCGAGCGGTTAAGATAATATAACCTTAATATGAACCCTCTGAAGTGTGCATTTAGAGTAACATCAAGGAAGTTCCTAGGGGTTCGTTATCCAACACCACAAAATTAAGATCCACCCAAAGAAGATTAAAGAGATAATGAAATTGCCACCCTCTAAAACTCTAACCCAACTCAAATCATTCCAAGGGAGGTTGGCGTATCTAAGGAACTTTATATCCAACCTATTAGGATGTCAATCATTCTCAGCACTAGTCAAGAAAGACCCCAAGTTCAAGTGGGATGACAAATGCCAACATGCATTTTAAAGTATCAAATGATATCTTATGATGCCGCCAGTCCTAACTGCCCCAATCCTGAGCAAACCCCTCATACTTTACACTATTATGTTAGATGATTCCCTAGGTACTTTATTGGCCCAAGCCAATGACGAGGGGAAAGAGAACACACTTTACTATCTCAGCCATCATCTAATACATGCTGAGGTGAACTATCCACCCATTGAGAAGCATTGCCTAGCTTTGATCTTCATAGCCTAAAAGCTACGACACTATATACTCTCTCATAAAGTGAACTTGATTTTTAGAGTCAACCCACTATAGTATCTCATGACACGTTCAATGCTATCCAGACGGTTGGCATGATGGTCCATGATTTATCATAGTTTGACATCACATTCATACTCATTCATGTAGTGAAAAGACAAGCACTCACAGAATTCCTAGCGGCACATCCACTACCTGTAAATTCCAAGCTCAATGATAATCTCCCCAATGAGCAAATCATGAATTTAGGGGATGCAAACATCCACCATTGGGAGATGTACTTTGATGGCATGGCTTCTTCTCAAAGGGGAGAAGAGCCATAGTCCACTCTCCCAGGTAAAGTAGTGGTAGGGATAGTCCTCCTCAAGCCAAGCTGCAATATATTAAGATTTTTATATCATCTGTCTGATCCTTGCACCAATAATGAAGCCAAATATGAGGCTCTGATTGCTGGTTTAGAGTTAGCCATTTAATTAGCCATCAAAAGTATCAATATCTTTGGTGATTCACAATTAGTTGTCAATCAGATCACTAGGTCTTATAAAATTTTGAAGCTCAAACACCACCACTACCATAAGTATACCATGGAGTTATTAGTCTAGATCTCAAAGGTCATAATATAAAAAATCCCTCGAGGAGAAAATGTCATAGCTAATGCCTTAACTAAGCTTGCCAAAGAGTTGGCATGTTTGGAATAAGAGTTTATATCAATAGAGGTTCACAATAGGAAAATTCTGCTTCTTATTGATATTGAACTCATCAATAAATACACTCTTGAAGGGGAGGTTGTCATTATAGAAAAGGATGAAGAGTTGGATTGGAGGCAACCCTTCATTGATTATCTGAAGAAAGGTAAGCTACCTCAAGTGAAATCTCAAGCACATCAAGTAATGCAGAGGTCACTCTCTTATGCTCTCATGGATGGTTTCTTATACTGACGATATTTTGATCATATGTGGTTACACTATTTAAAAAAACATGAAGCCCGTAAGATTGTGACTAAGGTGCACTCAGGATTATGCGGAGCTCATCAATCTGGTCTCAAGATGAAAGACAAGTTCAAAAGACTAGGGTATTACTGGCCAATGATGATCATGGATTTCATGGATATAGCAAAGTGCATCCACAATTGCTAAGTACATGGAGTGGTTCTACACCAACCACCCAACATTCTACATCTGACTTTAGCCTCATGGCCATTCGAGTGTTGGGGTACCGATATATGGGTCAGATTGACCCTCCCTTATCTAAGGGCCATCATTTCATTCTAGTAGCTATGGACTACTTCTCCAAGTGGGCGAAGGTGATTTCTCTCAGAGAAGTCAAAGCTCAGTACATGCTCTAATTCCTTAGGAACCATATCATGAATAGATTTGGAGTGCCTCCTTGAATCATATATAATAATTGTACTGCTTTCAAGAGCACCAAGATGAATAACTTCTCATAAAGACACAACATAGATTGGAGGTACTCTACCATCTACTATTCACAAGAGAATGGTTTAGCGAAACCCTTTAACAAAACTCTCATTCAAATACTCACAAAAACACTCAATGATAGTGGCATGAGCAGTTAGTTAAAGCTTTATGGGCTTATCGTACTACCTATATGACTCCAAGGCAATCTACTCCATTCTCCTTAGTGTATGGGTTCGAAGCCATTTTACCATTAAAGGTTCAGCTCCCATCACTACGAATAGCTATGGGTAGTAAAATCATGATCATGTAGAATGCTAAGCTGCGATTGGAAGAACTCAAACATTTGGAAGAAAGATGCTTACAAGCATGTTAGAACCTCAAGCTATATAAAGCAAAAAAAATGGTTCAAGCTCATAATAATTGAGCATTTCGAGTTAAAGAGCTTGTTTTAGTTCTAAAGAGACCAATTGTAGCCTGTTGCAAGATGGGAGGCAAGTTTGAACCTACTTAGGATGACCCTTTCGCCATAGAAAAGGCTTACCATGGTGGATCATATCAACTCATCAGTCATAAAAGCGAACACCTGATGCTCCTGATAAATGAGCTCTATCTAAAGAAATATTATGCATGAACAATGTCCCAGATAATTTTTCATCAATAAAAATTCTATTTTGATCGAATCATTTCCCAACTTAAAATTTCTTCCAATTACCAAACTCTCGATGAGTATTGGATAGGTGTAAGAGAACCTGAGCGGCATCCTAGACCTTATCGGCACAATGTAAACATAAAGTTGCACACAAACACAAATCCAATTTCTCTGAGCTACTTTAAGTTGAGATAAGACCCACAATGACCCTTACTTAAGAGTCTTCTGTGTTTGATTAACTTGGCTAGTGTGTCTCTTATTTTGAGAGGATGAGACTCGTTTCTTTCTTTCTAATTTGACCATTGCAAACCAATGGGCACCTTATTAGTCTGGTACATCTTAGTGCATGGAAAATAAGCTACCCCAATGGTTGGGTTTGCTTAAGCTCAAGCTTTCTTCTTAAACTAGCCATTATGTATTGACTGAGTCTGAATCTACACATATGAGGATTAGGGTAAGATCCCTAGCGGGTCCTCTTCCTCTTGACTACTTCAAGTTCAGGTTCAATCCTTCTTTATGACTCCCCACTTAGTAGTCACCCTAGGTCAGATTGTAGTTGTCTAGCCGATGACAAACTATCCTGATGATCAATTTCTCTTAGGAGGATGTGAGACCCTATTGCTTTCTTCCTAGATTGATCATCATATACTAATGGACACCTTAGGTTGTCTAGTGTTTGCTTTGCTGACAGCAATCCACCTGGTGGATAACACCACTCAGGTAGATGTGAGTCCTCGTGCTTTTTCCCTGAGTCGACCGTCGTATACATACAGGCTTTATATTTCAGGGATTATGATAAGACCCCTAGAGGCACCTTCCTAGTGGGCATTCTATTTGTATTACGTCTTCATGACCCCATCTAGACATGATATCAGATTGGACAGTTCCTCTTTTCTAGTAGCCACCCCCCTTGGTTGGAAGCTTTATACTGCAGATATATAGACTATCCCTTACGCCAGTAAATCTAAGGTAGGCCAAAGCTCTCGTGGCTCCTTAGTGTGGCACATTGCAAAGTAGTGGGGTCCACACTAAATAAATAAAGAAAATAACATCTCTTGTGGATTATGATAAGACCCTAAAGGTACCTCTTCCCAACCAGGCGTCCTATCTTTTTAGGCAGTGTCAGCAAAACTCCCTATAAGAATTGCCTATCCAAGCCAAGATAAGACTCCTAGAGTTCCTCACTTGGCACTCACCCTAGGTTGGGTTTGACTCACTGTACAATCAACGGGTTACTCCTATGGCTAATTCTGCTTTGGAAGATGTGAGTCTCTGAGCTTTCTTCCTAGTTTAGCCATAACAAATCGATAGGAAACCCTTAGTTGGGCAGTCTATTCTATATGGTAGATTGCTCCTTTGAGTCAGTAAGTCTAAGCTAAGTCCAAGCTTTTGTATCCCTTCTTTAGTATGACTCATCGCAAACCAACAAGGTACATATTAGCGTGAAAATCAAACACGAGTCAAAATCAACATGAATCACTAAAGTTAAACAAACAAAAGTTTATCAAATAAAATAATTAACTAAAATAAATCAACCAAACTAAATCAACTCTAATTCAAATCTCATTCTCCTTTAATAAGGTCCTCACTCATGCCCTTAGTAAGATTCAACCTTCAACAAAACCATCTCTACGCATTTGAGGTAGACAAATTTCAAATCATCATGTTTAGGGAGTTTGCATTCATGCTCCATGACTCAATCCCTGATGGCTTCATTCTTTGTGACCTTGACACAAAATCAAATCATGCAGAAATCAAACCAAATGCAGAAAATTTCTCTCCTAGGTCCTTGGCATGAAATGAAATGGCCTGAACTGCATTGGGATCCTAGTTTCATTTACCCCTCCACTTAGGTATGGATAGCCTTCATTAGTGTTCATGACCTTCCTGGATGCTTCTTGATCATCTCAATTAATGCCAATACATGCAGTGTTCCTTGCCAGTTACAGCACACCTATTGGGGGTCCTTTTGTTGACCTCACTTTTTGAGTGAGGATTAACCTTTCTCATCTTAGACTTAAGAAACTTTTAGACACTTGGATTTTCTTAGTGCTAAGACACTTCTAATGATTAAAGAAACACTAAACCTAAGCTTAGAGACTTAGAGAAGATAACCCTAAGCCAAAAGTTTTTCTTAGAACAATTAGGTTATACCTATCCTATGGCCTAAACCAAAACTCATGCTTACCCACTCATCCAAGCTTAAGCTCATGTAAATAAAAACAACCAACCTCAAACCTATTTAGTTAATCAAAATTGAATTTGGTTTTCCAATCCAAGTTCTAAGCCAAATTAACCTGGACCTTAACCCAAGTTAGCCCATTTAACCTAAAGAGTTCAAATGAGCGAAAACCTAATTGAGCCCAAATAAATTGTGATCAAAGCCACTAATCAACTCTAAATCCATCATTAAACCTCTCTCAACACCTAATTGACACCAAATTAACCCAACTCAACCCAATTAACCCAATTTGGTTCGCCTGACCTAATGGGACCTAAATGATCAATTTGATTCAAACTTCAATCCAACCTAAAATGGATTAAATCAACTCATCCAATCTCTTCCATAATGAATTTTGATCATCTTTGATTACCCAATTGCAATCAATTGGGTCAAATCAAGCCAATTTGACCACTTAACCTAAGTTGACCCAATTGACCTAAAGGGGGCAAATTAGGCCAAATCTCATTTCAATCCAAAATGATTTCAACCAACACCTCTAATCAATCATAAATTGATTATTGAACACCCTACAATCATCAATTGAAGCCAATTTGATTAAGCCAACCTACTTAACCTACTTAGCTCAAATTGACCTAAAAGATCAAATTAAATCAAAACTCATTCTAATCTAAATCAATTCAAACTAACACCTACAATCATTCCTAAATGATCAATCAAACATAGGCCAACCCTTCATTCAACCCAAATTGCCTAATTTGGTAAATTGGCCAACATGACCTATTTGACCCAAATTGAACCATATAAGCCAAATTCAAATCCAACCCAAATTGAATCAAACCAATTGTACCATTGCATTCTAAATGACCAATTGAACTCACCCAAATCATTGGTTTGACCCAATTTGGTCAAATTGGTCAACTTAACCCAATTGGACCCATTTGACCTATATGATTCAAATTGAGCCAAACCTAACCAAACCAAGCCCAAACTAACCATACTTGGCGTGACTCATCTTTAGATCACAATGGGCCTACCAATTGGACCCAACCCATGATGAACTTGATTTGGGTCAAACCCATTGAACTAAACCCTCCAAATAGGGCAAAATCCCCATTTAGATGGGTTCTCCAACTCCTCACCCCATGACAACCACCTTTGGCTCTTTTTTGATAAGAGGACCACTGACTTAAACTAACCCATGCCTATTGGGTTCATCTTTTGGCCATGAGAGGGTGAGTTTATCCATGGAAACCCATTAGTCTAGCTAAAGGAGGCTATACACCCAATGCCAGACCACTACACTCCCTCAGCCTCTCACCCTCAGCCACCTCAATTGTCCCATGCCACCTCCGACCACCTACTCTAGTCGAACGGCTGCCAAAGGCTGAGCCAATCTCAGCCCTTATTTTAGTTAGGGTGGAGAGTATACTCCTCTTCGTGGATTCAAACTCAACACACACCTTCCCTAGAGCATTTTGCACAGTCCCATACCCTTTTTTGAGATCTTTGTGTGCTCCACCATCAGCGAGACCAGCCCAAGATCAAACTCGAGAGCTTCATCTGTCCAAGCTTCCAAAATCTCCATGAAACCCAAATTAACTCTTCCCACACCTTCACCTCACTCTGATGAACAAAAAATGAATTGTTTTTTGAGATATTCAAGCACTAGAAGATGTCTTTAGACCAACTTCGGTGAGCTTTACGGTGGTGTTTGGTCCACAGACCAATCGACGGGGAAGCATCTTGTGATCTTTTCAACAGGGCTTCGTCTCTTCAAGGCAAAACTACTCTATCGATGGACTGACGGTCTATAGCTCTCGAGATAAAAATTTAACAACCATAGTTTTCCCCCTAGGTGTTGATCATTTTTGAAGTGAACTACAATTTCTTACAATTTTTACCATATGATCCTCTTACAAATTTTCCATGATCATTTTGGAGTCAATTTCATAGTAATAACTCCGGCGAGCTGATCGAAAAAGAGGGGCGAGGCGTGGAGTCCATCTTCTAGCGCTCATGAGATGATGAATCATCGATCGTCCATTTTGTGTGATTAGAACTGATGAACATGATTAATCGCATTAGAAATTTCAATTTAATCTTTTTGAAATCACGAGATTAATCTCAATAGTCTGATCCGAGATCAGGCTGTTGAGATGAAACCGCATCCGCCGCCATTGAGTCAACTGCCGCATCGGATGATTTAAATAACCAATATTGCGAAGCCGCATGGAAAGTGTTGTCGCATCTGTCCCTGACAGTTTAAAATTATAGTTAGGCTTTAAAGGTAATTAAATTTCCAGAACTTCAAAAAATCATAATTAATTATAGAAAAATTCAAATAATGCAAATAATCCCATTTTGGAAAGGTTAGATAGCAAAAAATTCAAGAAAAATAAAATCTCTGATTTATGTCAAGTGAACAATGCTTAATTAAGGTTTAAAGCTTAGGATAATTATCTTAATTAAGGCTTAATTACTTAGCTAATTAATTCCAAATTTGGTGGGATGATTCTATGGGATGTTCTCTGCCTCCCATAATTTTCCTAGAATTATTGGGCATTAATTTAGAGAATTTATAATTTCAATGCTAATTACCCTCATTAATTAATTTAACATTTATTAAAATTGTTAAACATTTAAAATTAAAAAATAATTCATGATAATTAATCACTGTGGATAGTGGGAATAGTGAAGAGAAATAATTAGGGCCTCTTTCCTAATTATTTTCTAATTCTATTTCCTTGGGAGGGTTAATTAACACATGTAATAATTAGGGATTAATTAGGAAAATTAATGATAAGATAGAAATCAAACTAAATTAGTGAGTAGTTTAGATAATTCAAATATAATTCATTAGTTTTCCTCTATGTGTTTAATAACATAAAGTTGTTAAATAAATTATGGTTGACTCATTGGTATGGGGAAAATCATAAGAGTACTTAAATTAGGTTCTTTCTTTCTTTAATCCAATTAACTCTTAAGCATGAGCCTAATTGCATTAGATCCCTTTAGGTGCATTTCAAATTTTACTTTTCTAAAATCATATCATTGAAGGCTCATGATCAAGTAGTTAATTAAATTAAAGGAGCTTAGGGTAGGGTAATTAAATTGATGTGCTTCATGACTTGAACCTAATCAATCCATAAAATCTACTTAATTAATTTCTTTAAACATATTAAATCACCAACATGGGATGGAGTAAATACTAAGTATCATTTCTCCTCTTTAGGTTTTAATGATTCAAACACCAAATTTAAATTTCATGAGAATCTTGGTTAGTCTTAAGGAATATTTATTTAACTTGGTTGTCCTTAGGACTTAATATAATTAAGCATGTTATGTGGCAATGTTTAATTACTTATTTTTAAGTATCATAACTGTGCATGCCATTTATGTCATATATTCATGTTTTCATAAAGAATCAAAAGAACATGATTACAACTAAGTTGCATGTGTTGGATGAATATTATTATAAGGTGAGGCTATTATCACTGATAAATCCAAAATTATTTTTAAAACTATAAGCTAATGATATAAATTTTAAACTAATGTTGGCTATAAATGTTCAATGAAATTTGCATTTTTTCATAACTTAAACATGGTAAAAGATCATTTTATTTTCATGATTCTTGTGTATGTTTACATATGGTTGAAGTTAGCAAGTATATAGTCTGGACATCCCAGGAACACGAGGCTTTAAGTAGCCCCAAGAAGGTCTTAGATAATCTCACTTCCCTAGTTTAACAATGGTACATACTTGCTTAACTTTATTCATGTGTATGCATGTGCTAGAATTTGGGATAAAACTTTGTTTTACATGAATAAAGGACTTGCTCTTACATAACAATTTGCATGATATTCATTCCTATGATTGTGTACATGTTTACATGTATTTAAGTTAGCAAGTATATAGTCTAGACATCCTGAGAATACGGGGCTCTAAGTATCCCCAAGGAGGTCTTAGATAATCTCACTTCCCTAGTTTAACAATGGCACATATTTACTTAAATCTTTAATACATGTGTATATATTCTTAACTAATGGATGAAATCTTTCTTTTCTAATAAAGTACAAGCATTAATGATCATTTAGGTGTGCCAAAATATAAAATATATTTCATGTATAAATATGTGCATTAAATAAAATACCATAAATAATAAAAATGAAGAAATGTGTATGTTATTGATGATGGAAATAAGTGGTGGAATGTTATCCATATAATGGTGATTCAATTTTATTAATTGTGAGATGCCTTTCATGTTTGAATAAGATCCCATAAGACTAACCCAAACTTAGGTTTAATAAAATAATACTTAATAAATGATTCACTAAAGAAACTAAAGTCATAATAATATACCCTTAGAAAATAACATAGGATAAAGATGAAGGAGGTCAACCTCCCCTTTATTCTCTTCATAATAATTAGATAATCAAGTAAAAATCAAATGAAACTGAACAAAAATGCAAATTAAAATTAATCAATTCATTCAAAGATTTGAAGCAGAACCTCCCTAAATATTTAACTTAAACATTCTAAACATTAGGTAATTATATATCTAAAGCCTAACTAAGACATACCACATTAAACTTTATCACACACATTAGAATACTAAGTCACCAATTCTAGCCTTTAGGTTAGGCCGATGTATGTTATGGTGTTATGTTTTATTTTATGATTTAATATTTTAGACTGGATGTTAGGATTATTTATGCGTAGACTTGATGTTAGGTCCTTAATAGCTTAATGATGTTTTTTACAGGGGATTATGCTAAAGGAGCTGCTATAATAATAAATAAATATAAATATTCTTGTTTACAGTTTGCTTATGCCCCTAAGCATAATCCAGTTAGGATAGGTGGGCTTGGTTACCCAAGTGTAGGGTGCTAGTCCAAATATGTGATATATATCTACTTAGCTTGTATATTTGTTTAACTAGTGCCTATTTTGCAAGTGTAGTTAGATATTATTTTTCATAAATATGTCATTTTTGAAACATGAATTAAGATTAGTGTTATGGTGTTTATGATGAGGAGTTGCTAGAAGGCACAGACCTAGGAGGCCCTATGAAGCTTGGAGCTAAACCAATCCAAAAGAAGGAGAAAAAAATGTGAGTGCAAGATTAAAGACCCCCATAGCATTTATTTCATTTGAAAAAATTCAATTGTAATCGGGATTGTATCGGGTAGAGTTTGGCTACCCAATTTCTTTTTTTCTCAGGGTCTACGACTGTTATTATTTTATGAATTTCATATGTTTGAATGTTGTGTTTAGATTGTGCAACAGAGATAGGATGCTTTTTATAGGTTTCTTAAAGTGTGATGATTTGATGTGTGGCCTAAATGCAGTAAGTTCTTTTGGATAAAATTAATTTTTTTGTCCTCACTAAATAACTCATAACTAAATCTCAATATAACTCACAACATCACCTTAAAGCCTAGGTTCATAATCAAGATAAATAAAAGATTTAACAACCCCTTAGTTGGATGTTATATGTTATCGTATATCCCTCCCTCCCCTAATTTAGCCCACAACTTTATTTCATCATGCATATAAGCATTGTCCTAAGCCTTAGTCCAAAATGAATGTGTCAAGATGGTGTAAAAGATTGTTATTTTTTACATTAGTCTAAGTCATGTTTTTATATCAATCATGATATAATCTCTTAGGGAGTGAGTTTATGACTCTAGTTTCCTTCCTAATTAAATAACATCCTAGCTATCTTGCATCTACATAAGACTAACATACATGATTTTAAAGTGTAAGAGGTACTAGCTGACGGCCACCCCAGGTGGTTGTAAGCCCAGAAGAGCCGGGATGGATCTATCCTCTATTATGGAGATCAACCATTATGCCATATTGTTCCAATTAGACTTAGTTCATGCTTTTAGCTTGTGCTAAAGCATCTTAGATTTAGGTTTCGAGGCTACTAATTTCTTTCAAACTATAAGTATAAGTCCTCACCTTTTATGCATTTCCATAATCTTGTGTTGATGGACAATAAGCCCTAGCATTCTAATAAGATTCCAACTTAAACAAAAAGTAAATTCTCTCTTTCAAATATATAAATCATCACTATAGGGTAGACTAGAGCACTCATTAGGCTTCCTAGTATCATGGGTGCTTCATATTTATCCTCCTTTGGAATCTGTCAATAAGTCTTCCTATTTGAACTCACCCATTTGATTTCCATAAATACCTTATCCTTTGATAGTTTAGCTTTGAAATATTTGGAGAGACTTATTGACTACTTTAATCGAGAGTGTTCTTAAGAAATTTTCATTTCCTAAGATTTAATTAACTATGGAAGCTTGCTTCCATAGGGAACTAAAGAACCCAGCATAAAATAAACCCTGCTTTACTTTTTATGTAAAGTATGGGAAAGATCTCTGGTATATACATAGACTTGTTTACCTTAGTAGTCCTTATTAGGTGATTTGGTCCATTATAGGATGATGTCTGCATCTCCCAAGTTGATACATCATACCTCAATGCCATACATGATCACTTCAATAAGTATCCCCTAAGATTTGTGTGGTGTCCAAATTAAAACATCACATACCTCAATACAAAAATATACCTTTTCCTCAAGATAAAACTCACCAACTCCTAGAAACTCTATCGCCATAAAAACATCATTAGTAACAACTATTTTGTGCCATCTCTCAAATAATCAAGAAATACATTGATTTATTTACTCTATAATTTATCAATCTATAAGATTGATATTCAAGATGATAAAACATATTCAACACCATGAAAGTAAAATACTTCACTACCAAAGGTCACCCTCTTTTAGGTGCAATCAACTTAAGCTCCTTATTTACTCGACCAATCCATATTCAAGATGACATCAAACTCGTGAAAAAATAATATAATCAATTTAGACTCTACTTTATATCTAAAATTTTAATATTATAGATACAAGCTTGGGTAGTAATAAAATAATCTCTAATGGGTAAAAGAATATATACACCAAACAATTAGATAATAAGTAGTATACTCAACCAAATAAGAAATTTCTTAGATATAAGAATAACTTGAACTAAAATTAATAATTTTACTTGGCTTCAAAAAAAAATATATGATATACATATTACAACATTAAGTGAATCTTTAGTCTTCTATTGAATCAAACTATTCACTCTAAGATGAGCTAGAGTATTGGCAACTATAGCAATAGACTCTCATGACTCTCTCTCTCGCTTGCCTTCTAGTATAAGTATGCCATTATCCTTACTAGATGATCCCTCCAAAAAGTTTTATGGTAGGATTATTCTATGCTATCTATTATATCTGTAATCATCTCAAACATTTGGTCTACTCTCTAGTGCACTTTGTGCATTGAGCTATCATATGAAAAGACTATCTATTGACCTCATTTTTAGGATGAGCTCTCAACACCTCCATCTTAGGCTTAGGATTCCTCTTATACTTTAAGAGCTCCTTAGTCTTAAGACACATCTAGTGATTAGGTGGACACTCCCCTAGCCCTAGAAGACTTTGAAGAGTTAGCCATAGGAATAGGTCATGCCTTAGGGGTGTTAGGAAAATTTCCTACCCTTTAGCTTAAATCATTCCTCACTTCCCTTCTTTCAAGTCAAACTCCAAATCAACTCTATTTGATTATCTCCAAACTCAATTCAATTCCATGATTCAATTTCATGACTGAAATCCATGATTGAAACCTATGATCAAAATCCATCAAAAATTCCTAAGTTCAAATTTCCTAAGTCCTTAAACCTTTCCTAACGACTTAGCCAAAATTATGATCTAAACCTATCCAAACATTTGAAATTTTCTCACGATCCATTTATATTCTCATTTATATTCACATTTATAAATGAAATTTAAATTCAAACCCATAAAATCAAATGCAAAATTCAAAATTATTTCATGAAATTTTCTTAAGTCCCTTTAATTTTCCATTAAAGGACATAGCCAAAATCAACCTTAAACATTGATCAAACCTATTCAAACTCATGAGATTTTCTCAAAACTTATTTATATACTCATTTATATGCTCATATATAAATGAAATATAAATATAAATCAATCAAATCAAAGGCAAAAATTAAATTCCAAATTTAAAATTATTGAAATTCCCTTATATCCCTTTAATTTTCCATTAATGGATTTAACTTAAACTTTGATCAAACCTATTCAAACTCATGGGATTTTCTCAAATCAATTTATATTCTCATATATAAATGAAATATAAATATAAATCAATCAAATCCAATTCAAAAAAATTAAATTTTAACTTAAAAGTTTCCTTAAATTCTTTAAATTCCCTTTAATGGATTTATCCTAAATCACGATTAAACTCTTTCAAACTCTTGAAATTTTCTCATGATCAATTTATATTTATTTATATTCACATATATAAATGAAATATAAATTCAAACAATCGAAACCAACTCCAAAAATCAAACTCAAATCAATTCAAAATCAAATCTAAGCCTTTCAAGCCAAAATCTTGAACTTAGCCAAATCACTTTCAAATCAAGCCAAACTCTTGATTTTCTCTCATGGATCAATCAAACCTACAATCATCAGCTCATATATAAATCCAAACTTCAATCAAACAATCAAAAATCAAATAAAAAATCAAACCCAAGACCCCTTCATATTCTTCCTTTGAATATGAAGTTTTCAAATGGATCGAAACCATTTGACTTCAAACCTTTTGTAAATGGATTTATATTTCAATCATAAGTCCATATACAAGATCAATCAACTTCAAATCAAGCTTGGACCAAGTCATTTGACCCACTAAGACTCACTTGACCCAAAGTGACCTAAAGTACCCTTATTAGCCAACTTTTGATCCTAACCAAATTGGGTTGAACCAAACTCATATTTGCCTCTCATCATGATCAATAATCATCATGGGATGATCAATCAACCAAATTGGGTCAAACCAAGTCAAACCTAAGGGTTGACCAAGTCAACAATTAACCTAAAATGAAACCTAACATAGCCAAAATCCACCATAGGCCAAATTGATTGAAACCATTGATCTAAGTTCACTCATGACTTATGTTTGAGCTTGACCAAGCCAACATTTGAGCCTACCCTAACCCAATTGGCCCACTTGACCCAAGTTGACCCATTTTTACCAAAAGGGCCAAAATGTGTCAAAACTTGATATAAGCCAAATTAATTGGAACCAATGGGTCAAGTTCATTCCAATCACTTGTGGAACTTGACCAAAGCCTTAATTGGCCAACTAGACCCAACCTAGCCCAATTGACTTTAGATCCACATGACCTAAAAGGGATCGTGTTGAGCCAAGATTGAACTTAACCCAAATTGATTGGCAACAAAGATACCAATCCACTCCATATGACTAACCAAACCTAAACCAACTCTTGACCTACCTCAGATAGGTCAAATGGGTTAAATTAGTCAACTTGACCCATTTGACCTATATGAGTCATATAAGCCAAAACCAAATCTATACCAAATTGAATCAAACTAAAATCATGAAAACATTTCAAATGGTCATATGAACTTGACCCAACTCTTGGTTTGACCTAATTTGACCAATTGGTCAACTTGACCCAAGTTGACCCATTTTGACCTAAATGGGTCAACATGAGCCAAACCATAACAAATGGATTCCAAATCTAATGAAACTTGGCCAAACCTATTGTTTCAACATACCAAACATACCCATATTAAAAAATAGCAAAATGACCATTTTATCCCTAGGCCATAGAACAAATTTTGGCCTAGCCCATAGGTATTTTGATCATACCCTCTTCACAATCACTTGAGGCTTTCCTAAAAGCTCAAGGGCACTTAGTGTTGAGTGTTACACCCAACCTAATGGGTTTGGTCAGCCCATTTGACCCATAGACCAAACCCAACCCATATAGCCTAAAATTCAATTTCCAAACTCCCTCCTAAGCTCAATTTCAGCACATCAGAAGTTGACATTCCACTCCTCTAGCTAAACCGACCATGTGCAATGATCTAACAACCAAAATAGCTCACTCCATATGCTCAATTGGATCAAAATGGCATGGAAATTGTCGATCGTTCGATCCTTCAAGGGGGAGATATACTCCCCCTAATTCACTTCTATTTTGATTGATTCACACTTGATTGAGCACTAGGGAGAGTTAAGAGCCATTTGCAAGTGATCCTAAGCTTTCTAGAGGGGAATTAAATTTCCTTCTTCTTGGTTTTCTTTCTTTCTTATGTTAGCATAATTTTGAATAGGAGTAGGTAAGGTGTAGGGTTCATTTAAAAATAACCCAACACTTACTTAATTCTATACCCTATTCATCTCTATGCTATCATCTAAGAAGGATTGCCTACACTTGCATGAATAAATTGATAGATGATTTGTTTAACTTTTGCATTAAGTGTTTGTGCAAAAAGCTACCCAAATTTTCTTGAAGACCAAAAGAAAAAAGAAAAAAGAAGAAAAAAAATGATAGAAGAAAGAAGAACAAAGCTTGAAGACCCATAACAATGAATTCCTTTAAATTGTAATTTAATTCATTTGTAATCTGGGTTCTATAAGGGTAGATCTCGGCTACCCAAATTTGATATTTTTAGGTTTGTGTGATGGTGCCCGACCACAAATGGTCATTTATTCTTTTTGTGATTATCTTTATAAATTGATAGATGATTTGCTTAGCTTTCGCATTAAGTGGCATACTTTTTCTAGTTTCTTCCTTGCTTTATGTATGGCCTGGATGTGGATTAGGCTCTTTAGAGAAAAATAAATCTTTTACCCAAGTTAAAAATTCAAATTCAAATTAAGCAAATCATAACCTCACCTAAAGCTTAGGATTAAAATCAAGATAAAAGAATTAGCAACCTCTTAGTTGGATGAGCATTTCTTTATAATATCATGCATAAATGCATCTTATTTCACTCTTTATTGGAGGGCTTCCACCTTTGTCAGAGAACCTGGCTTGATTTTTGAGGGTCGTGGTGGAAACTCACCTCCTAAACTTCTCACTAATTTTGGCCAATAATCTGATTTCTCATGTATTATTCATAAAAAAAATCATATTAGTCCGAGTCAAAATAATTGTTCAAAAATAATAATAATATGAAATTTGAAATGCATTAAATTTTAGGTCATTTTAATCATGTCCCTTAACATGATCTAGTCTCTTTAGGGAGTGAGTTTAAGGACTTAGTCTATTTCTAAATAAAGACATCCTAGCTATCTTGCATAAGCATAAAGACTTGTCTACATGTATTTAAAATTGTAGGAGGAGTTAGTTGGTGGCAGTTATAAGTCCAAGTGGTGGTTTTCCTCTTGTGGAGGCAAACTAATTACCCAATTTTTCCTTAGATTTAGGTTGTGCTTTGGCCCTCTCCAAAGCTCCCTAGATTTAGGTTCTGAGATTACTTTTCCCCTTCGTGAGCCATAAACATAATTCCTCACCTCTTTGGCATTTCCTTAAACTTGTGTTATGGAATCGTAAGTCCTAAAAATCTAATGAAAAATACAACTCAAACAACCTAAATCAATTTCTAAAATATAAAGCCCAATTTTAGGATAGTTTGAGATGCTCGCTAGGTTTCCTTGCATCATGAGCATCTCCTACTTATCTTTCATTTTGGCTTCGATAATAACTCCCTCTTTTGATCAATCTCATTTGATCTTCAAAAATATAAACCAATCGATTGCTAGTCCTTCCTATTAAAATCTTCAGAGATAACTATCATTTACCTTAATCGAGAGTTTTTCTAGGGGATCCCATCCCTTAGGATGTAATTAACTATGGGGGCTTGCCCCTGTCAGAAACTTAACAAACCCAGTTTAAAATAAACCTTGCTTTACTTTTCTATGTAAAGTAGGGGAAGAATCTCAGGTACATATGCAGACCATCGTCCTTAGGAGTCCTTATTGAGATGATTGATTCCATTAAAGGGAAGTGACTTCTGTATTTTGAGATAATACACAATACCTTGATGACAATCTGATCATCTGAATAAGTACATCTACAGATCTACGTAGCATCTTACCAAGATGAATTTTTATATAATTGTTGCCTCTTTCATTTCTCCACAGATTTGAAAGGCAGCTCCTCTATAGGAATTTTTCTCCACACTATCCTTTCTTGAAATACTATCTAAAAAATATATAACATCAATCATAATGCTTATATTTATATGAAGTACAAACTAGTGCACTATTCATATAAGTAGATGAAGTATTGCTCCTTGAGTCACATGGTCTAATTTGCCTTTTCTTTTATGACTATTACTCTTAGAATAATCCTTTGCATATCTCATCTAACTCACATCCTAATACTATTGAGTCATTTTCACTTAATCTTGCCTTCTCAACTAGCTCATAGAAATAACTGATCTTAAATGGAATAAGTGGGTGCCTCAAAATATTCCTTAGTCCTCTCAAAAACTTATAACACTTCTCCTCTAGATCATTGATTAATTACGAGGTATTTCTTGTTAGTGCAATAAACCCAGCTGCATATTACATCACCATCTTACTTTCTTTAACCAATCCAAAAGAAAGTCATGCATATAAAGTTATTGGCTCTTAATTAAAAAAGATTGATGTCGCACCACCCATGCCCCCTCAAGTACATTCTCCTCCAGGGCACAATTCATAGTTTACCTTTCCATTGGTTTGCTCACCATGAAAGGACCATCTTATTCTGGTACTCTCTTCAGTAACCTTCCTCCCAATGACCCAAAATCCATTTATCAAACCAATCTTCTTGTAATCGTATCATGATAAATTTGAAGAAGGTGGTAATAATGGCTTTATCAAAAAGTATAACCACAAAAATGGCAAACTAGCCCTATTCCTTATTGAATTTGAATCTGCTTACCTTGCGGAGCCACTCAAGTCCATCTTAGTTGGAAAGTTAACTTACAAATAACCCAAAATGTGCACAATCCATAAACACTTTGATGAGTTAAAGCTTCTTGGTGACTAGAATGTTTGGCTACTCGATGGGAGGATTTTCCCCAAAAAGCTTTACCAAATTGATAATGTGCCTATGAAAATATTCAAATGGATGCCTACTTTTGATTATAGCATAGAAACTTTTATAATCCCAATTTGGATAGAGTTTCTAAGCCTTAAACATCACCTCTTCAACAAGCAAATGTCATATTCATTGGCCAACCCCTTAAACTTGATCTTACCATCTTCAATTTCACTAGACCCTCTTTTGGTAGTGTACACATGGAAATGGATATAACTACATCACATGTTGAAGAAATATGGATTGATACTCCTACCAATGGATAGGGGTAGCAAGTTATTACTGAACAAAATCTATAATATTGCCTTAAATATAAAATATTTGGTCATCTCCTTGAAAAATGCTTCATTGATAATCCAAAACTAACAGGGAGGAACACCAAGGCCATTGAGAATAATGTTATAACTAGAGTTGAACTGTCTATTTTTCCTAACAGGAATGAGATGGTTGGAAACACAATATAGCATGAACACACAAAAGATCCCAAACAACCCTGGATACCTACTAAAGTGCAAAATTCAGAAACTCTAAATAAGCCAATCCATTATAAAGAGACCAAAAATGCCTAAACTAAAGACAAGGTAACCTCTGCACATCACCTGACAATACCTCTTGGAAAAGAACCTTCAAATCATATTTCATCAAAGTCTAAAAAATCAGCCCCCAAGCATTCTACTAATACCAAAACATTTAGTACTCAGCCCCAGCACATACAACGTGATGATGTTTTGTCACTTATTCTCTAATAACCCCTTCTTCAAAATGAGGATCTATGCCAAACTATGCAAGGCATGGAGGATGATTGGATAATACAAAATCCAAATAAAATAAATTCAAAGGAATAATGGAGCTAAGGAATATAAACCCAAATGCAACCTCCTCTTTGGGAAGAGTTTTAGAACTATGATTCTAGCCACTTGGAATGATAGGATTATTACTAGAGCCTTTAGGGGCTCTAAGTACTCCAAAATGACTAAATTTTGATTTGGAACATTAAAGGCATAGCCAACCATAATTCTTCTAATAGAGTCAAAAACCTAATTAGGTCCCACAAATATCATGCTTTTGTAATCTTAGAACCTCTCATTCAACCCCACAACATAGATAGAGTTAGAAGAAAATTTAGTAGATTCAACATGGTTCAAAACTGTAGCAACAAACTCCTAATTTTCTAGAAATGTCTCTTTCAACTAAACCTCATTATTAATGGCCCTCAATTCATCCATGTCCATCTCAACTACATCAACTATAATGTGCCAGAAACCATTGTTTATGCCTCTTGCTCTAGAGAATCGAGAAGGGAACTATGGTCCAAAATCAATTCAATCAGCCATAGTTAACATGAAAGTTAGCTAGTTGGTGGTGATTTCATCAGGATACTAAACTTAGCTATAAAAAAATGAGGTAGGAAGCCTAATGAAGCAATACTGATGAAATTTACTAATTATATAGAAGATGCACAACTAATTGATGTTGGTTTTAGTGGCTCCCCATACACTTGAAATAGTGGAAGAACCTACGAATGGCTCAATCTAGTTAATGCAAATTAGTTCAACAACTTTCATCATATTATAATTAGTCACTTGAATAGAACATGCTCCAACCATGCAACTCTCCAACTGTTTGTTGATTTCCTTCCTAAACCTTCTAAAAAGTATTTAGATTCTGGAACATGTGGACGAAGCACACCCTTTACACCAACTGTCTCCAACATGCATTGAAAATAAACATATGTGATCCTTGTATTAGACTTTAAAACTTCCATAGAAAAAATTGGTCATAAGGATAAAAATTTTGATTTGGAACATTTTTAGTGATATTCACCAATAAGTTGACGCCATTGAACACAAGGTTTGCTTACTTGAAAACATATACATCAATTAGCCATCCTTAGAAATAGAATCTAATCTTCAATAAGCTCAAGTTGCTCTAAATAATTTGATTGCCATGGAATAAGACTTCTTATCACAAAAAGATGTCATAGTTAATCTCAAAGAAGGAGAGAGGAACACAAAATTCTACCATGTTTGTATCAAAAAGAAGAAGAAATTTAAAGCTATCATTGTGGTGAAAAATTTCTTATAGGGAGTCGCCTTTCAAATCTGTGGAGAAAAGAAAGAAGAGGAAATTCATGTTTTTAGGATGCCACGTAGATCCACAGATGTACTTATTCAGGTGATTGAATACATCATCAAGGAATAGTGTACTATCTCGAAAGATAGAAGACACTACCCTTTAATGGAACCAATCACCTCAATAAGGACTCCTAAGTATGATGGGTCTGCATAAGTACCAGAGATTCTTCCCCTACTTTACATGAAAAAGTAAAGTAGGATTTACTTTAAACCGGGTTCATTAAGTTCCTTACAGAGGCAAGCCACTATAGTTAATTACATCCTAAGGGACAAGATCTCTTAGGAAAACTCTCGATTAAGGTAAATGATCGTTGTCTCTGAAGATTTCAATAGGAAGGACTATCAATCGATTAGTTTATTTTTTGAGGGATCAAATGGGACTGATCAAAATAGGGAGTTATTATCAATGTTAAAATGGAAGATAAGTAGGAGATACCCACGATGCTAGGAAACTTGACGAGCATCTCAGACTATCCTATATTTAGGCTTTACATTTTTGAAATTGATTTAGTTTGTTTAAGTTACATTTTTCAATAGAATTTTAGGACTTAAGATTCATTAACACGAGATTAAGAAAATGCCTAAGAGGTGAGGAATTATGCTTAGGGCCCATAAAGGGGAGAAGCAACCTCAGAACCTAAATCTAGGGAGCTTGGTGGCCAAAAGCACAACCTAAATCTAAGGTAAATGGTAATTGGTTTTCCACAAGAGAGGACAAACCACCCCAACTTGGACATACAACTGCCTGGGGGTGGCCACCAACTAACTCATCCTATAATTTTAAATACATGTAGGAAAGTCTTTATGCATATGTAAGATAACTAGGCTATTTTTATTTAGAAAGAGACTAAGTCCTTAAAATCACTCCCTAAAGAGACTAGATCATGTAAAGGGACATGCTTCGAATGACCTAAATCTAATGAAATTTATTTTATTTTTATTTTTAGATAATCATTTTGACTCAGGCTAATAGGATTTTTTATGACTAATGCATGAGAAAGAAGGTTATTGGTCAAAATCAGCGAGAAGGGAGGAGGTGAGTTTCCACCACAGCCCTCTAAGGTCAAGCCGGGTTCTCTGGAAAAGGTGGAAGACCTCCAATCAACAGTGAAATAAGATGCATTTGGGCATGATATTATAAAGAAATGCTCATCTAGCTAAGGGGTTGCTAATTCTTTTATCTTGATTTTAAACCTAAGCTTTATGTGAGGTTATGAGTTGTTTAACTTTAATTTGAATTGTTAAGTTGGGTAAAAGATTTATTTTTCCTTAAAGAGCCTAATCCACATCTAGTCCATACATAAAGCAAGGAAGAAACTAGAAAAATCATGCCACTTAAAGAAAAAGCTAAACAAATCATCAATCAATTTATAAAGCTAATCGTAAAAAGAAAAAATGGTCGTTGTAGTCGGGCACCACTGTACAAACCTGAAAATATCAAATGTGGGTAGCTGAGCTCCACCCTTATACAATGTGAATTACAAATGAATTAAATTACAATTTAACTAAAGAAATTCATTGTTATGGGGGTCTTCAAGCTTCATTCTTCTTTCTTCTTTCTTCTTTCTTTCTTCTTCCTTTCGGTTCCTTCATTGGAAGGTTGGTAAGTGGATGCTCCAAGGCTTCACATGGTACATAAGATGGGATCTTATGACCCATGCTCATCCTAATCCCCATAACAAATCATTCCAAAATCCTAATTATACAAATTTTTACATGAAAAGAAAAAGTAGAAATCTAACTAACACTTGCAAAACAAAGGTTAGCTAAATCATACCACACAAATCCCAAGCATGTATATTGGACTTATCACCCCACACATGGGTGATTAAGTCCACCTTGCCTATGGATTATGCTATATAAGCACCTACAAGAAAAAAAAGCATTTATATTTTTATTTATGACAGTGGACCTAAAGCACAATCTCCTGCAGAAAAGAATAGTTAGGCTAAACACATCTTACCATTCATTCTACGAGTATACACCCAAACATCCAGTCTAAAATATATATCACAAAACAAAACAAACATTAAACCATGCAGCGACCGAACTTAGGGATAGAAGTGGTGACTTAAGCTAATGTGTATGCTTTGAAGGCTTGTGTGGTATGCTTAGCTTAGGACTTTGGGTTTAAATTTTCTAAGTGTGAAAAACATATTCAACTTAGAACAGGATTTCATTTTAAGTTGTTTAGTGATTTTGGGTTAGTTTTATTTCTTGTTTTTATTTGGTTTAAGTGAAACCTACAATTAATTACTAAGTTATGAAGAAAGGGAAAGAGAAGAGAACTTCTCTTTCCTTCTCTAACCTTAAGTAATTTTCTAAAGTAGGTTCATATTTTAGTTTCTTTTAGGTGAATGTTTTGATTACATCTTTTAATCAATCCTAAGTTTAGTTAAACTCTAAACAAACCTCAAAAAGAAAGGTATTTTAAAATTAAATAAAATGAATCAAAATTTACATAACTCACATTAGTTCATTTCTTTCCCCAACATATATAACATGCATATGGATGGACCCTAAGCATATCTATACATGCAAATGAGAGTAGTTAACACACTTTATGATGCATGCTAAGTAATCCATTTAAGAAAATTTAGAAGTTGAATATGCATGATTTTTCTTTAGAAAAGGTTCTTCTTATCCAAAATTTCACATACATACATGAAAGTAAGAAAGGCATAAGTATATTATGTTAGGTACAAGACCTACTTAGGGCTACTTAAAGCCTCACAATCTCTGGGTTGTCCAAACTAATATACCACTTTCCTTAAATACAAACATGCATATAAAAGAAATGAAATAGAAAAGAAATATGCAAAAGTTGTTTAATGGATTCATTTTTGTTTATGCAATTTATGCATGCAAGTATAGACAACCCTTCTTAGGTGAGAGCATAGGGATGAATAGAGTATAGAATTAAGTAAGTGTTGGGTTCTTTTCAAATGAACCCTACATCTTACCAACTCTTATTCAAAACTATGCTAACATAAGAAAGAAAGGAAACCTATACTAAACATGACTTTATAATCTATCACATGCAAGCTTATAATTAAAGCATATAAGTATACACTTTTAGATTTGGTATTTGATGTATTTTGAAAATAATTTGGATTTAGTAGTGATAATAGCCACTCATATTTTACTTTAGCCAACATATGCACATTTGACATAAAGTAAACAATTTCATTTTAAAATTTGAAACATGAAATTATGAATGCATGAAATCACATGGCATACAACTTAACATGTTGGGAAAGATCCAAAGCAATGAAAGCATGTAAACAAACTCACTTCACTTAAACCATAAAGTAATTTTTGTTAACTTTGAAGTTTGATTTAATTTTGAAAAGGTGAGATGAGTTTGCTATTACTAACCCATTCCCACATATGTTTTGTATTTTTGTTTAATTTTTAGACAATTAGATCCATTTTTATGCATTGATTAGGTTAAGGTATGAATTAAGTAACTTAATTAACCCTTACCAACACCACCTTAGAAGAATTAACTAAATAATTATGAGCCAATGAGATGACATAAAACCCAAAAGGAATTTAAATTTGCAATGCACATAATAATGAAAAAGCCTAATGCAATTTGGCTCATAATTAAAAGTTAATTAAGCTAATAGCTTTTACATTCAAAACCCTTCACACATTTGACTTGGGTTTTAATTTTCTTAATTGAACTTAGGCTATTAAACACCTAAGCATCAACCCAAGATAGATTAATTAAGTTCTGGAACTTTTTAGAATTTTTTAAAAAAAATGATTAAGGGAATAATTAATGAATTAACCCTTAATTAAGCAGAGATTAAGGAGGGAAGAGGAGGTTTAGGGAATAGCTTAGGGGAAATACACCAAAATTATTCTATAAACCTCCGTCTTATTGGATCTGACCTTAATCAACCCTAATCATAGGGTAAAACCACTAATCATATCCTAATTATGCTTAATTACATGAGAAGGGTAATTAAGGAAACTATATGAAATTACTCTAATCAAGCCTTCAATAAATACTTAGAAAATTAGGGGAGGCAGAGGTCATCCCCTACAACTTACCCAAGAAATTTTGGATTAATCAGAGCTTAATCAAAGAGTAATTAGCAAAATATACTTTTCAATAAAATCCAAATTTAAAGAAAACCATAAATCAAAACTCATCAAAATTAATTTAAAATGCTCTAGGTTTAATTATCTATCCATAAGTTTTATTATTTTTTATTTTTCTGAAGAGGATTTTTTAGAAGTTTTAATTAATTAATTAATTTTAATCTAATCACTCATCCACAGGTATCACATGAAGTGACTTATGCAGGAATGTGCAAAATATATACCATATGATACTAAGAATCTTTTGATCTCATCTAGGATTTATAATTTTAAATAAAAATTCCCATCTAACATGAATGGATGGATATTGGCCGATTTTGATCAATAGAGACCATCCATGATCAAGGGGAAGATCCAAGCTCAATCTAGCATGGAATTACATAAAATTTAACCCACACCATTTAGAGACATAGAGCGGCAAACCCAACAGTCAAAATTTAATGAGGAGAAAATTTCTTTTACAAAGAACCACACCACATTGAGTTTAGTGATCAAAAAATGCTATACCTTGTTAGAGGTTCAAGATCGAGGAGAGGTAGCTTCATCGTGGAGACAAGCCTGTTGAAATTCCTGGCCTGGGATTGAGTGGATCAATGGAGAACCAACTCCTCCTTGCTTGGGCTTGACTTTAAATTTTGATCCTTTAGAACTCAATAGAAGCTTAGGCAAGCTCACTAGCTCCTAGATGAGTGTGCAAGAGCAAAAGGAGATCAAGTGTGGAAGAAATTCAAATGGATTGAGCTCCCCATTTTTGCACTATTCAAAATTGAGAATAGGGAATTCAAATCTCTAAGAAGCTTGGGAGTGCTCTATGATCCTCAGTTCAACCGATGAAAAGTGAAATTTCAATTAGGGGAGTATATCTCCCATGGATGCAAACCATGAGTTGTCATTTTGATCCAATTGTCAAATTGGAGAGGTTGTTTATTGATTGTGCACATGGTCGATCCAAGGAATGGATTGCCAACCTCCCATGTGCTAAATTGAGCTTAAGAGAATTTGAAATTTTAATTTTAGGCTAAGGGTCGGGTTTGGTATAGGGCCAAATGGTTGACCCAAACCCATTGGGTTGGGTGCACCACTCATCACTAAGTCCCCTGAGCTTTTAGGAAAGCCTCAAGTGATTGTGAAGAGGGTATGACCAAATATGCTAGCCAAAATTTGTTCTATGGCCTAGGGTAGATGGTCATTTTGCTATTTTTTTTTCAGTTTGGACATATGTTGGTATGTGGAGAAACTAGGTTTGGCCAAGTTTCATTGGATTTGGAATCCATTTGATAGGGTTTGGCTCATGTTGACCCATTTAGGTCAAAATGGGTCAAGTTCACCATTGGTCAAATTGGGTCAAACCAAGGTTGGGTCAAGTTCATATGACCATTTGAAATGTTTTGGTGGCTTTGGTTTGATTCAATTTGGTATATATTAATTTGGCTCATATGACTTTAGGTCAAATGGGTCAAGTTGACCTATTTGACCCATTTGACCTATTTGGTAGGTTAAGGGTAGGTTTAGGTTTGGTTAGTCATATGGAGTGGATTGGTATCTTTGTTTCCAATCAATTTGGGTTAGGTTTAATATTGGCTCAACATGACCCCTTTAGGTCATGTTGGGTCTTGGGTCAATTGGGCTAGGTTGGGTCTAGTTGGCCAATTGAGGCTTTAGTCAAGTTTCACAAGTGATTTGGAATGGACTTGACCCATTAGTTTCAATCAATTTGGCTTAGATCAAGTTTTGACACATTTTGGCCCTTTAGGTCAAAATGGGTCAACTTGGGTCAAGGGCCAATTAGCTAGGTTAGCTCAAATGTTGGCTTGGTCAAGTTCAAACATAGGTCATGAGTGAACTTAGATCAATGGTTTCAATCAATTTGGCCGATGGTAGAATTTGGCTATGTTAGGTTTCATTTTAGGTTAAGTGTTGACTTGGTCAACCCTTAGGTTTGACTTGGTTTGCCAATTTGATTGATTGATCATCCCATGATGATTGTTGATCATAATGAGAGGGAAATATGAGTTTGGTTCAATCCAATTTGGTTAAGATCAAAAGTTGGCTCATAATTACTATAGGTCACTTTGGGTCAAGTGAGCCTAAGTGGGTCAAATGGCTTGGTCAAAGCTTGATTTGAAGTTAATTGATCTTGTATATGGATTCATGATTGAAATATAAATCCATTTACAAGTGGTTTGAAGTCAAATGGATTTTGATCCATTTGAAAATTTCATATTCAAAGGAAGAATATGAAGGGGTCTTGGGTTTGATTTTTGATTTGGGTTTTGATTGAATGATTGGAGTTTGTATTTATATATGAGCTCATGATTGCGGGGTTGATTGAACCATAAGAGAAAATCAAGGATTTGGCTTGATTTGAAAGTGATTTGACTAATTTCAAGATTTTGACTTGAAAAGCTTAGATTTGATTTTGAATGGATTTGAGTTTGATTTTTAGAATTGGTTTTGATTGTTTGAATTTATATTTCATTTATATATGTGAATATAAATGAGAATATAAATTGATCATGAGAAAATTTTAAGGATTTGAAGTGTTTAATCATGATTTAGGTTAAATCCATTAAAGGAATTTAAAGGATTTAAGAAATTTTTTTTCAAATTTAATTTTGAATTGATTTGATTGATTTATATTTATATTTCATATATATATGAGAATATAAATGGGAATACAAATAATTTTTGAGAAAATCCCATGAATTTAAAATGGTTTGATCATGATTTAAGTCAAATCCATTAATGGAAAATTAAGGGATTTAAGGGAATTTCAAGGATTTTAAATTTGGAATTTAATTTTAGGGTTTGATTTAATTGATTTATTTTATATTTAATTTATATATGAGAATATAAATGAGAATATAAATAAGTTTTGAGAAAATCTCATGGGTTTGAATAGGTTTGATCAAGGTTTAGAGTTGATTGTGGCTAAGTCCTTTAATGGAAAATTAAAGGGACTTAAGAAAATTTTCATGAATTGATTTGGAATTTTGAGTTTAGTTTGATTTATTTGAATTTATATTTCATTTATATATGTGAATATAAATAAAAAATTTAAATTGATCATGAGAAAATCTCAAAGATTGAATAGGTTAAGATCATAGTTTTGGTTAAGTCCTTAAGGGAGGCTTAGAGACTTAGGCAAAATTTGGACTTAGAAAATTTTGATGGATTTTGATCATGGGTTTCAATCATAGATTCAATCATGGATTTCAATAATATGGAGTTGATTTAAATTTAGAGAATATCAAATAGAATTGATTTAGAGTTTGACTTGAAAGAAGGAAAGTGAGGAATGGTTTAAGCTAAAGGTAGGAAGTTTTCCTAACACCCCTAAGGAATGACCTAGTCCTATGGCTAACTCTTCTAAGTCTTCTAGGTTAGGTTTGAGTGTCCACCTAATCACTAGATGTGTCTTAAGACTAAGGAACTCTTAAAGTCTAAGAGAAATCCTAAACCTAAGATGGAGGGGTTGAGAGCTCATTCTAAAAATGAGGTCAACAAAACCAATATGTGTGTGAATGACAAGAACATCAAGGTGACCAAAATGATCAACAACACCAAGAGATCAAGCACTAATAAATAATCTATCCTTAACAAAAAAAGAAAGAATCAAGAGCTTAGTAATGGCTCTACTTATGTCCAAGACATAAGAGAGAGAGAAGAAACCACACTAGGTATGAGTGTGAACCTTCCACTTGGAAGCAGTTTAAGTCATCCACAAGGGATGAAAGGTTTGATTTGATTTGAATCTCACTAGGAGAGATCTCGGGGAGAGGTGAATTTGTTTCAAATTTTTTTTTGGTTTGAATTTTTAGATGAAACCTATTGTTTGAATGGGTTGAATGTAGAGCCATGGAGGCAAGACCTAACTCATTTACCAATCCAAAGGGGAAGTCTACTAAACATAGTAGACCAACCAAAGGATGCCTTTGGTGCAGAATTATACTAGAAGAAAGCATGTAGACTTACATCCTCAAGTATAGACTTTGTTAATGACAAGACAACAATTGTATTATGAATTAGTGAATACCACTGGGATACTTAGATCAACTCAAAGATATTCAAAGATTGATTTTTATTATTAATTTGTTTGTTTTGATAATGATGGATCTCATAGGTTTACGATGAACCGCATTGAGTTGGGGCCATGGATGCCTAGATCTAACTCAAATTTACCCATTCAAATGGAGTAGTCTACCAACCACAAGGTAGGACTATCCAACAAAGGAGAAATGCCTTTGGGTATACAATGGTCAAGTCTTAAGAAGAAAGCATGGGAACTCACATCTTCTAGAGACAAGAAACCACTAGGGTGATCAGTTGCTTTGGACAACAAATCAAACCTGACCTAGGGCTGACTATTGAGTGAATGCCACTCAGGGACTTAAATCACTCAAAGATAGCCAAGATTAATCTCATTTTTAATTTGTTTTGATGGGTTCCGTTGGTTTACGATGGATCATACTGAGAAGGAGCTTATAGAAGCATAGACCTATCTCAGATTTACTGAACCAAAGGGAGTAGCTTCCTGGCCGATGGGAGAGCTATCCTACCAAAGGAGTGTATTTTAGTTTGCAATGATCAATTGGAGGGAAGAAAGCTCAGGGACTAACATATTCCATTAGAAAAGACCACTAGGTAATCGGTTGCTTTGGGCAACAAATCGACCTAGGCCTCTTCTAAAGATGCATTTGCATAATAATAAAAAAAAATGATAAATGTAGAAAAGCTAAAAGAAAGCAAAAAAACTGAACATCATATTTATCCTCCTCCAAGAGCAAATTGAGGAATAGTGAGATTATCTAGACTATGCCATAAAATCAAAGCTAAGATACATCTCTAAAAAGTCTAAGAGTGTTTTAGATCTATTTGTGTATACAAATAATGAAGTTCTTCAAAGTCATGTCAGCATAATTGCTATATTTCATTGTTAAGAAATTTGAGGTGATCCACCACACCTATTATTCCTTCAATGATAATATGTATTCTATCCACGCTAATAATTTTGAGAGCATCCGCCAAGATGTTATCCCAACAAAAACAATGACCCATGGCTTGAGGAAGTTGCCATTGCATCCCTTAACACCAGGAACCCCATAAAGGAGTGAGCTATCCAGTTTGATCCCCAAGGGGGAGGACACCACAAATTTAGTTTGATCACCATGTGGGTGATGTCCCATTACCATAGATAGAAGAATGGTGATAGAGCTAGAATCGAGAAAAGAATAGTCTTGACCATGGCTACATGAGTTGGCAAAGGTAACATCCAAACGGGTACACAATTGCATAATACATTCTAGCTCAATATTGTTTCAATGACTTAGTGAGAGCTTGAGTAAATCTAAATTGCTCAAAATTGGGATTGAAAATCATGTTGCCAAAAAAATGATAATGTTGTGTGATCTATACAATGTCAAAAGTGTTCATCACAATCACCGGGTGGTGTGAGTTAAATCCTAAGCCAAGTGTTGTTTGGCAGGAGTTTGATGCCACTAAGTTGGGAGCCAAATTTCTAGGGCCAATCAAATTTTAGCAGCATTTTGTATAAAATGGATGTGAGTCCCATAGCCTGATGAGTGATGTCATGTTGATGTTCCTCCAATAAATGTTAGATGAGTTCAAGCTATTCCAAAAAGGATGTAGATTTTGTTTTGTTTCTTTTGTTGAAATGACCCATTTGGACGGTGTAGGTCGGATATCAAATGGAGTTTAGAAAGTCCACCTCTTTGCCATTGCAAATTCTCCATTTTAAATTGGTTCAAGGTGGAAGCACCATTACGAATAATTTTCCAGCAATTGGAGTCTCCCGCTTGGGTTCCCTATGCCATGGGTCCAACCCATACTTCTCGATCAAACACTTGTGGAGCAGCTTGGTGGGTTTAGAGAGAATTCCCAAGCCATTCTAGCCCTTAAGGGTCCATTCGACTTTCGACCATGTGTAGTCCAAGGCCTCCTTTGTTGGTTGGCATGCAGATTTTGTTCCAAGCAACATAGTGTATGCAATGATGGTTGTTGTTTCCTTGCCAAAGGAAGTTCCTAACAAGCTTTTCAATCCCCTCAATTCCCTTGGGAATTACGGTGTGTTGTTTGGTACATAGAGATGCGAGGATGTCCTTATGAGTGTAATTGACGCCATTGAAAGGTGTCTAACTCCCAAGAGCTGATTTTGTCTCTAGCCTTTTGGAGGAGTTGATGAAAATCTGCGTTTTAACTTCCTTCATGGCAAGCTTGATGCCCAAGTAATCAAGCTCCTCCACTCTTCGAAGCCGGTGAGCACGGTGATTACTGGCCTTCCATCTATGTGTGGCTTTTCTTTGAAAACTATGGCGGTTTGGTTGCATTGATATTTACCTCGTCCATGCGATAATTTTTTTAGAATATGGAGGACACCTTTTGCGTGAGCCATGGAAGCTTTGGTGGCGAATAAAATGTCATCTGCATAGAGAAGGTGTGATATGCGTGTTCCCCAGTTGGCAATAGGCACACCAAATTCAGCACCATGTTGCTTGATGGCTAAAGATAGCGATTCGAGCAAAGGATAAAAGATAGGAGATAACGGGCACCCTTATCGAGGCCACTCGCTTGTATCCACCCGGTTCTTTGCCCATTTAACAAGAGGGAGAAGGAAGGCGAGGAAATGCACTGGAGGAGCCAATTTCGAAACTTCATAGGTAATCCAAATCTCTGTAGGATGATGGCTAAGGTTTCCCAACTCATTTTGTCGTATGCTTGTTCCATGTCAATTTTAATTGCCATAAAACCTTCCTTTGAGGTGGAGTGTTGGAATTTATTCATGATTTCTTGGGCATGGCGGTGGTGGGAGATAGATCTAGAAGGCACAAATGCACCCCTCTTGAGATGAGATTTGGTAGAATGTTTTTCAGTGTACAAGGATCTTTGCTATGACTTTGTAGCCTACAAAGGCTTATGGGTCTATATTTTGCGGACAATCAGCATTGGAGGACTTAGGTATAAGAACAACCAAGGTTTCCTTCCATTGAGAATCATAGTGCCACTACAAAAAACTCCTTGATAGCCACAACATCTTGGCCAATAATCCTCCAAAAGTGTTTGTAAAGGATGTTGTGATGCCATCAATAGTGCACGATTAGCTCCCATCGATTTGACCGCCTCCCATATTTCAACCTCATTAGTATCCTCATCCGGATCACGGACACGAGGTGAGATGGTCGATTTCAACAAAGGAAGGCCAATTGTTGGTGGTAATAGGATGTGCCCTCCACTTACATTGAAAGAAGTTCATAAAAGCTTGGTTGATTAAAACGGGTCCTCCTAACACGGCCATCATCAAGTTTGAGGGTGTTAATTCTATTGGACCTCTTTCTAGCGCCAGTATGAAAGTAATGTGTGTTGGCATCCCCTCTTCACCCACCTAGCTTTAGCTCTTTATACCAACAAGATAAGCGGGAAAGGGTAGAGTTCGCTCATTTGCTTTGAGGAGGTCTCTTTCTTTTCTTTCGGTCATCCCTTGAGGGAGCAATCGACCTCTTGCATGCAGAATTTCTTCTTGGAGGTGTCCCTTTGCTTACTCAAATCTTTGAGCTTATTTTACTCCAGAGAATAAGTTCCTTAGTGTAGTGCATTTTTACAAGTTTTCAGCCTGGACCCTTCATAGTTGCTTTGCCAACTTTTCCACACTAATTTCCAAGCCATAGGATAAGAAAGCCAGGTGTCTTCAAATTTCAACCAGTTGTGATTTCCGACTCTCCTTAGACGATTTGGAGAAGAATGGGGCAATGATGATGCAATCCTTGGAAGGTGTTTAGTTTGTGCAAGGGGAGGAGGTTGGAAGCAATGGAGTTGATAAGGAAGCGATCAAAACCCATATATACATGTTTTATCTTTGTTGTTGGTCCATGTGAATCTAGGGCGATAAAGTCACTCATGTAAGTCCCCATTGGTGAGGAACTCCATCATCTCATTGGCCGCCGGTGCTTTTAAAGCGGCTTTCCCCTTTTGTCTTTCTCATCGCTTAAAATCTCCTCAAATGGCGGGCAAGTTGGTATTCAGCAAAGGAGTTAAGGTGTCCCAAAGTCTCCGCAGAGTGTGATAGTCTTTGTTAGCATAACAAATGGTCGCCTCCATATAGCTTTATCCGTGTATGCCAACAATGCATTGTTCATTTTGCACAATAGGAGAGAAAGTGATTAAGTCACTTCTCAAAGAGCAAGGATACCTCGAGATATTCCTCGGTTGGTGTAGAAAATCCCGTTAATACAATATTATCAATTTCCTTCCTTGTGACTTCCTCCACTTTGGTTTCTACAAGGCCTATGAAGAGAGCATGGTGCTCTCCAAGAATTTCGGAGATAATTGCGTGGCCTTCTTACGGACTCCCGACAATTCCATATTATAGCGGAAGTCATGGGTGGGCGTTTGAGGTCTCCCATCGATATGGAATTCACTCTTTCTCCGCGTTTGGTGTTGCTTTGATCGCCCAAGCTGACTCCCTCCAAATGAGCTTTAGAGACCGACTTTGTCCACTCTTAGTCTTGTTGTGTTTGAAAAAAGTGGTGGCTGCATCATAGTTTTATACCTTTCAAAGCAGATTGACTATCGAGGTAACCTACTTGTGGCAAAATAGATTGAACCAGACCTAAGGGAGACTACGGAGTGAGTACCAACCTGGGGATTTATCTCAGCTCAAGTAGTCAGGCAATTCCTATAGGGAGTTCTGCTGACACTACCGTAAAGATAGGATGCCTGCTTGGGAAAGGGGCCCTTTGGGGGCTTGAATTTCTAATCCACGAGCAAATTAATTTTGTTTGTTGGTTTTAGTTTATTTTTTTATCATGGACTCTGTTAGTTTGTGAGATCAAACTGAGAAGGAGCTTATATTAGCCTAGACCTATCTCAGATTTACTGAACTAAGAGAGAATTTGTGCATCCGCTAAACAAATTTTTGAACCACAGGGGTGGCTATTAGGAAAGGGGGATTGTCCAATCCAAAAGTAACCCAGTAGTGTCTAAATGTGGTCACAAAGGACTTGATCCAAATAGAGTACCCACAGGGGATGGGGGCCAATAAGGGCTTAATCCAACACCCTGGAGAAAATGACATGGCTAGTCATATATTCAATAGGTTTTTGATGTCCAATTCAAGGAGAAAGCATGAGGACTCATATCTGCCAAGAGTGGTGTACTCACTGGGTGAGTCACTGTCAGCATAACGAATATCAACCAACTTAAGATGCCCGTTAGTTTGCAACAATCAGTCTAGGAAGAAAGCTCGGGGAATCATATCATCCTATAGTAGAACTGACTACTGGGATAGTCTGTCTTCGGCACGACAGGTGCTATCTGACCTAGGGTGAGTACTGAGTGAATGCCACTGAGAGACTTAGATCAACTCAAAAGTAGTCAAGAGGAAAGTAGCCTCTAGGGGACTTATCTTAAACCTCAAATATACTCAACCTAGTTAGAACATGATGGCTAGCTCAAAAAGAAAGCATGGGGACTCACATCTTCTTAAATGAAGTCAACATGAGGTAGCTTATTGGCTGGGCAGTGAAAACTATCAAACTAACAAGGCACTCTTTGATTTGCAATGATCAAGTTAGGAAGAAAGCGTAGGGACTCACATCCTCTAAACAAATGACCATTAGGATAGCATGCTAGCAAGGTAGCATGTAGACCCGACTTAGAGCAGCTAATGAGTGAGTGCCATAGGGGGCTTGCTCCCATGTTAAATAACTCAAGATAAAATATTTGTGTTTGTTATTTTGCATGTTCTAAAAGGAATAGGGCACCTCTGGGGAACTCTTACACCTACCTTAAAACACACTAGGGAAACATGAAATGATGCCATGGATGGCAATAAGAATTCCCACTAAGAAAGGATGTCGCTTGGGTTCTCTCACACCTAACTTAGTTATGCTAATCGAAATAGGATGCCTCTCGGGTTCCCTTACACCTATTCTAAAAGCATTGGGAGATCGTGTTTGTGTTGTGAAAGATGGATGCCCGGGGACTCTTACACCTACCCTAAACGCTCATGGTGGATTCAAAAATAAACAAACAACACTTGAAAGAAGAAGATTTGATGAATGGGATTTTTTCTTTTTATTAATGATTATTTTCAAACAAGTTTTGTTTCATGGGTAATATTTCTTTAGATAGATCCCATTAATTGGAAGCATCGGGTGTTCCCCTTTACAATCAATAAGCTGATAAGATTCTCCTTGGTAGGCCTTCTCTATGACATAGGGGCCTTACCAAGTGGGTTCAAACTTGCCTCACATATTTCGATGGGCAACAATTGGTCTCCTTAGGACTAACACAAGTTCTCTTACTCAGAAAGACCTAAGGCGGACCAGCTTGTTGTGACCTTGAATCATTTTGGCCTTGTACAACTTGAAATTTTGGCACACCCTTAGGTGACTCTCCTCCAAATGTTCGAGCTCTTTGAACCATAACTTTTCATTATGCTTTATAGTGATCTTGTTGCCCAATGCTATCCTTAGTGATGGGAGTTGAACATCTAAGGGAAGAATAGCTTCGGACCCATACACTAAGTAAAATGGGGTAGACTGAGTTGAAGTTTGGTATGTGGTGCGGTAAGCCCACAAAGCTTCAACCAACTATTTGTTCCACTGTCATTTATCATCATTAAGAGTCTTCTTTAGTATCTGGATGAGAATTTTGTTGAATGCTTCTGCTAAGCCATTAGCTCTGGGGTAGTAGATGGTGGAGTATCTCCAATCTATATCATGTCTTCTAAAGCTATTGATCTTCGTGCTTTTGAATGCAATACCATTATATAATTCATCGAGGCAATATACGATATGGTTCACGAAAACTAAAGCACATGGTGAGCGTGACCTCTCGAGTGGGATGACTTCCGCCACTTGATCATGAAGGCGGTGTTTAGTCCATATTCATCTTCATCTTGAGGACCCATGCACTCCACATGTATACCTGATTAGTGCCATGGGCTTTGTGTTTATCCAAATAACATAACCATATTTAGTCAAAGAACTGACGGTACAGGGTGTCATCAATGAGAGCATAGGAGATACCTCTCTACTTGATGGGCTTGTGATTTCTCTTGAGGTAGTTTGCCGGTATTCAAGTAATCTATGAACGATTGCCTCCAATCAAGCTCCTTGTCCATTTTGGCAATGACAACCTCCCCTTCAAGAGAAAGTCTCTTGATGAGTTCAGCATCAATAAGGGATATGACTTGTCTATTTTGGACCCTTACTGAAATGGACTCATCTTCGGGACATGCCAACTCTTTGGCAAGTTTGGCCAAGGCATTTGTTATCGCATTCTCTACTCGGGGAACCTTGTAGATGGTGACTTCGGGAATCTTGGCCAATAGCTTAATGGTATACTCATAGTAATGATGAAGCTTGGGTTTGATGACCTGGTAGGACCCAGCAATTTGGTTGATGACCACCTAAGAATCCCCAAAGATGTTGATGCTCTTGACACTGATAGTGATGACTAACTCTAAATCGATAATCAAAGCCTCATACTCGGTTTCATTGTTGGTGTAGGGGTTGGAAAGATAGTATGAGAACCTCATCACATTGCGGTTTAGAGTTAGGAGAACTATTCTTACCCCTGCCTTTCCTGGGAGAATAGATCGTAGTGTTTCACCTTTAAGAAAAGAAGCAGTAGCATCAAAATACATCTCCCATCGGTGGTTGCCAGCCTCCCTAAAGTTCATGATTTGTTCATCAAGGAGATTGTCACTAAGCTAAAAATCAGCAGGAAGTGGGTATGCTGCTAAGAAATCTGCTAGTGCTTATCCTTTTATTGCACGGAGGGGTATAAATATAATATCAAACTGTGAGAGTATCATGGACCAACGACCAAATGTCCGAAAGCATTATGTCATGATGCTTGTAGTGGATTAGTTCTAGAGATCAAGTTCACCTTATGAGAAAGCATGTAATGCTATAGCTTCTGAGATGCAAAGATCAAAGTTAGGCAATATTTCTCAATAGGTGGATAGTTTGCTTCAGCATGGAGGAGATGATGGCTGAGGTAGTAGAGAGTGCTTTCCTTCCCCTCATCATTAGCTTGGGCCAACAGAGTGAGAGAGTCATCCAATGCGAGTAAAGGATGGCCCGCCTGATAGGTCGCTAGAACTAGTGCTTCACCAAGTACTCTTTGATGTCTTTGCATCGACACTTATCATCCCTCTTGAACTTGGCATTATTTTTGACAAATGCTAAGAATGGCTTGCATCTCCCCGATAGGTTAGAGATAAAGCATCTTAGATACACCGGCCATCCTTGAAAGGACCTGAGTTGAGTTAAACTCTTAAGAGGTGGCATTTCTAAGATAGCTTTAATCTTTTCAGATCTATTTCTATTCTCTGTCAACAACAAACCCAAGGAATTTCTAAAGCTACTCAAATGCACACTTAGGGATTCATTTTGAGGTTATATTATCTTAACTGTTCAAAAACTACTCTCAAGTCAAAGAGATGGTCTTCCTTTTCTCTGTTCCTGACTACTAGATCATCAACGTAGCACTCAACCTGATGATGGATGAGTTCATTGAAGATCTGAGTCATGGCCCGCTGGTATGCAAAGCATTTTTAAGGTGAAAGGCATGACCCTATAATAGAAGATTTTGATCGGGTTCAAAGGTGTTTTCATCTTTAGAGAGACATCTTGATTTGGTTATAGATGATCCATCCATGAAAGAGAAGACGCATGAGATGAGGCAATGTCCACCATTAATTCGGTATAGGAAGAGGAAACTCATCCTTAGGACATGCCTTATTTAAGTCCCTAAAATTGATGCAAATGAATTTGGCCATTCTTCTTAAGATGATGACTAGCTAACAAAGATATTTTTTCCCTGAAACCATCATCGCTTGACTTCAAAATGACCTTGTTCAATTTCTAATCGCATGCCTAGGAGCTTGCTTAATAGGGTAACATTAGGTCTATTAGCTTGTGGACTACAACATTGAGATAATCCGCATTTCTTCATAACTCCATGTGAAGTAGTCTTTAAACTCAATCAATAGCCTAACTAAGTCATTGGTTTCTTCTTCATTCAACAATGAACTGATGTATGTCGAGTGTGGATTTTCTTCTATCCCGAGGTTGATTTCTTTAAGCTTGTTGATTATTGAATGAATCTCCTCTTCAAACTTTGGCGGTGCCTCTTTGACTTGGAGATCATCTGGATCATCTAAAGTTTCTAAACACACATTCTCATAAGAGTTGGGGATGTGTGAGAAGAACCTATCAGATTCCAAATGGTTGGTAACAACTAGGTAATAATCTTCATCATCGACGACCATCAATCCTAGTGCTCTTGATTGTGCTTCCCTACCTTTATTATTCCATAGCTTTTTTCAAAGTATTCTGACCTATGCTTGGACCAAGTGTGAGGAACTAAACCTTTATGTAAGATTTTGAACACAAGGTGAGTAAAAGTCAAAAGGTAATTCCATTAATTCTTTAAAGTATCTTCCTCAAGTCCTACATCAAGCTGACTTGAGGATGATGAACCCAAAAAAGAACCTCTTTGCTTCATGTCAGAAGACTTAGGGACTTCCTTAACTACTAAACCTTCAACTTTGAGATGTAAGTGAGGTAAGAGCTAAGGTTCAACCGCCGCCTAATAGTTTCACATAAACTTGAAATACTTTGCTTTGCTTGGAGGCCTGGTCTTCATCTGGCTGATCAAAAGTCACCTCCAATGGAACCCGAGAGGGTTGGTGGTATACTAATCACATTAGACTCATCCTCGAGCTAGATTCCAAGTCTATGTGAATAGTAGGGTACTACTAAAAACACCACTATTGGTGAAGGCCAACTGGGGGTCTCCCACCGAACTGCGCCTCTACCTGGTGGAGGTTGAGCCATCCTACCCACATGTCCATATGATAGAATAAACTGTGGGAGGAATGTTATATGCAGATCACTTCTTCTTCGATTCCCCTTTCTTACTCACTTGAACTTTTCTTTTCCTTTTCATTTTCTTTTATCTTTTCTTTTTCTTTTGTATTTGCATTTGAATTTTATCCAAGTTCATGAGAAAGGGTGTTTTGAGGAAGATAGTAGGTTGCATCCTCATAAATCTCAACCTCTCTAACTGAAAATGGCTTTTCATCTCTGTTGACATGGTATTCAATTCCATCTTTTCTGAACTTGATGCACTGATGAAGGGAGGATGGAATGATCTTATTCTGATGTATCCAAGGCCTACCAAGCAAAGCAGTGAAATGAAGTATTCAAATCAATGATGTAGAACTTGGCTTCCATCATCTCCAATGGTAACACTAGAACCTAAAGCCGCCACCTTGATCATTGAATCCTCTCAACATCATTCTATCCCCGAGTAGAGATGTCGATCTTCAAATAGGCAAGGGTCTTTAGACTCATAATGTTGATGCACTGAATCCATGAGAACAAGTCAACTGTCCATGTCAGATGGGATGTGCTCCAAGTCCCCTAGAAGGTCTTCATCTCGAAGGTGATCCCTTGGGCTTCTTTTGCATAATGTGCTTCCTCACCTATAGCGTCATGAGCTAAGCATATTTTGATCAAGGAGCCTTGATTAGTGATTCCCTCTCTTTGGATAAGATAAGGGCATCATATATGCTTAGCTTAGATGGAAACTTTCTTTAGATGAGAAAGGATATTGTAGTCCACCTTCGGTCTTCCACAAGCATATCCAAGGTGGAGCATCTGTGGAAGGGCTTCTCAATCTCATACCAATGACTTATTCTATCTGAGGTGTTACCTGGAGGTAGAACCTTGCCACTATGGAGGTTGACTTTGGTAATCTCTAGATTCAAGGTGGTGGCAAGTTCTACCTGCACTTCAGGCTCACCTATAGCTTCTCCTATGAGACTCTCAGAATTAGATGATTCCAAGTCTATCTCAAGAGGTGAACCCAGAGTTAGAAATTCCAACTCTAATCGAAAGAGGAAGATCAAAATTGTTAGTTAATTAGACTTGAAGAGTTATTGTTAGGAATAGAAGACAACTCATCAAAAAGAACACAGATGTAATTCAAACTAGCTTTATTCTTCAATTTCTTGGAAGTATTTGGGGTACAAAGTAGAAGTCAAGTAGTGAGAGGGTGGGATTTGATGCCCTTATCCACTAATACAAGAGTTCTACTAGCAGAAGAAATATAAGAGCTAGCTAAAATGGAAGTCACTGGTGTGGAAGCTGCAACTGAAGGTTGACACACGATGGTGTCAAGGGGCTATCCCTGACACGCCGCTCTCAATGTGAGCTTCCACTTTCCTAGAGTTGGCACTGGAAACTTGCAAACCTTCCTTGATGTTGGATCTTTGAGCTAACTCAGGCACCTGCAAGGAAAGCTTCTTAATCTTTTGAATTATTTTCTTAGAGGTTTTAGATAAAGAAATGTCACAACCTTCTTTGGTTTTGGTAGGATCACTTATATCCCCAAGGATTATCCTAATGGAACTGGAAGGTTGTTCCATAAGGTATTCCTATGGGATAACTACATCACCTGTCTTGAATGTGTCTGCCCTTGAATGTGAAGCAATCCTCCAAAATGTGGCCTAGCATACTGGTAAGGGAAAAGTTTGGATCATGACTTTGCCTACTTCCTCCTCCTAGGCTCGGTAGTTTAAAATTAAGTTTCTTTAAGAGATTCTTAAAGATTTTCATTACCTCCCTCTAAAAGAATAAGGTTTGTTTAACTTATCTAAAGAGTAGGTGGACCATAGCTACTTGCGCGTATGCATGCTACTAGTGGTGTATGTTGAGGCGGGTAGTGGTCGTGGAGGCCGAGGTGGAGGCCTATTTGATGGTGGAAAGGAGGTGGAGGCTCACGAGGTCTCGGAATCTCAAGTTGCTGGTTCTCTCAACCACGCACTCGTTTCTCATAGACCTTTGGGATTTTCGCTTTGCAACTGAGGAAAAGGCAACTTTGGCCTCTCCTTGTAGACTAGCCCCTTGTTGATTAGCTTCTCAAATGTCTTTATGGTGAAGCTCATGATGGCCATGGATATTCTTCAAGAGAATCTCAATGGCATGTTGTTCGATAGTTGGTTCATACTTCATACTATGCATCGAGAATATAATCAACAAGTGACTCACTGAGTGCTATTTTTGCTACAATGAGATCACCTAACCTTTCCGAGCTCCAGCAAATCTCTTGATGAAGAGTTGCTCTAACTCGAAATGTCTTCTAACTATTGGTAGTTCAGATACCAATCAAAAGTAATACCGCTAGGCTACACAAAGAGTCTAGAGTAAAGCATCGCCACTGCAACAACAACCGGCCTAAAGTGAGCTATATCTTGCCTCATTCCCATCATCAAAGCTTTGAAGAAAGGTGGCATGAAACCCTTGGGATACTGGATAGCATCGAATTACTTTAGGTAGGGTCTACCCTTTGGAATGGATGATCCTCCCCAGGCTTGAGCCATAGCTTCCTTCACATGTTGCTCAACCATGGATTTTAGATCTTTTTCTTGTATAAAGATACTATCGACTACCTTCCTATACAGGCTAGTGCTACCTTGCTCAATGGGAGGTAGAGTCTTAACTAGGTCTAAGACATGCACTATCTCAGGCTGACTAACATCGACTGTACTAGGATGAATTGGAGGGGCTTATTTCTGAAGCACTGACACTGCTGCTAACAAGTCCTGTAATTATTGTGCCATCCTATCAATCTGCTCATCTTTCTGCCTTAGCTATTGTTGGAGGTGATGTGTTGATTCTGCAATGTCTCCTTGATCAACCTCATCACCTTCCATGGCATGTTGGTCCCTAAGAAGAGAACCTTTGGTGTCAACCATGCATACTCCAGCTGAATCCCCCACCAAGTCATCTTTGTTGGGATCGAAGCTAACTCTTTCTTCGTCGGACCATACGTACCTTAAGATCTCCTTCTTCTCCATAAAATAGTGTGCAACTATCTCATCTAAGGATTAATCTAATTCAGTAGGTATAAATAGTTTGGGCTGACTGATGTGATCACTATCATGACTAAGACCTCTCCTATCACTGGGAGTCAATCTGTAGACTAATTAGAAGAATGATACTCCGATCTTGGTGTAATAGGGGTAACAATCCTAAGATGATCCTCTACTACTATTGTAACTAAACTATCATCTCAAAAATCTGTGATAACCATCACCATTTCTGCATCTGGCTGTATGGGTGGAGTTGGTGAAGGAATGACCATGATGCTCTGGGGTCTCCACTCCGTCCGCACCACCACTAGGGCAGAAGGTCAAGCAGGAGAGCTCAACCCTACCATAATGGGTTATGTAGGAGGAGTAGGGTCCCTTGGCCATAGCCGGATCACCAACAGGGTACATTTTTTCTGGATGCGCCTTCATGGCCTTAGATGGAATGGGGAGATCTCAAACACACTGGCGATGGTGGGTAGAGTGGGGGTGGAGACACCACCAACTGTATGAAACCTCCTGGGGCTGGTCCTCGTGAGGAGAATACTATCGTATGGGTAGCACTCCGAAATAGAAAATTAACCAAAGTAGAAGTCATGACGGCTGAACCTCCATCGCTCCATGCTAGTAATGTGATGGGGCCTCACGGCCCTCTCCTCGACAAATCGCCTCCCACACATGGGGGGGATAATAGACTAAAGATCAAACTGGATACCAAACTTTGAGCATCCGTATGCTCCATCTACTTGGCATAGAACAGATGAGGTCGATGATCTCCTACTCCCTAAACTATGGCTAAAGTGCACCACTAGAGAGGTAAATGGATCCTCGCATCCTCTCTATCATTCTATGCCATGGGAGACTCATCCATGGCCGACCAAGCAGCTCTCTAGCTATCCTATTGTGGAACCATTTGACCATACAGTTCTTGTTCCTACACTAGGTATGAGTAGGATGGGAGGAGTGCAAGCTAGACCCATACTTAAATGTGGGGGAGGAAAGCCTTGAAACTAGGGGAGCCTTACCCTTGGAAGGTATATATGGTAGGGTGCTAGCCCACATTGGGGCAACATGGGAAACTCTGGGATGAACTGCAACTAGAACCGGTACTACTAGAATCAGAATAGCTAAGTTGGGTGTACAACTTTCCTCTTTAGTGAGGAGATATCAATGATGGTAAATCTATCTAAGTGCCACCTTCTTCCTGTAACTGGGTGAGAATGCCCTCACAAGTGACCCCCCTCAAATCCCAAAGTGGATCAAGTGGGTATGGTCTAGATGAGGAAAGTCAGCATAATCAAGGCTAGATCCATACCGTGGGGAAAAGTGAAGACAAATTTTTGAGAATTGGCCATTGCACTGACTGTAGTAAGCTGAAACTGAACTATAGTGACTAACTGTAAAGAATCTACAATGAGAAATGAACTTGCATCAATTTTATGTCTCTATATATTTTGAATTTTGAATTTTGAATTTTGAAAACTTGAACCCTCATCCACATCCAACAACCTGGAAGTGTTAAGTGGGGTTCAAATAAATTTGAAGAGATTGATTGAAAGAGGAATTTGAATATGAATCCAAACTTCAACAAATTTGGGTATGTTGAAATATGGATTCAAAATTTTTAATAGGATGCTTCCATAGGTTCATTTATGTTTTGAATTTGAATTTTTGTGATTTGGAGGACTCTTTCCTTTAACAAATTTGGGTATGTTAAAGCCAGGGTCAAATGATTTTTTTTTTGTTTGATTATTTTGGAATTCTTACTTACTTCGCAAATTTAGGTATGCTAAATGAAGTAAAAGTGACTGTTTTCTTTTTTTTGTGAATTTTGCTTTATTTTCTAAAATTTAGAATTCTTACTTAGCAAATTTAAGTATTCTTAGTGAAGAATCTAAGTGTATTTTGTTTAATTTTTGAGAAGATTCTAGCAAATTTGGTATGCTAAGAAAATCCTGTTTCATTTGTTTAAATTTTTGATTTGGAGGATCACTTAGCAAATTTGGTATGCTAATGATTCCAAATGTTTTGTTTTGTTTTTGAAATGATTGAAAGTGGAGACTTCAACTTTAGCAAATTTGGTATGTGATAAAGATGAAATCCATGTTTTATAAAAATGAAAATTTCACTTAACAAATTTAGTATGTTAAATGAAATTCCAAATGGTGTGTTTAAAATTTTGATTTTGTTTTGATTTTAAAATGGAAACTTTACTTAGCAAATTTGGTATGCTAAAAGAAGTTCCAAAAGGTTTTGAAAATTTTGATTTTTGGATTTGGAAGCTTTACTTAACAAATTTGGGTATGTTAAATAAAGTTCCAAATATGTTTGAAAATTTTGAATTTTGGATTTGGAGACTTCACTTAACAAATTTAAGTATGTTAAATGAAGTTCCAAAATGTGTTTAGAAAATTTGAAATATGATTGTTGATTTTAATGTTTTAAAAAAGAGGACCTCCATTCAACAAATTTAAGTATGTAGAATGGAGATCAAATTTTTATTTTTGAAGTATGAAATTTTTGTGTGTGATTGTTTTTTTTTTTTTGAAAGAGAGGAATTCCAACTTAAAACATATGTGGGATATGTTAAAGTGGGATTTCCTAAATGATATTTTATTTTTAGTTGGGATGGAAATCTTCATTTAATAAACTTAAGTATATTAAATGAAAGTGTTCATGTGTGCTTTTAAAAACTTTAATTTTTGTTTACAAATGAACTTTCCATTCAATAAGTGTGAGTGTATTGAATAGAAAAATTCACCTGTGCTTTTGAAAACTTTATGATTATGATTGTGATTTTTGGAAAAGATGATTGTTCATTTTATTTTGAAAATGAAATCTTCATCAAAGTGCATTGAAAGAAGATGTTCATTTGTAATTTTGGAAAATGTTGTTTAGTTTTATTTTTGAAAATCTCTGCATGTAACAATTATGAGAATTGTTAAATGAGGGTGATAAAATTTTGTGGAAAATATTTTATTAAGTGCATTTTGAAAATGTGCTTTTGAAAAGCAAAGTTCTTTATGGAAGACTTATTATTTTAGGATGAACATTTCCTTATCATGAAAATGATAAGGAAGAATTCTTTAAAAATGTTTTCTTTTATTTAGATCTTTTCATTTTACCCATTGGAGAACCCAAAGGAGGTTTTAAGACCAACAAGGAATGCAGTCTTAAAACCTAAAGATGTTAGCTAACTCAACTCGAGAATGAAATGAGCTAAGTGTCAATGGAAAGAAGGATAGTCTTGGATTCATATCAAAGTACAAACCCACTATCGATTCTCAAAGTCAACAATCATTTATCAAAGATGGAGAGAGGAACCATCACCTGTGGAGTCATCAGAAAAATCTATGGTGAAAAATTACTTATAGGGAGTCACCTTTCAAATCTGTGGAGAAAAGAAAGAAGAGACCTTACAAAAATTCATCTTTTTAGGATGCTACGCAGATCCACAGATGTACTTATTCAGGTGATCGGATACATCATCAAAAAATAGTGAACTATCTCAAAAGACAGAACTCATTACACTTTAATGAAACTAATCACCTCAATAAGGACTCCTAAGGACGATGGGTCTGCATATGTACCAAAGATTCTTCCCCTACTTGACATTGAAAGTATAGTAGGGTTTATTTTAAATCGAGTTTGTTAAGTTCCCTATAGGGGCAAGCCCCCATAGTTAATTACATCCTAAGGGATGAGATCCCTTAGGAAAACTCTCGATTAAGGTAAATGATCATTGTCTTTGAAGATTTCAATAGGAAGGACTATCAATCGATTGGTTGTATTTGAAGATCAAATGGGATTGATCAAAAGAGGGAGTTATTATTGAAGCCAAAATGGAAGATAAGTAGGAGATACCCACGATGCTAGGAAACCTAGTGAGCATCTCAGACTATCTTATAGTTGGGCTTTACATTTTTAAAATTGATTTAGTTTGTTTGAGTTGCATTTTTCATTATAATTTTATGACATAAGATTTCTTAACATAAGATTAAAGAAATGCCTAAGAGGTGAGGAATTATTCTTATGGCCCATAAAGGGGAGAAGCAATCTCAGAACCTAAATCTAGGGAGCTTTTGGTGAAAGCAAACCTAAATCTAAGCAAAATGGGTAATTGGTTTGCCTCCAGAGAGGACAAACCACAACTTGGACTTACAACCTGGGGTGGCCAACTAATCTCCTATGATTTTAAATACATGTGCAAGTCTTTATGCTTATGCAAGAATAGTATTTTTATTTAGAAAGACTAAGTCCTTAAACTCACTCCCTAAAGAGACTAGATCATGTAAAGGGACATGCTTCAAATGACCTAAATCTAATGCAATTCAAATTTCATTTTATTTTCATTTTGGACAATCATTTTGACTCGGCTAATAGGATTTTATGTAATGCATGAAAAAGAAGGTTATTGGCCAAAATCTGAGAAGGGAGGAGGTGAGTTTCCACCACGACCCTTAAAGGTCAAGCTGAGTTCTTTGGAAAAGGTGGAAGCCCTCCAATCAAGAGTGAAATAATATGCATTTTTTCATGATATTATAAAGAAATGCTCATCCGGCTAAGGGGTTGCCAATTCTTTTATCTTGATTTTAAACCAAAGCTTCAGGTGAGGTTATGAGTTGTTTAATTTTAATTTGAATTATTAAGTTGGGTAAAAGATTTATTTTTTCCTAAAGAGCCAAATCCACATCCATGCTATACTTAAAGCAAGGAAGAAACTAGAAAAATCATGCTACTTAATGCAAAAGCTAAACAAATCATCAATCAATTTATAAAGCTAATTATAAAAAGAATAAATGGCCGTTATGGTTGGGCACCACTGCACAAATCCAAAAATATCAAATGTGGGTAGCCGAGCTATACCCTTATACAACCCAGATTACAAATGAATTATATTACAATTTAAGGAAAGGAATTCATTGTTATGGGGGTCTCCAAGCTTCATTCTTCATTCTTCTTTCTTCTTTCTTCTTTCTTTCTTTCGGTTCCTTCTTTGGAAGGTTGGTAGGTGGATGCTCCAAGGCTTCACGTGGTACATAAGATGGGATCTTATGACCCATGCTCATCCTAATCCCCATAACAAATCATTCTAAAATCCTAATTATACAAATTTTTACATGAAAAGGAAAAGTAGAAATCTAACTAACACTTACAAAATAAAGGTTAGCTAAATCACACCCACAAATCCCAAGCATGTATATTGGACTTATCACCCACACATGGGTGACTAAGTCCACCTATGGATTATGCTTAGGGGTATAAAGCATCCGCAAGCAAAAGCATTTATATTTTTATTTATGATAGCACCCCTTAAGCATAATCCCCTGTAGAAAAGAATAGCTAGGCTAAGCACGTCCTACCATTCTTTCTACGAGCATACACCCTAAGATCCAGTCTAAAATATATAGCACAAAACAAAACAAATATCAAACCATGCACCAACCTAACTTAGGGCTAGAAGTGATGGCTTAGGCTAATGTATGTGCTTTGAAGGCTTGTTTGGTATGCTTAGCTTAGGACTTTGGGTTTAAATTTTCTAAGTGTGAAGAACATATTCAACTTAGAGGAGGATTTCATTCAAGTTGTTTAATGATTTTGGGTTAGTTTTATTTCATATTTTAATTTGGTTTAAGTGAAACCTACAATTAATTAATAAGTTATGAAGAGAGGAAAGAAGAACTTCTCTTTCCTTCCCTAACCTTAAGTAATTTCTAAATTAGGTTCACATATTTTAGTTTTATTTAGGTGAATGTTTTGATTACATCTTTAATTAATCCTAAGTTTAGATAAACTCTAAAAAACCTATTCAAAATAAAGGCATTTTAAGATTAAATAAAATGAATCAAAATTCACATAACACACATTACTTCATTTCTTTCCCCAACATATATAACATGCATATGGATGGACCCTAAGCATATCTATACAAGCAAATGAGAGTAGTTAACACACTTTATGATGTATGCTAAGTAATCTATTTAGAAAAATTTATCAGTGGAATATGCATGATTTTTCTTAAGTAGAAAAGGTTTTCCTTATCCAAAATTTTACATAGTAAGAAAGGCGTAAGTAAGTATAGAACCATTGTTAACTAGAGGTGTAAGGTACAAGACCAACTTAGGGCTACTTAAAGCCCCCCAACCTCGGGGTTGTCTAAACTAATATACCACTTTCCTTAAATACAAACATGCATATAAAAGAAATGAAATAGAAAAGAAATATGCAAAAGTTGTTTAATAGATTCATTTTTGTTTTTACAATTTATGCACGCAAGTATAGGCAACCCTTCTAAGGTGAGAGCATAGGGATGAATAGGGTATAGAATTAAGTAAGTGTCAGGTTCTTTTCAAATGAACCCTACATCTTACTAACTTCTATTCAAAACTATGCTAACATAAGAAAGAAAGGAAACCTATACTAAACATGACTTAATAGTCTATCACATGCAAGCTTATAATTAAAGCATAAGTAGCACACTTTCAAATTTAGTATTTGGTTATGTATTTTGAAAGTAATTTGGATTTAGTAGTGATAATAGCCACTCATATTTTACTTTAGCCAACATATGCACATTTGACATAAAGTAAACAATTTCATTTTAAAATTTGAAACATGAAATTATGAATGCATGAAATCACATGGCATACAACTTAACATGTTGGGAAAGATCAAGCAATGAAAGCATGTAAACAAACTCACTTCACTTAAATCCTAAAGATTTCTATAGAATAAGAAAATTTAGAATAAATCAAAGTGAATTTCAAAGTAATTTTTGTTTAGTTTGAAGCTTGATTTAATTTTGAAAAGTTGAGATGGGTTTGCTGTTCTAACCCATTCCCACACATGTTTTGTATTTTTGTTTAATTTTTAGACAATTAGATTCATTTGTATGCATTGATTAGGTTAGTTATGAATTAAGTAACTTAATTAACCCTTACCTACACCACCGTAGAAGAATTAACTAAATAATTATGAGCCAATGATATGACATAAAACCCACAAGGAATTTAAATTTAAAATGCACCTAATAATGAAAGGCCTAATGCAATTTGTCTCCCAATTAAAAGTTAATTAAGCTAAGGGGTTTAGCTTAAGTACATTCAAAACACCCTTTCACACATGTGACTTGGGTTTTAATTTCCTTAATTGAACTTAGGATATTAAACACTAAGCATCTACCCAAGATAGATTAATTAAGTTCTATAACTTTTAGAATTTTTTTAAAAAAATGATTAAAGGGATCATTAATGAATTAACCCTTAATTAAGAGGAGATTAAGGGGAGAAGAGGGTTTAGGGAATAGCTTAGGGGAAATGGCCCAAAATTATTTTATAAACCTCCCACTTACTAGATCTAATCTTAATCAACCCTAATCATAAGGTAAAACTACTAATCATATCCTAATTATGTTTAATTACATGAGAAGGGTAATTAAGGAAACTATATGAAATTACTCTAATCAAGCTATCAATAAATCCCTAGATAATTAGGAGAGGTAGAGGTCATCACCTAAAACTTACCCAAGAAATTTGGGATTAATCAGACCCTAATCAAAGAGTAATTAACAAAATCTACTTTTCAATAAAATCCAAATTCATTGAAAACCATAAATCAAAACTCATCAAAATTTAATTTAAATTATTCTAGGTTTAATTATCTATCCATTGGTTTTTATTTCATATTTTTTTGATTTTTCTATGAAGAGCTATACATTTTTGAAATTCTCTAAATTAATTAGAAATTAATTAATACACTTAACTAATCCCTGGTTAATCCTTGGCTCATGGCGTGATGCGTGGTGGTGGCGGTCAGCATGCTTTACACTTGCCACATTGTGAGGGGACAACTTAAGTTGTCACCTCACAAAGGCGGCGGTGATGCATGCGCTTATATTCTCAATCGTCCGATCAAAGATTGGACGACTAAGGTTTTAAAAGGATAATTATATTTCTAAACATGCTAAATAATCTCAGCTTTCCATCTAACATGAGCGGATGGACTACTAAGATGAGCCAAGTTCTTCCCCTTGATCAATAGAGACCATCCATGAACAAGGGTAAGTTCCAAGCTCGATCTAGCATGAAATCACATAAAATTTAACCCACACCATCTAGAGACATAGAACGGCAAATCCAATGGTCAAAATTCAATGAGGTGAAAATTTCTTTCACAAAGCTCCACACCACATTGAGTTTAGTGATCAAAAAATTCCATACCTTGCTAGAGGTAATCACCGGCGCTCGAGATCGATGAGGTAGCTTCGTCTGGAGGAGACGAAGCCCTGTTGAAATTCCTAGGCCTTGGGATTGAATGGATCAATGGATGGACCAACTCCTCCTTGCTTGGGCTTTGGATTTGATTGAATTTGATCCTTCCTTTCTGTGGGAACTCCAATATAAGCTTAGGCAAGCTCCACTTAGCTCCTAGATGGAGTGTGCAAGAGCAATTGGAAGGAGATCAAGTGTGGAAGAAATTCAATAATGGATTGAGCTCCCCCATTTTTGCACTATGCAAAACTGAGAATTAGGGAATTCAAATCCTCTCTAAGAAGCTTAGTAGTGCTCTATGATGATTTCTCTGAGCTCCTAGGCTTCAATCAATAGAGGGCAAGTGAAAATTTCATTGAATTACGGGGAGTATATCGCCCCCTATGGAAATCGGACGGCCGAACCATGATTTATTATTTTGATCTAATTGTTCAAATTGGAGAGGTTTTTTAGGCTATTTTGAGTGTGCACATTGTCGATTTGATCCAAGGAATGGATTGCCAACTTCATATGTGCCTGAATTGAGCTTAAGAGGGAATTTGAAATTTCAATTTTAGGCTAAGGGGTTGGGTTTGGTCTAGGGGACAAATGGTCTGACTCAAACCCATTGGGTTGGGTGCACCACTCATCACTAAGGCCCCTTGAGCTTTTAGGAAAGCCTCAAGTGATTGTGAAGAGGGTATGACCAAATTACCCATGCGCTAGGCCAAAATTTGTTCTGTGGCCAAGGGGTAGGATGGCCATTTTGCTATTTTTCCACTTTGGACATATTTGGTATGTGGAGAAACTAGGTTTGGCCAAGTTTCATTGGATTTGGAATCCATTTGATAGGTTTTGGCTCATGTTGACCCATTTAGATCAAAATGGGTCAACTTGGGTCAAGTTGACCAATTGGTCAAATTAGGTCAAACCAAGGGTTGGGTCAAGTTCATATGACCATTTGAAATGTTTTGGTGGCTTTAGTTTGATTCAATTTGGTATATATTTGATTTTGGCTCATATGACTTCATTTAGGTCAAATGGGTCAAGTTGACCTATTTGACCCATTTGACCTATTTGAGGTAGGTTAAGGGTAGGTTTAGGTTAGGTTAGTCATATGGAGTGGATTGGTATCTTTGTTTCCAATCAATTTGGGTTAGGTTCAATTTTGGCTCAACATGACCCCTTTAGGTCATGTTGGGTCAAGGTCAATTGGGCTAGGTTGGGTCTAGTTGGCCAATTGAGGCTTTGGTCAAGTTCCACAAGTGATTTGGAATGGACTTGGCCCATTGGTTTCAATCAATTTGGCTTAGATCAAGTTTTGACACATTTTGGCCCTTTAGGTCAAAATGGGTCAACTTGAGTCAAGTGGGCCAATTTGGCTAGGTTAGGCTCAAATGTTGGCTTGGTCAAGTTCAAACACAGGTCATGAGTGAACTTAGATAAATGGTTTCAATAAATTTAGCCTATGGTGGAATTTGGATATGTTAGGTTTCATTTTAGGTTAGGTGCAGACTTGGTCAACCCTTAAGTTTGACTTAGTTTGACCCAATTTGATTGATTGATCATCTCATGATGATTGTTGATCATGATGAGAGGGAAATATGAGTTTGGTTCAATCCAATTTGGTTAGGATCAAAAGTTAGCTCATAAGGGTACTTTAGGTCACTTTGGGTCAAGTGAGCCTAAGTGGGTCAAATGGCTTGGTCAAAGCTTGATTTAAAGTTGATTGATCTTGTATATGGATTCATGATTGAAATATAAATCCATTTACAAGTGGTTTGAAGTCAAATGGATTTTGATCCACTTGAAAATTTCATATTCAAAGGAAGAATATGAAGGGGTCATTGGGTTTGATTTTTGATTTGGGTTTTGATTGAATGATTGGAGTTTGGATTTATATGTGAGTTGATGATTGTAGGTTTGATTGAACCATGATTGAAAATCGGATTTGGCTTGATTTGAAAGTGATTTGACTAAGTTCAAGAGTTTGACTTGAAAGGCTTAGATATGATTTTGAATGGATTTGAGTTTGAGTTTTGGAATTGGTTTTGATTGTTTGAATTCATATTTCATTTATATATGTGAATATAAATGAGAATATAAATGGATCATGAGAAAATTTTAAGGATTTTATGTGGTTTAATCATGATTTAGGTTAAATCCATTAAAGAGAATTTAAAGGATTTAAAGAAATTTTTAAATTCAAATTTAATTTTTGAATTGAATTTGATTGTTTATATTTATACTTCATTTAAATATGAGAATATAAATGAGAATACAAATAAGTTTTGAGAAAACTCCATGAATTTGAAATGGTTTGACCATGATTTAAGTTAAATCCATTAACGAAAAATTAAGGGATTTAAGGGAGTTTCAAGGATTTTAAATTTGGAATTTAATTTTATGGTTTGATTTGATTGATTTATATTTATATTTAATTTATATATGAGAATATAAATGATAATATAAATAAGTTTTGAGAAAATCCCATAGGTTTGAATAGGTTTGATCAAGGTTTAGGGTTGATTTTGGCCAAGTCTTTTAAAGGAAAAGTAAAGGGATTGAAGAAACTTTTCATGAATTGATTTGGAATTTTGAGTTTAGTTTGATTGATTTGAATTTAGATTTCATTTATATATGTGAATATAAATGAAAATATAAATTTATCATGAGAAAATCTCAAAGATTTGAATAGGTTTAGATCATAGTTTTGGTTAAGTCCTTAAGGGAGGCTTAGGACTTAGGCAAAATCTTAAAATTTTATGGATTTTTATCATGGGTTTCAATCATAGATTTCAATCATGGATTTCAATCATATGGAGTTGATTTGAATTTGGAGAAAATCAAATAGAATTGATTTATAGTTTGACTTGAAAGAAGGAAAGTGAGGAATAGTTTAAGCTAAGGGTAGGAAGTTTTTCTAACACCCCTAAGGCATGACCTAGTCCTATGGCTAACTCTTCTAAGTCTTCTAAGGCTAGGTTGGAGTGTCCACCTAATCACTAGATGTGTCTTAAGACTAAGGAACTCTTAAAGTCTAAGAGAAATCCTAAGCCTAAGATGGAGGGGTTGAGAGCTCATCCTAAAAATGAGGTCAATAATCATAAAGATTAAATCTTCACATAATTGGTTATATGACTAGGACGATATTATAGAGAACAACATTGAGTATTTCAAATCACTATTTCAAAACCAAGAGGTAAATTAGGAACCTTTCCAAGAGGAACTGATCAATGATTGCAAAGCCAAATGAAACCAAGTGGACTTCACATATAGCCCGTTGGAAGAGAAAAAAAAAAAAGCCTTGACTCTCTAAATGGATCAAAAGTTGTGGTCTTGATGGGTATACATCTCATTTATACCTACATTGGTGGTAGTAGATTATGAAAGATGTAATCTTGGCCATAAAAACATTTTTGTTGGGTTATGACCTGCATAAATACTTTATTCTTTTCATCACATTAATCTCCAAATCCAATTATAATTATGTCTTGAAAAACTTTAACCCTAACATCCTTACATCTATTATCAGCAAAAAAAAAATCATCTCAAATCACCTCCAACCACACCTACTTGAACTCATCAGCAAAAGCCAAGAAGCATTTGTCCAAGGAAGAAACATAGCTAAAAACATATTGTTACCCCAAGAGCTCACCCAAGATTGAATCAGAAATGTAAGGCAGTAAATATAATCATCAAACTTGACATTAAGAAAGCTTTTGACACATTAAATTGGAATTCCATCTTGGAAACACTAAAGGATAGAGGTTTCCAAGAAGAGTTTTGCGACTTGGTGAAGAGGCTACTTTCCAATAACCATTATTCTATCCACAATAGAGAAGCACATGGTTTCTTCAAACTATTTAGAGTATCGAACAAGGTGGTCCTTTCCCCAGCCCTATCTATACTTCTTTTTAATTATTTATATGGATCATTTGATGCCAACCTCAACTCCAATAGATTTATCAATTATAAAACTAGAGGGAAGATTAACAAAACTCAATAAAAGGAATCACATGCATCCTCAATACCTTTGAAACTATTTATGGCATGCCGTTTAACAAGAAAAATGCCTCTTCATCTTGGGTAAGCATTGAAAAATTTATTGGTGATGGATCAAAGATTATGTGACTTCATTTATTCCAATCTTCCTCTTAAGTACCTTGGTGTAAACACATATAAAGGTTGACTAAAAACTCAGTACTTTGGTGGTGTCATTAGCAATATTCAAACCAAAATTCAAACTATTCTTATGTCCATCAAGACACAAACTTAGATTGAGAGAATATTTAATAGATTTCTATGGAGTAGAAAAAATAACTTCATACATTGGGTTAGCTGGAAAAAGCTTTGTAAGCCTAAATGTGAGGGAAGATGAGGATTCGGATCCCTTCATGAATCAATTCAAAAAAAATAAAATCAAACTCTATATTAAATTTTGACAAAATGATTCATTATGGGTTGAATTCTTACAAAGCAAATACTATCAAAATCCCACATTTTGTTAAAATAAAGCAATGGATTCTCACCATTAGAATTGCCTACTACAACATAAAGATATGGCCAAAATCATGATATTATGGAATCATGGGCAAAGTAAACTTAACTTTAATATGGATCTTTGGTTTCTTGATGGTTTAATGTCAATCCTCACAACACAACCTATTTCAAACCAAGCATTACTTTTAGATTTTTGGGTTGAAGGCAATTAGAATGCTACAAAACTTCAAAAGTATCTCCTAGCAAATATACTGACAGTTGTCATCAATATCCATTTATCTCATCATCAAATGGATATATGCTTTTGAAATGTAATAATAAAAAGCTAACAATGCCCAGGACCACCTCCAAACTGATACAAAATTCTAGTAGAACCTCGAATGGAGTCCCTCCCCATGGCATGCAGTAATGAAGTTGTCCATGTCCTTCTTATGTTGGAGACTCTGGCACAACCTACTGCCAACAGATGATATTTCGAAGCTAAAGGGCCTAAAACTCTTATCTATCTTCAACCTATGTAAGAATGAAGAAGAGTATACAACTCATCAATTTATAATATGCTAAGTCAACAAGCAAGTTTGGACAGAAATTGATTTTTTTATTTCAAAAACCCAAACCAAATGAGGAATCCTTACTAAGCTATCTACAAGCCTGGAGTTGCAACTCCACACTTGGAAAAAAATCCATCTATCCATCATTCCTCTAATTGTGCTTTGGTTTATTTAGATGGCAAGGAACTCTATCAAGCATGCTTGTCAACGTGTGGGAACAAAAAATTGTATAACCAATATCAAAAGTTATATTGGAAAAATTATAGGTCAATGTCTCTTCATGTTCTCTCTCCCTTTCTATGCAATGAATGGACTATGCGTTGAAGCCATAGCATAATTCACAACCCAAAAAATTGTAGTCTCTTTTTCATTTAAGAATGTATAGATTGAATCAGATTCTTTACCTCTTTGCTACATAATTGATGGTTGTGATTACTCTTAATGGTTTCTCACCTTTTTAAGAGGATCAAATTGTTGATGAAGTATCTTCAATTTAAAATTAGCGACATCAATAGATATGGAAATCAACCAGCAAACATGTTAGCAAAATTAGGATCTCGCTTGGAAAAAAAATCTTCTTCTAGCAACCAATACCACAAATCCTTACACTCCTCAATGGATATTTATCAAACTTACATTACAAAAATGTAACAACTTTTTATTGTCCCTGATACTTTTGAGCTCCTCTAATTTGTAATTTTCCTTCAAGAATTAATAGGAAAATAACACACTTGGTTTAAGGAAAAAAAACTCATGCATCTATTATTTAACTAATAGATGTATAAAACAATTATTGAAAGTATTAGTAAACTACTCCTGACTGATCTAAACGTTAAGCTTACCTTAAAGTTTTTCACTTTGTTGGACTAGCCACTAGTATTCATCAACACCATCTAATTAAAACACTGTTAAGGGTACCTTGTAGTGCTATAAACACTACATCCTATCAAAAGATTTGTTTAATCTTAGTAACCAATTTTGGGGATTAATATGGGACACTAAGAAAATCTTATGAGCTCTTATTTGAGTGTTCGAACATGGCATCAAGGAATAATATTATGGTATTTATTTTTTGATGGTCAGGTAAACACCACGTAGATCATATGGGGTACTTATTAAAGTGATCGGGTTCAACTTTGAGGTATGATGTACTATCTCAAAAGATAGAAATATCACCCTGCAGTGGTCCTAATCACCTAATAAAAACTCCTAAGGGATGATGGATCTTCATATATACAGAGATTCTTCCCCTACTTTGCATGGAAAAGTAAAGTAGAGTTTATTTTTAGCTAGGTTCTTTAGTTCCCTATGGAAGCAAGTTTCCATAGTTAATTATATCTTAGGAAATGATATTTCTTAAGAATAGTCTCGATTAAAGTAGTCAATTATTGTCTCCAAAGATTTCAAGGTTAAGATTATCAATGAATTGGCAATTTTGGAAAATCAAGTGGGATTATATAATTGGAAGACTTATTTTGGAATCCAAAGGAAAATAAGTAAGAAATTCTCATGATACTAGGAAGCCTAGTGAGCATTCCAACCTATCCCATGGTGAAGCTTTATATTTTTGAAAGTGAGAGGATTTATTTGTTTGAGTTGAAATTTCATTAGATGACTAGGGCTTATAATCCACCAACACAAGATTGTGGAAATTACCAAGAGGAGAAGATTTATACTCGTAGCCTGAAGGAAATAGGAAACCTCAGATCCTAAATCTAGGTAGCTTTATCACAAGCTAAAAGTATGGCCTAAATCTAAGAGAAAAGGGGACATAAGAATCCATTCCATAAGGGAAGATAGACCCGTCCGACTCTTTCGAACTTACAACCGCCTGGAGTGACCGCCAGTTGATACCTCCTACGATTCAAAACCATGTAGGCCAGTCTTATGAAATTACAAGATGGTTATGCTTGTTCATTATATTGGAAAGAGACTAGAGTCCTAAACTCACTCCCTAAGAGACTAGATCATGTTTGGTATGAGCATATGGCTTAGTCTAAAAATGCAAAATCTTTTCAAATTTTATATTATCTTAACACATTCATTTGGACAAAGGCTTGAGATTAATTATGCCTATATGCATGATAAAATTAGATTATTGGCTAAATCAGTTGGAGGAGGTGTTCTCCACTACAAAGGATGCTCTCACATGGAAAGCATTCCTATCATGCAAGAATGGAGACCCTCCTTTTCAACAGTAAAGCAATATGTTATGCATGATGTTAGACATACAACATACAGCTATGGGGTTATTAAATCTTTTAGTTATCTGAATTATAATCGAAGATTTAAGATGAGGTTATGAGTTATTTAAAATTTAATTATGAATTGTTAATTAGGGTAGAAAAATTATATTTTTTCCTAAGAGCCTACCGCATCTAGGACATACATTCAAACATCAATCATAAGGAAACTATGAAAAAGATGCAACTTTATTATGTAATCTAAACATAACATCAACCAAATATTTATAGATTCCATAAAAGAATAAAAGGTTGATGCGACCGGGTACCATCGTATACCCAAGAAAAGAAAAAAGATGGGTAGTCGAGCACTTCCCTTATACAACCTGGATTACAAAAGAATAATTACAATTGAAATTGAATAGATGCTACAGGGGTCTTCATTATTCATTGTTTCTTTCTTCTTTCTTTTTCTCTTTGATTTGATTTGCTTCAAAAAATCATAGGGCACGCTAGGACTAAGCATTCTAGCCACTACTCATCCTAATCCCCATAGCATTAATCCTAATTCCTATTATAAAATTACATTTTATGGAAAAATAAATCTAACTACACCTACAAAATAGATGTTTTCAAAAAAATACATACATCCTAATCAGTTACATTTCATAATATAGACTTAGCACCCCGCACATGGATAACTAAGCCCACCTGTCCTAACATGAATTATGCTTAGAGGCATAAGCAACCTGCAAGTAAGCATTTATATTTATGATTACAGTGACCCCTTTAGCACAGTCCCTATAGAAAATATCATTAGGCTTACAACAGCCTAACATCCAGTCTATAAATAATAATCCTGACATCCAGTCTAAAATATAACATCACAAAATAAAACACAACATCATTATATACACCATCCTAACCTAAAGTTAGAAGTGGTGACTTAGCATTCTAATGTGTATGCTTAGACTCAATGTGGTATGTCTTAGCTAAGCTTTGGAATTATAATTTTCTTAATTAAGAAAAGTTTAAATTAACATGATTGATGATTTGACTTTATGTTCTTTAGAGTTTTACAAATTTTAATTTGTATTATGTTTTATTTCATTTGATTTACACTTAGCATCTAACTATTATAAAGAGAGAAAGAAGGCTTAATCTCCTTCATCTCTACCTTAAGTTATTTCTTAAAAGAATAATCTTATGATTTAGTTTCTTTTAGTGAATGACTTATTAAATGCTTTATTAATTAGGTTAATCTTAAAGAATCATATTCAACATGAAATCTTAAGATTAATGTGGTTGAATTATTGTGGTGAAATAATTTTCAGCATTTTTAAGATGTATACTTCCATCTTCAATCTATATGGATAAAATGAAGATAAAAATATACTCTTATGCATTTTGACACCACGTAGATCTACAGATGTTCTAATTAGGGTGATCGAGTATGACATTGAGGAGAGGTGTACTATCTCGAAAGATAGAAGTCACCACCCTACAATGGACCTAATCACCTGAATAAGGACCAGACATTCTTCCCCTACTTTACATGAAAAAGTAAAGTAGGGTTTATTTCAAACTAGGTTCATTAAGTTCCCTATAGGGCCAAGCCCCCATAGTTAATTACATCCTAAAGAACGGGATTCCTTTGGAATACTCTTGATTAAGGTAAATGATCATTGTCTCTAAAGATTTTGAAGGTTAGACTATTAATAAATTAGTTTATTTTGAAAGATCAAATGAGATTGATCAAAGGGAGGGAATTATTATTGAAGCTAAAGGAAGATAAGTAAGAGATGCTCACGATGCTAGGAAACCTAGCTAGCATCTCAAACTATCCTATGCTTGGGCTTTACATTTGAAATTTGAAAAGGATTTATTTATTTAAGTTAGATTTTTATTAGAAATTTAGGGCTTATAATTCCATGATGGAAGGTCATGGAAATGCCTAAGAGGTGAGGATTTATACTTATAGCCCGCAAATGGGAGAAGCAACCTCAGAATCTAAATCTAAGGAGCTTTGGCGAGGGCCAAAAGCATGACCTAAATCTAAGACTAAAAATGGGTATTTGGTTTACCTCAATAAGAGAGGATAAACTACCTGACTGTTGGACTTACAATCACCTAGGGGTGGCCACCAACTAACTCCTCCTACAATTTTAGATTCATGTAGGCAAGTCTTATGTTTATAGAAGATAGCAAGGTTGTTATTTATTTAGAAAAATACTAAGTCCTAAAACACACTTCTAAAGAGACTAGATCATGTAAGGATATGCTTTCAAATGACTTAAATCTAATGCAAAATTTTTAAATATTTTATTTTCATTTTGGACAATCATTTGACTCAGGCTATAGGATTTTTTATGCCTAATGCATGAGAAATTAGATTATGGTCCAAAATCAGTGAGATAAGGAGGTGTGTTTTCCCCCATGACTCTCACAGGTCAAGCCAAATTCTCTAGCAAAGGTGGAAATCCTCCAATCAAGAGTGAAACAATATACTTTTTATGCATGATGTTAGAAAAGAAAGTACACACCAGCTAAGGGCTTACTAATTCTTTTATCTTGATTTTTAACCTAAGAGTTAGATGAGGTTATGAGTTATTTATTTTTAATTTTGAGTTGTTTAATTTGGTAGAATATTTATTCTTCCCTAAGAGCCTAATCATCATCTAGGTCATACATCAAGCAAGGAAGAAACTAAGAAAAACATGTCATCTTAATGCACAAGCTAAACAAAGAAATAAACATTTTATAAAGCTAACAGAAAAGAATAAAAGGCCATTTGTGGTCGGGCACCACCGTACAAACCCAAAAAAAATTGGGTAGCCGAGCTCTACCCTTATATAACCCGAACTATAAATGAATTAATTTACAATCAAGTAAGGAAATTCATGTTATGGGGTCTTCATTTTTTCTTTCTTCTTTCTTCTTTTGGTTCCTTCTTTTGGATGGTTGGAAGGTGGTTACTCCGAAGGCTTCACAAGGTATATAAGATGGAATCTTATGACCAATGCTCATACTAATCCCCCATAACATTCATTCCAAACTTCTAACTGTAAAAATTACATGAAGAGGAAAAGTAAATCTAACTAACACCTACAAAATAGAGATTAGCTAAACAAACCATACAAATCTCAAGTATGTATATTGGACTTAGCACCCCACACATGGGCAACTAAGTCCACCTGACCTATTGGATTATGCTTAGGGGTATAAGCACCTCCACAACAAAAGTGTTTATATTTTTATTATAGCATCCCTTAAGCGCAATCCCCTGCATAAGGCAATGATTAGACTAAATCATCCTACCATTTATTCTAGGCACATTCACCCTAACATCCAGACTAAAACAAAATATCACAAAATAAAAAAAAATATCAAACCATGCACCACCCTAACCTAAAGCTAGAAGTGGTGACTTAGTCTAATGTGTGTGCTTTAGAAGGTTTGTGTGATAAGCTTAGTTAGGCTTTAAGGTTTAAATTTTTTAAGTATGAAGATGTTCAACTTAGATGGATAGTTTCATTTAAGTGTTTAGTTCATTTGGGTTGATTTTATTTTGTATTTTGGTTTCATTTAACTGAATCTTATAATTAATTACTAAGTTGTAAAGAGAGGGAAAAGACAAGAGAACTTCTCTTTCCTTCCCCACCTTAAGTAATTTTTAAAGTGGATTCATATTTGATTTTATTTGGTGAATGTATTACTATGTGTTTTAATTAATCCTAAGTTTAGATTATCCCTAAATAAACCTATTCGAAAGAAAGGCATTTTAAGATTAAGTAGAGTGAACTAATATCACAAAACACACATCAGTTCATTTCTTTCCCAACATGTATAACATGCATATAAATGAATCCTAAGCATATCTATACATATAACTAGAAATGTTTAGCACACTTTATGATGAATGCTAAGAAATGTTACCTAAGAAAATTTGGATGCTTTATGATGCATGATTTTCATTAAGTAGAAGAGGTTTATTCTTTTATCCTTTATTCATATGCACATGTGTATGTATGAAAGGCATAAGTGAGTACGACACCATTATAAGCACCAGAGGTGTAAGGTACAAGACCTACTTAGGGCTACTTAAAGCCTCGCAATCCCAGGGTTGTCCAAACTAATATACCACTTTCCATAAATACATATGCATGTATAAAAGAAATACATGGAGAAAGAAAGATGCAAACTTTGTGTTTATTTAATTTTTGGTTTGTTTATGTAGTTTACATGTGTAAATGTGAAGATCCTTCTTAAGTTATAACATGTAAGGGGATAAGGATAGATTTTAAACAAGTGTTATGTTCTTTTAAAAGAATTATAAACTTTGTAAATCTTATTCAAATCCATGTTAAGAGGAAAGAAAGGAAACAAACATAAGACACATTTTTATATTCACATGCAAGCTTATAAATAATGTATAAGTAGCATACCTTTCAGTTTTGATATTTGATTTATAAGTTTTCAAAAATAATTTTAGATTTAATAGTGATAACAGCCATTCATATTTCTACTTTAGCCAAAACATGCAATTTGAGATAAAGAAAACATTTCATTTTAATTTTGATTTTTAAAAGATATGAATGCATGAATTTCATATTACTTACACATTTAGCATGCTAGGAAAGAAGTAAAGTGATGAAAGCAATGTAAACTCATTCACCCTAATTAATTCCTAAAGATAATCCTATGAAATAACAAAGTTTTTAAGTGAATCAATGTTTGTTTAATGTGATTTTTGTTTTGAATTTGCTTTATGTTTGATTTAGTAAATGTGAAAGAATGTTTGCTGGTCCTAACCCATTTCCACCATGTGTATGGTATTTTAGTTTAATCTTTAGATGATTAGATGATTTTTATATTTTGATTATGTTAAGGTGTGAATTAAGTGTGTTAATTACCCCTTACCTATACCACCTTACCAATGATATGACATAAAACCACACAAGGAATTTCAATCAGTAATGCACCTAAGAAGAAAAGGGCCTAATGCATTTGGCTCATGATTGATGATTAATTAAGCTAAGGTAATTTCATAATCCTTCTCACACATGTGAATTGGATTTTGATTTTCTTAATGTACTTAGGTACCCAATTAACAGTGAATTAGTTAGTTAAGAATTTAAAATTAAATAGGTAATTAGTGGATTAATCCCTAAGTTTTAATTAAGGAAAAGAGTTTAAGGAAAATATCCCAAAATTATTCCTAAACCTTCACCTTAAACTAACCTTAATTAACTCAATCATGAAAACACACTTAATTAGGCTTAATTACTAATTAGAATTAATTAGCAACTACTCTAATTAGAACATTAATAAATCCCAAGAAAATTAGGGAGGAGCAAGAAGTCATCCCACTAAATACCCATGAAAATTTTGAGATTAATTAATGGAAGAGGGTAATTAGCCTAAATACATTCCCAATAAAACCAAATTCAAAAAATAATATTATTCAAAATCCATCAAAGTCAATTTTATAATATTCTACATTCAATTATCCTTCATATGCAATTTATTTCATATTTTTCTGATTTTTCTACACTTAGATATGAGTATTTGAAGTTTCCATGATTAATTAGGTAATTTAATCCCCTGATTATATAGCTAATCCCGTCGGCGCCACGTGGAGGCTAACGCGGTGCGCACTTTCCATATGGCATGACGGGAGTGGCTATTTAAGTAGTCACATCGTAGTGTCGCGTCAGCGATGGTGCTACGTGCTTTCTCCTTGTCTGTCCGATCAAGGATCAGATGGCTGAGATTAGATCCACGGTTCTTAAGGGATAATCTGTGGATCCTACATGTTTTAAACATGGCCGCCCATCCAAAACATGCGGATGGATGGCCCATGATTCTTCTCTGATCTTCCCTGTGGGAAATGGCCACCGTCCATCTTCTAAGGGAAGATCTGAGCTCTATTGATCTTGGATTGAAATAAAATTCAACCCACACCATCACCATGCAAGGGATATCACAGTCAACGGCTAGATTTTCATGAAGTAGAAATTCCTTTCACAAAGGACCACACCACATCTAATCTAAGCTCGATTTAATGGCTTACCTCGCTAGAGGCTATCACCGGCGCTCGATTCTCTTGAAGTAGCTTCGTCTAGTGGAGATGAAGCCTTGCTGAAGTTTTGAGGTGTTGAAATTGGGTAGATCCTTCTATGGGCCAAGTCCACCTTCAACTCCTTTTAGCTTTGATCGAAGTGGTACCTCCATTGCCTTTGGAGCTTGGGAAAAGGTTTGGGTGAACTCGATTGAGTTCCCTGATGGAGCTTGCAAAGTGAATTGGATTGGTATTGAGTGTGGAGTGAGATTAAATTTGGCTACAGCTCCCCTATTTTCGGTTTGAGAAAATTTGAAAATGGAGAATTTGAAATCACTTGAGAGAGCTTGGGGAGACTTGGAAATGGCTTCTCTAGCCTCCCTTTGCTCAATCGAATTGGAGAGTCATCAATTCAAATGAAATTAGAGGGAGTATATCTCCCCCTTAAAGGATCAGATGGTCGCAAGCTCCTTTGCTATTTTGATCCAATACACCTCCTTGAGTGGGTTTGTTAGACTATTAGAGGTGTCCTTGCATTCAGTTTTGGCTAGAGAAGGAGTGGAGGAGCTTGCCAAGTGCTTAATTCAAGTGGAGGAAGGAATCCCATGTGCCTATTTTCATGGGGTGGTTAGTTTTAGCCTTAGGTTGGGTTGGGTTGGGCTGACCCAAACTCATTGGGTTAGGTGCACTACACTCACTAGTGTCCACTTGGCCTACTAAGAGGGTGCCAAGTGGTCATGAAGAGGATTTGATCAAATTTTAAGTGAATTTGGTCAACATTTACCCTATGTCCTAGGGGTAAAATGATCATTTGGGTTGGGTTTCAATTTGAATATGTTTGGTATGATTAAAAAATTGGTTGGGCCAAGTTTTAATGAATTTGAAGTTGATTTGATATGATTTGGCTCATATTGACCCATTTAGGATAAAAAAACTTCAAGTGACCAATTGGTCAATTGGGTCAAACCAAGGGTTGGGTCAAGTTCATATGACCATTTGAAATGTTTTGGTGGCTTTGGTTTGATTCAATTTGGTTTATATTTGGTTTTGGTTCAATTGAGTTCATTTAGGTCGAATGGGTCAAGTTGACCAATTGACCCATTTGACTTATTTTGGTTAGGTCATGGGTTGTTTTAGGTTTCATTGGTCATATGAAATGGATTGTATCTTTGTTTCCAATCAATTTTGGTTAAATTTGATTTTGGCTCAATATGGCCTTTTAGGTCAAGTTGGGTTCAAGGTCAATTGGGCTAGGTTAGGTCTAGTTGGCCAATTGAGGCTTTGGTCAAGTTCAACAATCAGTTTGGAATGAACTTGACCCATTGGTTTTAATCAATTTGGCTTAGATCAAGTTTTGACACATTTTGACTTTTTATGTCAAGTTGGGTCAACTTAGCTCAAGTGGCCAATTGGGCTAGGTTAGGCTCAAATGTTGACTTGGTCAAGTTCAAACATTGATCATGAATGAACTTAGATCAAGGGTTTCAATCAATTTGGCCTATGGTGGATTTTGGCTATGTTAGGTTTCATTTTGGCTAAGTGTTGACTTGGTCAATCCTTAGGTTTGACTTAGTTTAACCCGATTTGAGTGATTGATCATCTTATGATGATTGTTGATCATGATGAGAGGCTTAGATGGGCTTAGTTCAATCTAAGGGCATTTTAGGTTACTTTGGGTCAAGTGAGCCTAAGTAGGTCAAATGGCTTGGTCAAAGCTTGATTGGAGTTTGATTGAACTCACATATGGACTTATGATTGAAATATAAATCCATTTGCAAGTGGTTTGAAGTCAAATGGGTTTTGATTCATTTGACAATTTCAAGTTCAAAAGGGTGAACATGAGTTTGACTTAGGTTTAATTTTTGAATTGAGTTTTGATTTAGTGATTGAAGTTTGAGTTTATATTTGGTTTCATGGTTGAAGGATTGATTAAATCATGAAGAAAAAAAAATCAAGAGTTTGGCTTGATTTGAAATTCATTTGGCTAAGTTCAAGATTTTGACTTGAAAGGCTTAGGTTGGATTTTGATTGAGTTTGAGTTTGATTTTTGGATTTGGTTTTGGTTGTTTGAATTTATATTTCATGTATATATATGAATATAAATGAGAATATAAATGGGTCATGAGAAATTTCAAGAATTTGAAGTGATTTGAATTTTATTTAGGCTAATCCATGAGAGGGAATCAAAGTGACTTAGGAAAGATTTTTGATTTGGATTCGAAATTTGGATTTAGTTTGATTGATTTGGATTTATGTTTCATTTATATATGTGAATATAAATGAGAATATAAATGGGTTGTGGGAAAATTTCTTAAATTTGAATTGATTTAGATTTGATTTAGGCTAAGTCCATGAGAGGGAATCAAAGGACTTAGGAAGTGTTTTGAGCTTGGAATTTCAATCATAAGCTTCAATCATCTATTTCAATCATGGATTTTAATCATTTGGAATTGATCTGAGTTTGGAGGAAATCAATTAAGTTGGAATTGATTTAAGTTTGACTTGAAGGAAGGAAGTGAGGAATTTGGTTCAAGCTATAGGGTAGACAAATTTTCCTAACACCCCTAAAGCATGACCTATTCCTATGGCTAAATTCTTCTAGATCTCTAGGGCTAGGTTGAGTGTCCACCTAATCACTAGATGTGTCTTAAAACTAAGGATCTCTTAAAGTCTAAGAGGAGTCCTATGTTTAAGATGAAGGGGTTGAGAGCTCATCCTAAAAATGAGGTCAACAATTACCCTCACATAGAACATGTTAAACCACTCCTTTTCATCACCCATAACATGCATATGATGTAACATTTAGTATACATATACATACAACATATTTTAGCACACTTGGATGATCATGAACTTATGCTTTTTTGCTATAATGGAGGATTTTCATTCACTAGTTAAGTACACATACACATGTCTAAAAGTTTTAAGCAAGTACATGTCATTGTTAAACTAGGGAAGTAAGATAATCAAATGACCTCCTTGGGGCAACTTAAAGCCTCGTATTCCCAGGATGTCCAGATTATATACTTGTTGTCCTTAAATATAAATGAATGTATCTACAACTATACGAATGGAAATCATGCAAAAGATTATATTTTATTTGATTAAATTGTTTATACATATAAATTCAAGCTCCATCCAAATTCTAATACAAATGTACATAAGAATGAATTTAAATAAGTACACCATTGTTAAAACAGGAAAGTGAGGTAATCAAATGACCTTCTTGGGGCTACTTGAAGCCTAATATTTCTGGGATGTCCAAACAATATACTTATCATTATTCAAACATACGTAAATCCATTTCTGAACATAACAAATAAAACACTACCTTTACATGTAATACATTTTGGTGTGCTTAAATGGCTATGGATGCATGTGTTTTTAATATAAAAAAGGATTTTTCATTCTCTAATTAAATACGCATGCACATGTATGAAAGTTTTAAGCAAATACGTGTCGTTGTTAAACCAAAGAAGTGAGGAAATCAAATGACCTACTTGGGGCTACTTAAAGCCTTGTATTCCTGGGCTGTCTAGACTATATACTTGCTATCAAATACATATGAATGTATATAAAACTATAAGAATGGAATTCATGCAAATAATTATATTTTATTTGATTGAATTATTTATACATGTGAATTAAATCTCTATCCAAACTCTAATATAAATATACATGGGAATGAAATCAAACAAGTACATGTCATTATTAAATCTGGGAAGTGAGGTAATCAATTGACCTCCTTGGGGCTACTTAAAGCCTTGTATTCCCAGGATGTCCAGATTATATACTTATCAGCATTCAAACATATGTAAAATCATACATGAATATAGAGAAGAAAGCCAAACTTCAAATGCTTAAGCAATAAACACATGAAAATCCTATGTATGTATTCATAACTAATGTCACTCCATATTTCATTATCAATTTATAACTTTTGGAAAGTAATTTTGAATTTATTAGTGATAATAGCCACACATATAATAAAATTTAAGCCAACACGTGCAATTTTACATAAGTAAATTCATTTGATTATTTGATTTTGAAAGTATGAATGCATGAGCTCACATGGCATATAACATTTATGCTGATTGAAAAGGAATAATCAAATATCTCTAGATAATTCATTTAACTACATTAATTACTAAGGATAATCACATTAAATAAGATTATTTAAGGAAAACCAAAGCTTCTAATTAATTTTGGTTTTTGGATTTTGATTGAACTTAAAGAGAAGAGATCATTTGCTATTTTCCATCCCATGTTGGTGATTTAATATGTTTAAGGAAAGATAATTAAGTGATTTTTATGATTTAATTAAGTTGAATCACTAAGTAATCCATTTAATTACCCTTTCCCATGCTTCTTTATTTTAATTAATCATTTAATCATAAGCTATGAATGTTATGAACATGAAGGAAAATAAAAGTGCAATGCTCTTAAAGGACCTAATGCAATTTTGCTCATGATTAGAGATTAATTAAGTTAAATAATCTAATTAAGTACTCTTATGATTTTCAACACTTATGGGCTAATCATAATTTTCTTAAGGGTCTTTATGTTATTAAACACATAAAGAGGAACCCTTAATTTAAATGTTGATTATCTGAAGGGATTAGCAATTTCATTTCATTAGATTTGATTTGGCCATTCATTAATTAATTCCTTAATTAAGCCATGTATTAATTAACTCTCTTTAATGAAATGAAGTTGGAAAAGTAATTAAGAAAAAGGTCCTAATCAATCACTCACCCTCATCATCTCACTATTAATTAATGATTGATGAACTTTAATTAAATAATTTTTACTATTTATAACTTTAATTAATCATTAAGTTAATTAAGAGAGTAATTATGATTTGAATTTCAAACCAGAAAATCATGGGAGCTAAAGGTCATCCCACTAAATCATCATACCAAATTTGGGATTAATTACCCAAGTAATTAGGGCTTAATTAAGCTAATTAAGAAAACATTCAAACCCTAATTAAGCCTTTATCACTATTCAAAATCAAATGAAATTATTTTTATTAAACTCTTCTCTATTTTACCTTTCCAAAATATATTTATTTGTATTTTTTGGATCTTTCTACAATTAGTTATGATTTTAGTAAGTTTCAACCAATTAATTATATTTTTAAGCCTAATTAACCCCTAATCCCAGCCAAACAAAATGTGGTAGCGCTTTCCACGCATAAGAGATTGCCTACTTAAGCCGACATGGCGCTAACGTGGCAGTGGCGGATGCGCTTTCATAGCCACCATTCGATCCAAGATTGGATGATGGGGATTAATCTTGCAGTTCCTATAGAATTAAATCAAATTAAATCAAATTAAATCTAATAGATTAATCACAGTCATCCATTCCAATCATGCAGAATGGACAACGGATGATCGTTCGTCCCCTAAGTGACAAAAAATGGGCACCATTCCTTCTTCGCTCGATCAGAGCTCGTGGAGGCTCGGGATCAATTACAAAATGTTCACGATAGAGATCTAAAGGGATCCTACTATGGGATTCACATGCAATCAAACTTTTCTTCATAAAGGCTAAAGAAAATTATGATTTTGACAGTTTGCTAGAATTTACCTGACGGAAGCTCAAGACTGGCAGTTAACCGACTGAGGTAGCTTCATCTTGAATTGATGAAGCCTTGATGAGAAGCTCATGCCTTGCCTCCTCTCTGATAGCTCTGTGGATCAAATGCTACTGAAATCCTCTCTGGAGTTAGGTTTGGAGTGGTCTCCGGTGCTCGAATCGATCAGGAATTGATTCGTTTCTTCTCGTCGGAGCTTGGTGAAGATGTGGGTAAAGTTAATTTGAAAATAGAGTTTGGAGGAGGTTGGATGGAGATTGGCTCTGTCCTATTTTGGGCTTGGTGTTTCCAGCGATGGGAAGGCTCTAGGAACTCAAGAATGCACTCGGGGAAGTCGTATCGGCTCTCTCATGCTCTAAGGAAACTCTGATTATGTGTTTCAATTGAATTGGGAGGAGTATACTCTCCTCCTCATCTAAACTGATAGCTTGGATTAATTCTGCAATTTGCAGTTGTTCGGCTAGCACAGGCGACTGTGGGTGGTAGGGAATCGGTGAGGTGGCTCGATTTGAGTGGCCAAGTGAAGGGGAGTGACTGCCAAAGGTTGAGGTGGCTATGCTTGGTTTCCTATGTGTACCAATGGGAGGAACTGGGTTAGCTCACCTCCACTTGGCTCATGGTTGACCCAACCAGCTTTGGGTCAGGTGAGCTAATGGTCCTTATGTCCATTTGGAGCTTGGGTTGCTGCCAAGGGTAGGAGACTATGTTTGACCATCCAAGAATGGGTTTTGTCTCATTTGGGAGGCTTTACCCAATGGGTAATGGGTCAAATCAGGTTGGACTTGGGTTGGGTTGAGTTTGGGCTAACCCATGATGACCCAAGGATGGGTCACACCAAGTTTGAAAGGGTTTGGGCTTGGTTTGGTTGGGTTTGGCTCAATTTGACCCATGTAGGTCAAATTGGGCTAGGTTGGGTTAGGTTGACCAATTGGTCAAATTGAGTCAAACCAAGGCTTGGGTCAAGTTCAAATTATAATTTATGATGTTTGAGTTCAATTGGATTGATTTAGGTTTGAGTGGATTTGAATTTGACACATATGGGTTCATATGAGTCAAATGGGCTAAGTTGACCAATTTGGTCAAATTGACCAAATTAGCTTGGGTGAGGTGTTATTTTAGGTTCAATTGATCATTTTAAGATGATTTTAGGTTTTGATTTCAATTAATTTGGATTTAGGAATGATTTAGACCAATTTGCCCCTTTAGGTCAATTTGGGCTAAATTGGTCAATTGGGTTGACTTGGTCAAATTGGGTTCAACCAAGGGTTTGGTTATATTCAATAATCAATTTTTAATGGTTTTAAGTCATTGGTTGCAATCATTTTGGATTAGAATTTGATTTAGCCCAATTTGATCTTTTAGGTCAAATTGGGTCAACTTGGGTCAAGAGGCCAATTAGGTTTGGTTTGGCTAAATTGATGGCCAAGTCATGTTCAAGGATCAATTTGAAGTTAGTTAGAATGATTGGTTTCAATTGATTTGAATTGATATGGGATTTGGTTTAATTTTTCTCATGTAGGTTAATAAGGTTAACTTGGGTCAAGTGATTGAATTGAGTTGGTTTGACCCAATTAATTGTAATTGGTCAATCAAGGATGATCAACAATCAATATTTGAGATTTTGGATGGTTTGGTTTAATCCAACTTGGATTGAGTGAGCCTAATGGGTCAATTTATTTGATTTTGGGTTTAATTGAGTTTGATAATTGATTTAGGATTGTTTGTTGGTTTTGATAGCAATTGATTTGGATTTAATTGGATTTTGGCTCATTTGGGCATTTTGGGTTCAAATGAGCTAGCTTGTGTTAATTGAATTGATTTTGGTCAATTAGCTTGATTGTAGATTTTGGTAGAGTTTGTAATGAAGATTTAAAGGATTAGAGTGCTTTTGTGCAAATCAATTGAGATTAGTTTGATTGAAGGAATTTTGATTAAGTCCATAGGGTTTGGTTAGGTTAAGGTGGGTTTAGGATGGATTTAGATTTTGGGTTTCATTCATTTGGCTTGGAGCTTGGGTATGAATTGGAATTCAATTGGGATTGGTTGAATTGATTTTGAGGTTTGGTATTGGCTAAGGAGGTAAGTATGGGCTTTGTTTAGGCCATAGGATGGGTAGGTTTCCTAAGGTCCTAAGACATAGCCTAAACCTATGGCAAGTCTGTCTGAGTCTCTAAGTTTAGATTAAGTGTTCACTTAGTCACTATAAGTCTCCTATGACCTAGGAAGTCTTAGTGTCTATGAGAGTCCTAAGCCTAAGATGGGAAGATTGAATCCATACTCCAAAAGTAAGGTCAACAAATATATCCTTCCAAAAATAAAAATATTAATCTATGATCAATCCAATCACTTAATAAAGACTTCTAAGGCTGATGGGTCAACATGTATCAAAATTGTTTTCCTTACCTTACATAGGTGAAAGAAAGGAAATGTTTATTTTATCCTGGCTTACAAGTTTTATGCATGGGAAAAAATTTGTAGTTAATTACATTTGAGAAGATGTGATCTCTTAAGAAAACTCTTGATTAAAGTAGTTAACATTTATATTTATATATTTCAAAGATTAGCTAAATATTATTTAATTTAGAAATCAAGTGGGATCAATCGAATATGAGTAGTTCTTAGTGGATTTTAAAAAAAATAATGAAATGTCTAAACACTAGGAAACCCAATAAGCAATCATACCTATTTTACTATTGGGCTTTATAATAATAAATTTAAGATTTGTTTTTATTTGAATTGAAACTTTATTAAAAAATTAGAACTTATACTATATATATTCCCATAAGAAAGAAGAAACATGTTGCCTTAGACCCTAAAACTGGATGTGCTTCCAACACATGCTAGAAGCTTGAACTAGTCAAATCAAAAAAAAAATTTAGATTTTTTAGTTCATCTGTACCAAGAAGTATGTACTTATCCTGACTCTTCTAAATTTATAACTTTCTTGGATGGGCTGATAGTTAACACCTCCTATTCATAAAATCTTTGAGTCTAGCCTTTTGAAGTGCAAGATAGTTTAAAAGAATTAAAGAAGTTAACCTTAACTTCCAAAAATTTGATGATATATATGAATATTTCTAACCAATGTGATAATTTATAAGATTTTTTTCTTTTTTAGACACCTAATTAAGTTTTAAGGATTGAGTCTTCATTTATGCCTACATGCATGTAATATTAAGAAAAGTCAAAGGATAAATAAAATTTGAATGGCAATCTTCCCAAGAAGAGCAATCATCCTCACTAGATAGATGTCCTCTTTCTTGAAATAGGAAAATATCTTGTAATATAAAATAGGATAACATGATTATAATGTGCAATCTTAAGGGCTTTTAGTGAATTATATTATTTATGTCTAAGGTTTTAAATGTGATACATTATAGGAGATTTTAAATTAAGTTATGGCTTGATTAAGTTTAATTGGGTAAGAATTTATTTTTTTTTGATCCAAATGAATATCTAAGCTTTCACAAACATAAACTAAAAAGTCATGCAATTATAGTACACAATACAAATCAAACAATCACCAAATAATTTTCAAAATAATATAGAAAGGCTAGTGTGGTCAAGTTCTACTATACACTCAAAAAAAAAAAAAAAAAAATATGGACAACCATGCCCTAATCTTATATAGCTCCACCTAGAACTAAGAAAATAACATATGGGGACCTTCATGGTTCTTCATTTTGGTTCTACATCTTGGAGGCCCTTTAAGCATCATAGGGTCTCACAAGATCGCACTTTCTAGTTCTTCTCATGCTAAATTGCATAAGTTTTGACCTAGCAACATTTATAAATTACATTTAAATTCCATAAAAAAGAATATTGGACCCTGCAAAATAGAGATTAGATAAACAAACATACACATCAAGCAACTATAATTCAAACATTAGACTTAGTACCACTAAGTGCCAAGCCCCCCTATCCTAATGACCCATATTTAGGGGCTTAAATGGAAAGCGCCTACAAATAAAATTGTTAATTTGAAAATTATATATATCCCCACCCTGCCCTGCCCCCACCCTCACCTTTAAGCATGGCCCCTTTGTAGAAGACATAATTAGTTTTAATAAACAATGTTGTAACATCCAATCTACAAGAAAACATTATTCTACTAGCCAATCTAAAATATTACACTACAAAATAAGAAAAATTAATACATAATAATAAAATATTGTTCTAACATAAATTTAGGATTAGTGACCTAACAATATAGTGTATCTATGTTTAAGGCTCATGTGGTGAGTCAATACAAGGCTTTAATATTTGAGTTTTAGTTAAGGATTAAGATTTAATTTATTATCATTAGGTGATTTCAATTCAAATAATTAATAATATGATAGAGACTTTTAAGTTGAAATTTCATTTATGTTTAAGTGGGAGTTAAAATTTTGAAGGGCGTGAGAAGTAGTGGACCTTACTCATGGTAGGGCACACTGTTCCTAACACCTTAATCCTAATAGAGTGAATAATAATATTTTAATTAATAATGATCTATTTTAATTTTTAATTGAGCTATGGGTTTTAATTAATTTAACTTTAATTAAAGTTGAAATGGCTTTATAAACTTCATTGATCATATCTTAATGAGAGAGACACGCTTAAAGATGTCTGATATAATTTTGATATAATTTTGAATTATGAATAATTAATTATTATGTATTAATCTACTTAAAAATTTTAAATTTATTTATATTAAAAACACTAGAGGAACACTCCACAAAACATTAGGATACATTTTTATTTAATTTAGATTTTCTATAATTATTATATTCCTTTGCTTTCTATAAAAATTTTAAATTAAAATATAATTTACAAAATCATGAAACTTTACATAAGCATTGGAAATGAGATCTCAACACTGTATAAATATTTCTTATCATTTGGGAGTTGTTTATGATTTATTTAATATATTAAAAATTTTAAATTATAAAAATATTTTAGTGTATAAAATAGGTTTTTCTTAAATTTTCTAGGTCTTCTCTATTAATATGAGTTTATAAAAAAGTTTGATGCTGTTGTAGTTTTATTTTTATTTATTAAGAAATTTTGAGTAAGAAGGCAATTAATTTAAATATTATATTAATATAAATTATAATCAATTAAAAACTTATTTTAATCATTCAACCAACTTCAAATCTCATAAAATTATTTGCTAAGATCAAGAGGGACCTTAGGAATATTCCATGAGATTTTGGTAAACTTTTAAAAAAATTTATTATTTAATATATTTTTTAATTATTTCCCAAAGAAAGTTCAAATAATACTAAAATAAATTTAATGAATCCCTCAAATAATATTTCTATCTTGGGACAACAAGAATATCCTCTTGAGTGATTTTTCAAAATTAATTTTATGTTATTAGGTATTAGTTTAATTTTAATTATTATTATATGTCTACTAAAATTATATTTTTATAATATAGGAAAAATAGTTATTATTGATGGACTAATTCATGAGAAATTACTGGAAAAATTTCAACAAATTTTTAGTCATAAATAATTTCAGCATAATTTTTTGCAAGAAAAAACTACACAACCCCCATTTAAACCAAACAAATTCTTGGCAGAAATTTCGCTAAAAATTTATTCAATGGAAAATTAGCTAGAAAATCCATTATTATTTAGGGCCGATGAATTGACCCTTTACCCCAAACTCTATTTTTTTTCTTTGGGTTCGGCTCTATCACTTTTAGGTGGGGATGGAAGGACACCTAGGGCACTCTTGATCTCCATAAAAAAAATGTCATTTTCATTCAAATTTTTCATAGAATTAAAAGATAAAGCACTTCCTCTGGCTTCTATGACTATTTATTTGTGATTTTATCTATTCAATCAAGCGGAATATGGATTTGTAATTTTTGAAAAAATCTTCAATTTACAGCTTAGATTTTCTTCAAATTTGTATGAAACCTATCTATCCCATAGTTATTTTTTTTATTTGGAATTAAATCTATGATTGTTTAGCTTATGATTTAAATTTTCTTCAAATTTATAAAACTCAAATATATTATTATAAAAAGTTTAAATAACTTATAAAAATTTAAAAATTTATTTTTGAGTCCATAGATTACTCATGGGAAAATTCAATTATGATGTCAAATGCTTTGCAATTGGGTTTCTTCTTCAAGCTTTTTAATCAGGTTAATTATGGTTGTAAAGGAACTAAGCATTTGATAAACTACTCATGGCTTGGCTAGATTAACGATCATTCACGATCAATCAATTAATTAATTGAAGAAGCTTGTGCACTTTCATAAATGCTTGATCATTAAATGAACAAGCTTGAATAGCTTCATACTCAATTTGATTATGATCATGAATAGTATCATTGAGGCTTGTTAAGAGAAAAATAAAGATTAGTAGCTTATTTTATTTGATTAAATATAGCAATTTTTAATATTCAGAGAAACCTATTTGTATGTGCTATATTTTGCAGAGTAAGGAGGAGATGATGGAAATTTCCTTGTCTTCAAATATCATGACTTCAATCTCTAAAACTTTTATAAATTTGTTCTAAGTTGGTGTTCTGTCATTATGTCTGTTACAAATATTTTATAATGTGACCCAGAGTATGTCGTTGTTAAATATTTGTAGTTAGCTTATTGTTGTAACCTATTACTTTAATTCTCATGTGGTAGAGATACATTCATAAAACTTGAAACAAATAGTGGGAATTGGTGATGAAGGCAATGATGATTAAACAGACAATTGTCATAGAAGATCTAAATTTTAATCATAGTTAACCTTCTCTTCAAGAATTATTGGTAGCCATAATATTGAAATTTTATTATGAAGTATTTGTGATGATGGTTGCTTTTGGAGGATCAAGATTTTTTTTCATTATAATTTTGTTTGCCCATTTCTTTTAAAGTTGCTGATAACTATTATATAAAATTATCATCATAATCATTATATATGATGATTAATTTGACTCTGAGCTAGAACCAATTTACCTAAGTTTGTGACTTTTTGATTAATTTGTAATCTGTAACTTTTGGAATTTGTTTGATCGTTAACTTGTTTGATGCAATCTGTCTTTTGGATTTATTTTATCAGGCCTATGGACTCATTACCAAACAATCAGGGCTAAGCATTCATTTTTTTCTGATTTATGTTCGATGAAGGTGAAGGAGAGCTATACACTTTTTAATAGTTTCATGCTATCAATTGATTAAAGTAATTTTTATTTATGATAGTTATTCATTTATTATCTTAGAATGGAGTTGTGTATTACATTACTGCACCAGAAGTAGTGAGAAAGCAAACTATTATTCACTAATGAGCAGTTGTTTAGTTCATAAACTTTGATGTAAATTTTTATTTATTTATTTATTACTCCTACTTTTGAATACTTACGTTGCAATAATTAACAATGTATTTTTACATCTTTCACTTCATCTAGGAAGGCAATCTTTGATTTTTCTGAGGAAAAGAGCTCATATACTTATGAATGCAAACTACTAATTTATGCTTATTTGTATATTTATTTTAATAGTTCTTCTAGTGGCTCGTTCATTTAAAAGCTTGTTTATTCTTTTTTATATATTCAACAAGTAACTCATTTATAAGCTTGATAAGGCTCGATTAGTTTAAAAACAATTAGCTTGACAACATTGTTCATTAGTTTGTTTGATAAGCTTGTAAATTTAGCAAACAAGTAGCTCGACATAACTACTAATTAAGTACTTGATTAGGCTCAACTATTTACAAACAAGTAGTTTGATAATACTACTCGTTCCACTACTCAACAAGACTCATTCAGATAGCAAATAAATAGCTCAATAATATTACTGGTTTAACTACTCAATAAAGCTCATTTTCTATTGATAAATGAGCTATTTGATAAGGGCTTGATTATCTATATATGAATCAATATGAGCTAAGCTCAAATAGTCCCTATGCTAAATGAACCGAGCTTGAACATGAAAATTGAAGCTCGATTTGAGCTCGAGATCGGCTCAAGCTCGACTTATGTAGTTTGGTAGGAGAGTACTCTTGTCAATTGATTTCTTTTTTTTTTTTTTACTTAATTGGCTCAATCCATTTATTTTTTCATGCTTTACTTCCAACTTTACATTTTGACATTAATAACCTTATTCATTCTTCAATTGACCTAAAATTTTATTCATGACTATAACAATGAGACTTAAAATTTTTGTAGTAGGAAGTTATATTAATGAATGGTCATTAGTATGGGAAGATCTGGTACTAATATTACTTTAAGTTGAGAGCATTGAAGAGCTGAGACAAATAGTTATGTTGGCCAATTTCCACTATCTTCAAGGATTGGTCCCTAAGAAGGTTTATAGATCTTGAAATATTCTATGGTAACGAATAGATAATTCAAGCAATGACATGAATAATTTAATAATGGATATAACTCTTATATAAGAGAGACTAAGAAAGAATATATATAATAGACTTCGAAAAGTCCTCTTCACTAGCTCCATCAAAAATACAGAGTTAATAATACCTACTTTAAAGTACATTTGAAAGTTACTTTTCAATAATAATTAACATAAAATAACTACCATTCAAATTTTCTAATTGTTGATTTAATTTTTAATTAATAATATTTCTTAAGAGTTTTCGACAACTTTTAATCATATAAATTGACATTTAATTATATTTTTGGTAGTTAATCAAAACTTAATAAATTGAGATTGCTAGTAGAGCAAATTCTATGTCTCTCTTTTTAATAAACTTTATGTCATCCTTTATTATATTATAAATTGTAATAGATTACTATTCTATTTGTGGTATTTTGTTTGTAGTTATTATGTAGTTTTTCTGAAGGTGTAAAAAATCTTAATATATGCGAAGCTTTTTAAATTATTTTTTTTCAAATCTATACATGCTTCTGATGAATTTCTAATGGATTTTTCGTTGCTAGCAGGCCATTACGAACCGTCGTGAGGCTTTCCGATAGATGAGAAATTTTCAACGACATAATTTTTTATGGATTTCTGATGGAACCTTCCATTGAAAATTTTTGATGAAATTTTTGTCAGAAATCCTATAGAAAATTTCAGACAGAAATTCCTTCCTAACGATTTATTGGGGAAAACTTTTTGATAGATTTTTCATTGAAATTATTTTTCGATAGATAAATTGATCACTAGAATGCATTTTCAACTAAGATTTTACTAATAAGAGTGAATTTACTGGAAATCCATTGAAAGCCTGCATTTTCGACAGATTTACGTCAAAACATTGTAGTTTTCATGCAATGTTAATTACATATTAAAATAATTGAAAATTGTTTAAAGATTTTTCTAAGACTTTATTGACCTCTTAAATTATCTATAAAATTTATGTCATTCAAACTTGTTTTGGATATTAAACATTTTGAATTATTTACCTATAATAATTAATATATTAATAATTTATGTTTAATCATAATTTTCTCAGGTCCTGAATATCATTTTTGTCTTAAGGAATTTTAGTTCATATTTTGTGGATATGATTTAAATTAATCACAAATTTCTAGGTTCTAAATAATTAATTAATTATTTAAGATTTAATTAGGTTTAATTACTCTTTTTTTAATTTTGAACAAAGGACATATGGATTAGCTAAATTTTCATTTCATCTCCTCTATTAATGAAGTATTTATGTATTTTTTTATTAATTTTTATGATTTCTTGGAAGTAATCATTAATTAATTAGGTGATCTTCGCATTCTCAAAACGATAATTCATTATTTTGAAAGTACCCGTCTATATCCTTTGAGAATATTTATAGAGTTGGTAAATAGAATGCAAGATATACCCTAAAATTTTCAAGTCATTTATACTCATATTTTATGATTAATCTAATTACTTTTCAATTACTCTCAAAATACCTTATAATAATTGTGGCTTTTGGGTTTATTAGATTTTTTTTCTCGATGCTAATTCCAAATAGTGGTCATTTTTATTTTATTGCTAAGAATTTTATTTTTATGATTTTTTTATTATATTATTTTCTTACTTATCTATGTGGTACTAATAGAACATATGTTTTACATGTGGTGCACTTTGATTCGCTAAAATCATAGCCTGCATGAATCCTGCATGGATGACAACTTATGCAATTTTGATCTAATTTTCATGATCATAGATTGGATGATCTAGATCAAACCCATAATTTTAAAGGGATAAATCATAGTCTACAATGCAGCAAGATCTAGATTGTTTATTTTAATCAAATAAAATGGATGGAGCATGATTCCTCACCCTCATCGCCAATGATTAAGGGGTGAAGCCATCCACTATTTGGGCTTGATTCGAGTGATTTGAGCTCGATTCTTTGCATCTAATGCAGTAAAAAAGATCTAAGAAGAAAATACAGGGTTTCTAATGGTGGGATCCTAAATCGTCCAAGTTTTTCTATGTTTGTCAAAGTATAACTCACTAGAGCCACTATTTGATGGAAGCTTACTTGAGTTGAGATAAGTCTCTAGCCGAAGTTCCATTGCTTGCCTCCCTACCAATCATTTTGGAGACCAATATGCACTGCGATTCACCAGAGTTTGTTAATTTCATACTTCCCGAGCTCTCAAACGAAGCATAATGGTTCGGTTATGCTTTCTTAGAGCTTGGTGAAGGTTATGGGTGAGAGAAATTTTTTACTTAGGGACTAGGTGTGGAGATGATTGGCGATGGCTATTGACCTCATTTTTAGAATGAGATAATGGAATGCAAATAAAATTTTATGCTCCATAGGACGCTTAATTTCTCTGAAATTAAATAAGCTTCCAACGGAAATCATAATCTTATGAAAAAAATGCAAATGTATAATCAAGCCATATTTAAAACTAAATGAATTTAATATTTATGTAATCTAATATAACCCATTAAGAGTAATTGAAGTTTTGGTCCAATCAAGCAAACATGAATGAATTTGTTTAGGCTTATTCTAATAGTCTAAATTATACTTTTAAATCAAAATTAAATATGATTAAACTTTAATTAGTAAGCCAAATATTTCATTCACTATTAATGAGTTATTGAATTTGTTTAAATTCAATCAAAAAAAAAAAAGTAACCCATGAATGCTAAATAGTAAAGACCAAGCTCTACTTCGTCATGTACCCAAATGGTTAACACAAACAATATGAAATCCAATCTGATCAAATGACCTTCAGTTGGGATCAACTCCTGGGCATAATAGGATACATCTCTAGCTGTAACCAAGTCAAGCTCAAAGCAAGGACATCCCTTGTAAGTTGTAACCAAAACCATCAAGTGGTCCAAGCTATCTTTGCTGCTTCCACTTCTTCACTTCCTTTCCTAAGCTTTCAGCAATTAAAGACATTAACGATTTTATCTCCACCACTTTTAGCCATCTAATTAAACCTCAATCAATAAAGAAAATAAAACGGAAGACATAAGATCTTTGGCCATGGATTGCAACCATGGCCATTTCTCAGGTCAGCTATAACGGAATGTTGAATTATCCCCAAAACTTTGAAATTTTCATGGCCACATGGAAAAACATCATTAGCTCGCCTATAATGGCCATCTGGGTTGAACTTCCAAGAAGAACCCTAGCAATGGTGAGAGAAGACCCAAACTTGGAGTTATAAATAATCTCTCCTTCAATGGTCAAGGGTTCAATTTTTCACATCCAAAGCCCTTCCTAAACTTTCAAGCCATTGTTCGATTAGGCTCCCATTAGGAAGCTCAGGCTTTAATCGACTTTCACGTACAGCCATTATTAGAGTTAGATTCTTCAGGAAGAATGTTCCGCCAGCCTAATCGAAACTCTTAGAATCATCAATTTGAGTTTAAAGCAACTGGATATAGGTATGGCAAAATTTTCTCTATCCCATTTATGGATTCATACATTGTGAAACAAACCTGAGTTTGATGAGGATCACACTGTAGAATAGATACTTTGAGTGCCTTAGATCATTTCTAGTATGAGATTCGAGAAAACCTTATGGAATTTCATGGATCATCACCATTAAAGCAAACGATGCTGATTTTTTTTTTTTTTGGAAAATTAAGCTTTAAGGGCAGCTAACTCACACACCCATAGTATGCCCCCTACCAACAAAACGAACAAGCTTGCACATGATGCTGATTTTTTGGTGAAACCTTGAAAGCACATCAATCACTGTTCATTCTATATATATATATATATATATATATATATATATATATATATATATATATATATATATATATATATATATTTTAATGACGCCACCCTCGATCCCACCCATTATATCGTGTGACTACTAATCGTAACCTGGCAACCCCGAGCCCATGCGCCCCGTTTTCTTTTCACCCATGGGTAGGCATCCCAAAGAGAATCAATACAGAAAGCACTGCTGCGCTACCCCTGTTCATTCTATTTTAATAAAATGAATAATTTTGATTTGATTGAATCCCAAATGACTTGAAATCTCTCTATTTAATGCGTGTTTTATTTCAATCATTCGATTAGAGATTGAATGACTGAAATCATTCATACATTTGCCTTTACACCCTAAATCTAGAAGGCCCGATATGCCACATATAAAGTGGAGCTAATTGAGCCGCTAAATAATTAAATAGAATAAAGAAGATTTAAAATTATAAAAATGTTTAGAATATTTAAAAATCATAATAAATTCTGTTTAAATCCCAAAATATATATAAATATAACCTATACATATTTGTCTTTTAGAGGAAAACATTTTAAAATTAAAATCTTTAAAATATAATAAATAAATTTTAATTAACTGAAGAAAGTCTAAAAATCATATTATTAAAATTAATTTTAATATACAACACAATTTAATTTGAAACTTCTATAGAATGTTCTTAAGGTTGTTCTCAGCTTTTAAAAATTTTCTTAAAATTTTCTAATAACACTTTGGTACAAATTTAAAATTCAAATCAATATTATATAAAATTAAATATAAATTCTAATTTAAAAAAATCAAAATAAATAAATAAAATATTTTAATATAATCACTAAATATAAAAATTTAAATGAAAATAAAAATTAAAGTTTTTGTTTATGATTACGTTTAATTAAATATAAATAAATAACTAAATCAAATAAAGTAAATTGATAAATTCATAGAAAATTAATAAAAAATCATATTAAGTAGTAAATTAAGTTTTCTAAATTTGTTTATTGATAGGTTTCCCTTGCTATTTCAAGTTAGAGAAAACATTCCCATTATTTTTAAATTATTCTAATAGTTTCTTGAATTTTCCAATATAAAAATAAATTAAAAATGCATAATAAATTATTTAAATAATCATAAAACCCATTAAATCTACTTAGGTATATTTATAAGTGTTATGCATTACATCCTCATTCTTCTTATTAATGATGTATTCTATAACACTTCAGTTGCTTAGGTGATAAGGTTCACTACCTCGATGAAACTTATTTGCCTTAACACTTTCTTTAAAATTCTTAAATAATTGAAACTTAAATTAAATTAAAATTAAATAAAATAATCTAAATCACTAATCACTTAAACTGAAACTATCTTTTGACTAAAGTGAACATTAATCAAAACTTGAATGTCATTTCTACACATACTCTTCTCAGAGTGAACCTTAATGTTAAAAAATTTAGAGGAAACCCACAAACCTTGAAATTAATTTTATTTTAGTTAATAAAAATGACATCAAGAATAATATACTATTTATATTGTGCAATGAGTTCAAAGACTAAAATAAAAAGTATTTCTTATTAATGTATCTAAATATTATATAGAGAATGACATACTATTTTAAGGGATATAAATATCATTTAGTTATGAATACATACTGATATGACCCTGAAAACTCTACTAGTCGACGCACGAATCTTGATGCTAAAAGTAAGCCGATCCGAAGTTGAAACTGGTCGAGATCAAGCACTTAAAATATTCTTGGAAACTTTGGGATATCAGTTAAATCCCTAAATAGCTTTTAAACATGGAGTGTTTATAGTCAAATCGAGCGTCTTGACGAGCCGAATCAAACAAGCCCAAGATCTCATAATTCCAACATCATTTGAGCATTCAAATACACAAAATACCTCATATGATCAAGAGAATCATCATGAGTCGTCCGATGGAGAGGAGTGGTTCGGATTTTGCATGTATTCACAGAGATGCCACTCCACCTATAAATAGCCCCTCATTCCTCATATGAGGGGCCAAGAAGGAGAAGGGAAGCAAGAGAGAGAGATCTCTAAAGATCCTCCAAGACAATCAGGCCGCCACTGACGCCGCCAACCACCGCCACCGCCATCAGCCGCCACCGCTGATCCTCACCGTCGTCGACCATTGTTGCCGGTCATCATCACCGACCACTATCGTCAGTCATCAGCGTCAACATCGTCGTCAACATCGTCGTCAACATCATCGTCAACTTCATTGTCAACTTCGTCGTCAACTTCATTGTCAATTTCGTCTTCAACATCGTCGTCAACATCGTCGTCAACCTTGTCTATTACTAGCGATTGTTGTCCATTTCTCATATACAATTCTGTAATCCCAGTATCGAAGATCGTAAAACGATACATAGGAAGCTCAAGGCTGGTTTTTCCCTTTTTTTTTGAGATTTTCGGAGTTTGAGTTTTCACTCTTTAAATACCTGTGTGTGTGCTGGACTCCCTAAAGAAGCTAAGACGTAAACTTTTACTCTACTGCAACTGGTTTTTCTAACACGCAACAGTTTGGCGCCATCCGTGGGATGCTGATTCCTATTATTTCATCTTGTATGACAACCAAGTTTCTTAACAAGATCAAAACCACCATCGAGGTGGAGCATTTCAAGCTTTTAAAGAGTGCAAGCGAAGAATGAAGATTCATCAAACTTTGTTCCTTCATATTTTATCGGAAACTGGGGGGCAACTCTTAATCTCAGAAGATCGCCCATGTTAAGCATCTAATTGATTATCATCCCAAGAAACAAGTTAAAGTTGGAGGATATTTCAACATTGAGAAGAGATATAGCTTTGCAAACTATGATTTTCCAATCATACTCATGGAAAAACAAGGCCAAGGTTAAGGATCAACTTTGGCTACAACCATAAATGGATGTTTTAATCGACCTCTTCCATACAGTTAAGCGTCATGAGCAAAGACTCGACAAACAACCTAGGATGGGTCAAATGGTCCTTGGTGGACTTCCACCTCTTCCATACGTTAACGTCGAGCAAAGACTCTGACAAACAACCTAGGATGGGTCAAAAGGTCCTTGGTGGACTTCCTACGACCTCTTCCACACAGGTTAATGTCATCGAGCAAAGACTTTGATAAACAACCTATGATGGCTCAAAAGGTCCTTAGTGGACTTCCTACGACCTCTTCTATACAGGTTAACGTCATTAGGTAACACTCTGACAAACAACCTCGGATGGGTCAAAATCTTCAGCGGATTCAATTCAACCTCTTCCACACAGGTTAACGTCATCGAGCAAAGACTTTGACAAACAACCTAGGATGGGTCAAAAGGTCCTTAGTGGACTTCCTACGACCTCTTCCATACAGGTTAACGTCATTGGGTAACACTCTGACAAACAACCTCGGATGGGTCAAAATCTTCAGCGGATTCAATTCAACCTCTTCCATACGGTTAATAAAGACTCAAACAACAACCTAGGATGGGTCAAAAGGTCCTTGGTGGACTTCCTACGACCTCTTCCACACAGGTTAATGTTATCGGGTAACACTCTTACAAACAACCTAGGATGGGTCAAAAGGTCCTTGGTGGACTTCCTACGACCTCTTCCGCACAGGTTAATGTTATCGGGTAACACTCTGACAAACAACCTAGGATGGGTCAAAAGGTCTTTGGTGGACTTCCTACGACCTCTTCCATGCAGTTATCGGCAAAGACAGCGACAACAACCTAGGATGGGTCAAAGGTCCGGTGGACTTCCTACACCTCTTCCACACGTTAATGTTATCGAGCAAAGACTCGACAAACAACCTAGATAGGTCAAAAGGTCCGGGTGGACTTCTACGACCCCTTCCACACAGTTGCGTCGCCGGGTAACACTCGACAAACAACCTGGATGGGTCAAAATCTCGGCGGATTCAATTTGACCCCCACATTGCGTCGCCTCGACAAACAACCTCGGATGGGTCAAAATCCTCAGCGGATTCAATTCGACCCCTTCCACATAGGTTAACTTCATCGGGTAACACTCTGAAAAACAACCTCGGATGGGTCAAAATCCTCAGCGGATTCAATTCAACCTCTTCCACACAAGTTAATGTCATCGGATAACACTCTGACAAACAACCTCGGATGGGTCAAGATCCTCATTGGATTCAATTCAACCTCTTCCATACAGGTTAACGTCATCGAACAAACACTCTGACAAACAACCTCGGATAGGTCAAAAATCCTCTGCGGATTCAATTCGACCCTTTCCATACAAGTTAACGTCGATCAGTTACCTCAAACAACCCGGATAGGTCAAAGATCCCGTCGGTACTAAACGCGTGCGTCCGCGATTACCTGCCGTGGTCGCTCGATCACCCGGTCATGCCAGGTTGTTGTTGCCGACCCGGTCGCATCTACCATCACCGTCCGTCGCCGATCCGCCCGATTTGCCATCGTCGGTCGCCGGATCTACCATCGCCGATCCGCCTGCCACTAATGGCGATCCGCCGTCACTGTCGGTCCACCGCCTACCATCGGTCCGCCGTGGCAATCTTCGTCGATCCTGCCGTCTTGATCCTTTGCCATCCTTGGCGGTCATCACCGCCATTCGTCGGTCATTCCGTACTAATTCGGTCCATCGTCATTCTGATTAAGCGGTTCGACCACCCGTCGAGCCGATCATATCGGTCCTGCCGACTACAGGCTCTCGCGGTCCTCTTAGGTCACCACGCGACCATCGCTGCAATCTTTAGGTCACCACCATCGTCGCGGTCATCCCTGCCCGCGTCGGTCGCCCGTCACTGTCGCCGTTGCGACCATGGCAACAGCGTCGCCCGATCCTTGCCACCACATCGCGACATCTTCACTGCTCGGCTTAATCGCCGCAGGCCATTACCGTCCAGTTGTCGTTGACCACACCCGTCGGCCATATCATCGATCCGTCAGGTTGCTGCACTACCGTCGTCGGTCGCGTTGCCGACTCTGTCACCGGTCGCATTGCCGACCATCGCGGCAATTTTTTAGGTCACGCTGGCGTCGGTCATCCCCTTGCAGATCTGGTCGCCCGGCATTCTAAGTCGATTCATTGCCGAACCCCGGTCGGTAGCCGCCATTATGGTCGATCACCGTGCCAACTATCTTCGCCGGTACTTCTGCCCATCGCGCAATCTTCACTATCAGCGCCGGTCGCCAGGTATTGCGTCTCCAATTATCGTTGTCGACCACACCCCCGTCGGCTGCCAACCACCGTCGCCGGTCACTGCCGCCAAAAATCGTCGGCAATCTCCACCAGTCACCACCATCATCGTTGGTTATCCTCGCCGGCCGCCATCATCGAGCATTGCCATCAACCCGGTCTCGGTTGCTCGTCTCGCCCAATCCTCCGGTTCGGCGAGATCGGTTAACACCTCTTTCAGCGGAGCCTTGTATGAGGAACTACGTCGCTTCCAATCCGGTCGGTCCGACGAGGTTAGTTAACACCTCTTTCGAGGGAAAGCGAGCTCGTCAGATGAACTACGGGTCTTGATCGCCTCAAACCCGGTCGGTCCGACAAGGGCGTCAGCCTTCTTCGAGCGGAGCCTCGCAGTATGAACTACGGGTCTTGATCTCCAAACCCGGTCGGTCCCAAGGGGATCAACGCCTCTTTCGAGGAACCTCGCCAGAGTATGAGCTACGGGTCTTGATCGCAGAACCCGTCGGTCCGATAGACGTCAACGCTCTTTCGAGGGAAAACCGGAGCCTCGCCGTATGAACTACGGGCCTTGATCGCCTCCAAATGACCTTCCCTCAAGAAGAAGAGAAGGTGTCTTCTCCCTTGCCCCTAGGGGGGTTTTTATAGACCCTTTCTAGGGGTAAAAGGGTAAAACCGCCAGCGGAAACCGTCCAAATCGTCAAAACCGTCGTTGGCCCATGCGTGCTCGGACCCGCCCGTCGCGCCCAAACCGGTCCACGGGTCCTGTCCTCGGCCGCAGCTCCGCCAGTGGCCAGACTCGTGTACATGGCCGTGCGCCGCGGCCGGCCGCGTCGGCCGTAGCGCCGACTCAGGCGCCAGACCTGCCAGCGTCGTTCCATGACCCGCTTTCGGCCCTTCGACCGCGTCGGCCCATTCGCGATCAGCGTCGTTCGCGACCAAGGCCAGCGTCGCGACCGATCCGTCGTCTGTAGCCGCCGGTCTCCCATGACGCCAACTGAATCGTGCTAAACCGATCGGGACCCGTATCAGCGCGCCGCATGGCCGCCCATGGTAGCTATATACGCCGTTAACGCATCACGCCCAGGTCCATGATGCCTGAGCACCCATGAGCAGCTCGATCCGGATGGGTGTAACCTCATCTAAATCGCATACTACATGCATTTGCGACCCATCTTACGTAGTCATAATTTTGTGCTTATAAAGATCTTCTCTCAAAATATGTGGTTAATGGACATGCGATTTCGTTGAAGAATTTACTATTTTGAAGTATGGCACATATATTTTTTGATGATTGAGATAATCATCCAAAAATAGAACAATGACCGAAAACTCTACTAGTCGGCCTTGAATCTTGATGCTAAAAGTAAGCCGATCCGAAGTTGAAACTAGTCGAGATCAAGCACTTAAAATATTCTTGGAAACTTTGGGATATCAGTTAAATCCCTAAATAGCTTTCAAACATGGAGTGTTTATAGTCAAATCGAGCGTCTTGACGAGCCGAATCAAACAAGCCCAAGATCTCATAATTCTGACATCATTTGAGCATTCAAATACACAAAATATCTCATATGATCAAGGGAATCATCATGGAGTCAGATGGAGAGTTCGGATTTTGCATGTATTCACAGAGATGCCACTCCTCCAATCTATAAATAGCCCCTCATTCCTCATATGAGGGGGGACAAGTGAAGGAGAAGGGAAGCAAGCAAGAGAGAGGAGAGAGCTCTAAAGATCCTCCAAGCACAATCGTGCCGCCACTCGACGGTCGTCAACCACTGCGCCGGCCACCGCCATCGGCCGGTCGTCATCGACCATTATTGCCGGTCATCATCACCGTCGTCGACCATTGTTGCCGGTCATCATCACCGACCACTATCGTCGGTCATCAGCATCAACATCGTCGTCGACATCGTCGTCAACATCATCTCGTCGACTTCATACGTCAACTTAGCGTAACTTCATCGCAACTTAGTCAACTTAAGTTGTAACATTGTCAACCTTGTACATTACTAGCGATTGTTGTGTCCATTTCTCATATATAATTACGTAATCCCGGTATCGGAAGATCGTGTACTCGAAGCAGGATATATAGTGGAAGCTTTTCTTGGGCTAGGCCGGTGGTTTTCCCTCTTTTTGAGGTTTTCGTAAAAATTACGGGTTTGAGTTTTAAACTCTTTAAATACTGTGTCTTTGGACTCCCTAAAGAAGCTAAGACGTAAACTTTTACTCTACCGCAACTGGTTTTTCTAGCATGCAACACATACTATATACAATAGAAAAAAAAATTTCAAAGTTTTTGTGCTCTGCATTTCCATGAAATTTTATTGATTTTAATTAAAATTTCATTAAGATTCTAGGGGCACGAGCTTTGTAGATGCGAGTCTCTAAAAGCATGAACTCTTAAAAATATTCTTGATTAAACATTATGGATAATTTTATAATTTTTTAAATGTTTAAATCAAGTACTTGATTATTTGTAAATTGAAATGAGATTGGCTTAAATCAGGTAAGAGTTTTTTTCAGAGTCCAAAGAAAGATAAGTTGTGAATACACGATACTAGCGAGCTCAGAAGTACTTTGACTATATTAAGGTTGGGCTTTATGTTTTGAGTTGTATCATTTTATTAAAAAGTTAGGGCTTGTAATTCACTAACATAAAATGAAATATAAAACCAATAAATGAGAACTTATGAAGTAGCTCAATGGAAACAATTAGTATCAGAACCTAAACCATGGTGAGAATTGCTACAAAGTAGTCACTTAGACCTAGTTTAATGACATACAATAGGACTTGCATATTTTAACTTCACTTGAAATTGAAAGATGCTCAACACCACCAGGCTTACATTGCTTCCTAGAAAGGATAGTCAGCTAACCCACCAAAATCACTTTAAAATCACGATGTCTAGTCTCATATGAATATATCATGGTAAGGATGCTATTAATTAGAAATATTTATATGCCTTGACTTAGCTACTAAATGCAATGTGTTGGTATGTAATGCACCTAACTAATGCATCAATTTATAGATTTTATTTTATTTTGTCAAGACATTTTGATTAATTTTAAGGGCCAATAGGTATGCGAATAACTAATCTATGATTGTAATTAGAAATGATTAAACCTAGCCAATATATACCTAAATGTGGTTTGTGATTTCATCCGCTTAAGATAAACCCAAAAGTTTCTATTTACCCTATAAGTATGCAATGACTAAGCTCAAAACAAGACTACATAGGGTTGATCTAACTTAGGTTTACTAGTCAAGGGGATAGCCTATAATGACTAACCATACTAAGGTGTGACAACTAGGAAAGTGGCCTAAGGATGTCTGATCTTAACCTTAGATAGCTTGTGTCATATTGAAATGGGTCTACAAGAACTTGATCCAACTAGAATGTCCAAAGATCTCATTTCTACCCTTTCAGTTTGTAATGGCTAACTTAAAAAGAATGCAAAAAGACTCAAATTTTCCTAGGTAGAACTAATTAAAGGGATAACTTATTGAATCAATTATGATTCAGTGGATAACTAACCTGACTATTAGGGAAAGGGGCCTATAGTGGTTTGATTCTAACTTAAATAGTCTAGGTACTAGGAGTGAGGCATAAAGAGGCTTGATCCAAACCTAAGATAGCTTGGGTCATGCCTAGATTGGGCCATAGAGGCTTGATCCACCTAAGATACTTTTGGAGATGTTAAAAGACAAATTAAACTAGGTTTACACATTTATGATACTAGAAGAGGGGCAGTAAGGGCTTGATTCTAACCTAGATAATTTAACAAATAAGAAAGGGGCTTAAAGCGGCTTGATCCCACCTAAATAGTCTGAGTTCTATCCAGAAGGTGTCACAAGGACTTTATCTAACTTAAAGTAAGTCAAAAATTTTAATTTTTGAAGATTACTTGATGTTTTGATTTAGAAATTAATGAATTTAGACTTTAAGTATTTTAATTTTTTTTTTGCTTAAAAGGTATTTAGCATAATATATGATTACTTTATCGATAAAAGTATTCTTCTATATTAATGAAACTTTTTTTAAGTAATTTGAATAAGTAATTCAGTCATTTTTGATTAAGTAAATTCATCAAAGCATTCCAACTACTCTACTTTTAACTTTGTCTAGGAAGAAGAAATTTAATTTCAATTTATGCAATTTAAATTTTGTATACAATTTTTTTTAATAATATTTCCTAAAGTAATGCCCATTAATAAGAAACATATTCTATTCACCATTACAATTTATCATTTGGTAGGAACTACTGTCATAAAATTTCTCTATTATGAACGGTCCTTCTCCATATTTGTTCAAATTTGTTGAGTCAATTTAACTTGGACTAATTTTTCATGATCTTGAACCATCTATGATCGATGTAGGTTGAGGTCTTGTTGAGCTTATAAACATTTTTTCTTATGACCTTCAATCTCTTTGAATAAAAGTAGGCATTTTGTTCATTTGGAATATGATTGTTAACAACGATCTTTAGCCAAGTAAGTTATACCTACAATGGGAGAACAACCTCAACCACATACCAAATTGATATATGATAAGCTCTTGAAAGAAATGAAGTACATGGTGAGACTTTACTTCTCATTGTGGGCATGCTTCTACTCATTTAGAGAAATAATTAATCACAAAAATAGATGACCCTTAAAAGTGGGAGAGTTACTCAATCTTAAAATAACAATACCCAAACTTTTAGAAGTCCATGAAGCTATCATTGGTTGTAACACAATAGGTATCTACTACAGAACTACATAATATACATGACATTGATGACAACAATGTTCCACATCCATACAATCATTTATCATCATAGGCCAATAATAAATAAGTCCTTTTATTTTTAATTTTATTTTGGGACTAGATTGGTGAGCACCACACTACCTGACAAATACCACAATGATGATCTTATGGGCTTCATATTTATCTAAAAATTGCAATAACATTTAATCAAATGACAATCAGTACAAAGTGTTTTCAATTAAAGCTTAAGAAAGTGCTCATTTCTTTATTTAATTTTAAAGAGATTTATCTTAAAGGAGTTTACATTCTTGCATATAGTCAATGAATTGTTGTTTCCAATCAGCCTCTTCATTAGTTTTGGCAAGAGCATCCTAACCCTTAGTGACAGTTTTTTTTAATATATTCCAAATCTATAAAAAGTAAAGCTTGGCGATTTTGTTCTTCTATAGAAATTTACAAGCTTTGCTAAAGCATCCATTATGAAAATTATTTCCATGGGAAGTATTATACAAGGTTACACAAAGAAATTGCTCAAGTAATTTTTGGAAAGGTAAACATCGTGAGTTTTACTTATCCTTTCATAAAAAATGATCAAGAATTGTCTTCTTGGCACTATTTCATTTTACTGTTGTTATTGTTGTATATTATTGAGGAGTTTCTCTACCTAAACTCTGAAGATAGTTTTCCTTATTGTACTGCTGACACACTACGTAACTTTTTTTCTAACACTTCCTATTGCTTCTATAATATAGAATTTGTCACAAATAATTTTTTAGGAAAGATAATTGTGAAGCTTCTTCTTGAAGATTGGAGGCTTTATTAAATAAAATTTCAAAAGTCTTAATAGTGAATCCTTTTAGCAAGAATATCATAGGAACATGAATGTTCTTAAGCAAAATTTTAATGACATGTTGCTCTTATAATTGAAGTTCACATTTGATGCTTAAATTCCTCCATCTCAAAATATAATCTACCAGTGTCTCTATTATGCATTGACAAATCTCTTTATGTACATATTTTTCATTTCAATGAAATTCTGCACTGACTCATTTGGTATATCTGAATACTAATATAAAGAAATATTTGATAGACTACTAACAAATTTCCTGAGTAGAAGGGTGTTGCTCCCACAAGCATTGCAACAACTCAAATGTAAAGTGAGCCAAATGTTGCCTTGGATTTCTTGTGCCTTCAAACACCTTAAAGCAAGGTGGCACAAATCCATTAAGATATGACACCACACCAAACTCATTTGGGTAGGGTCTACCTTGTGGATTAAATAAAATGCTTTGGGACTATGCCAAGGTATCCTTAACTTACTGCTTAGTTAACCATTTGATTTTTTTCTTCTAAACTATATTTTTAAATGTTTTCTTGAAATGGCTTTGTTCCACTAATCTGAAACAATTTTTTTCTTCCCAATCACATGAGCATGCTTAGGATGATCAATCTTAAGCTATGCTCATTGCAATCTTAATATTTAATCTTGAAATGATAAACCAACATTTCTTTCATCTTCTATTCCATGCCAGATATGTGTTCATCTTTGTTTTGCAACTAATATAGTAGACATTGCATTAACTCCATCATGATGCTTTCATTAACTATACCATGCTACACATCATTGAATTGTTGATTTATATGGGATGCTCTTGTACTAACCATAAGTATTTCTACATTAGTCATAATGACCTCCTCCACAGGTGCTTTTTTCTTTTATTCTACTTTCTCTACCATTAGATCATCTTGATTTATATCAAAATCTTTATGTACAATAGTTTGTTTATATTTTTCTTTCTCCACTAGCTTTTTTATGCTAGTCTTTTAATTCATTCATAATCTCCTCAATGCTCTTCCTTAATACATAATTTGGATCTACTAGTATAAATTCTTTATCTTTATCATCTTCCAAAATAACCATCATTGATTGCACTTATTCATTCTTCTCCTCATTTAACTTTTGTATTCCATTTCTATTCTAACCTCCTTTATTCTAGGCTAGCTCTTTAATTGGAGGAGTGCACTTACCTTGGGTTGCAAAACCTTCCTCTTTATTGAGGCCAAAGGGAAATTTAGATAATCAAGCCTCCTACCACTAATAGAAAAAGATGGTTAGTAACTCTTAATGTGGGGCCAAATAGAAGGACACTGAAGCTGCTCATTACGATGAAATTTAATGAACTCATATTATTGCATGATTAGCATCATATGAAATTGTGATTTCTAAATTGACTACAATATTTTCTTAGACACTAATCTTGAATGTTTTCTAACCTGACTAGCATCCACTAGAATAATCCCATTAAAATGGTCAATTTTTGGTGTTTGTACTTTGTAGTATCCATCAGCAATAAATAAGATAACAAGCTAGCTAGGATATTGTCTTTTAGCCCAATGTGAGGTTTGTGCTAACACTTGAGACTCAATATCTTCATCTTCCAAAATAAACATTACATTCTTTATTGATCATGCCATTCATGCATCTAGGTATATCTGCTTTATACGCCGTAATGCTCTATTGTTCTTTGGAAAATATAGCTCAATCTATCATGATTTTCCTTTCTTAATTACTTATGAAATTTTTGTGCTTTATAGTAAAAAGGTAGAGGGAGATAAATCACTATCCTATGTACATCCTCCTCATCTTGTGTAGTTGAGAGAGGGTGAAACTTATTCTTGCTTGAGAGTGGAGACATTTTGAGAAGGGTAGAGTCCTCCATCTTAGCCTCTTCAATGATTTCATTTTAGTATGATTCTTTTATTTTTGCATTCTACTCCTAGTCCTCATATTCTTATTTCTCATTTGGGTTTTGTTCAAAAGAAGAAGGACTTAATATGACCCAACCTGAAATGTGTGAAGAGTGATCAATGCAACAGACTTAACCAAAGGCTGCTTCAACTTCTTTTCAAAATTTTCTTATGAGAAATTAAGAACTAGAGAATCAATAGCCCTTTTTTTTATTTGGAGAAAGAATGGAAATAGACTTAACTACTTCAGATCTCTTATCAAATTCCAACACAAGCTTTTCATTTTAGAATGAAACATAATTAATAGGTGAAATTGTGATCCCATCAAAATTGATGTTCAAATTTTCAAATCTAGAATCAAACTTAATAGCATAATCATCTAACATCTTTCTAGTGTCAATAGCTAGGTTAATTCTATAGTTGAAGTAGATGATTACTTGTTTGACCATTTTGTAAAAGAAAGAAAAATTTAATTATTAGTTATTTTTTGCTTGAAGGATCTATAAATTTTAGTTAAAATATTGAGATTTTATGAACCTAATCTCAACATAAAAAATCAGGATTATTCAACCTTCAAGTGTGCTAAAGTAGAAAAATCTTAAATAAGGGTTTACTTCATTTTATAGATCATTATTGTTTAGTGAAGTTTGAAGGTCGTAAAAACTTGATTGAATAAAGTTTCAAAATTCACTATTAAGGGAATCAAATTCTACAAAAGGAATTTTGGTTTGAATTTAATTTGCAAACATTGGCTCAGTTGATATATTTTTAAAGATTTTATCTCAAGAAAATTTAAGAAATATTCTAATCTTCAATCTATCAAATTTAACTTTGATAGATTGACTTGACAAAAAAATCTTTTACTTAAGAAATAAATTAAATCTACTAAATCAAACTATCAATTTACAAGAAATTTAATTATACTAAAAGAAGTGAATTCAATTTATCAAATGTGTGTTTTATAAATTAATTCAAGAAAGTTTGAAATATGATAGATTTTATTTTGTAAAATAAATTAGAATTTAATTTATCAAGTGCAAACATGATTGATTGATCTAACAAACTTAAAAATTACTCTATTTTAAAAATATTTTGAATTTTAAGGGAAACTAACCTTAATCCACTAAATATTAATTTAGCAGATTAATTTAGAGAGTTTAATTATTTTTTTACACAAAAGGAAACTTAAATTCAATCAAAACTTAAGCCTGAAGATTGAGTCAAAATTTTTTAATTTTATTTTAATAACATTCCACTCATTCTAACTTAAGTAAAAGATAATTTTTTGTTTGACTTTTTAAAAGGCTTTCAAACCTTACTTATTAAGCCTTGAGTTAGGAAGAGTCCTAAACTCTTGATCTTGGCAACCCATGCTAAAGGATGAAATAAGGAATTTATTTAATGTATGATAGGTAGTCTAAGCCTATGAGTGTCATAAGCATACTACCTAAATATGACAGAGAAAATCATATACTATCTCAAGAGATAGAAATATCATTTAGCAATGGATTCACATTAGATACAATAATAAATAATATTTTTAAAGCTTATGTGATCTACATTTCAAAGAAATTTTTTTAGTTTCATTTGAATTTATTTTCAAAAATTTTGATGGTATGAGTTCTTTATAGAGGTAAGCCTCTATAATTAAGTACATCTTAAGATTACAAACTCTAAGGACACTCTCGATTAAATTAGTGGTGGATAATTTTATGATATGTTCAATGTTTAAATTAAGGATTTGATTATTTGAAAATTCATATGGGATTGGCCCAAGTCAAGAAAGAGTTATTTTCAAAGTCTAAAGGAAAATAATAAGAGAATACACAATAATGAGAAGCTTAATAATACTCCAACTATCTTAAGGTTGGGCTTTATATTTTGAGTATTTGAATTCATTTATATTTTGAGTTATATCACTTTATTAGAAAGTTGTGACTTATAATTCAGTAGCATACGACTAGGACTAAGCATAAAAAATCAGAACTTATGAAGTAGCACAAAAGAAACAATCAACCGCAGAACCTAAACTAAGGTGAGAATTACTGCATCCTAATTATTTTTAGTTATTTTTACTGATTTTACCTAAAGCTTTAAATGTGTTTTGGATAAAAGTTTTAAATTTGGAGTGATTAATTGGGTAAAAATATATTAAATCTTATCATAGCCTTTAACAAGCACAAACAATTCATGAAAATAAACCTAGAAAAGTAGATATTTTTAGTGTGTAAACAAAGTAAATATTATAATCAAATAACCAAATTAATTTAAGTAAGGCTCATGCGGTCGAGTACCACTATTGACACAAGAAGAAAGGGAAATATTGGTAGTCGAGACTAGCATTATATAACCCAGCTTAGATCTAAAACTAACATACTAGGCTTGTGGCTCTTCTTACTTCATCTTCTAATTCTTTTGTGTTCCAAAAGGCTACAAGCTTCACTTGCAAGTCATTCATCCTTCTTTTCTTTTCTCTACTCCTTTTAGAATCCTATAAGCCTAAATGAAATAGCTTAGAAATCTATAAAATATATAATTATAAAATAAAAAATTATAACCACTGCCCTATAAAAGCGAAGTTAATCCAACAATTTATATTTCAAAAGAAGCATTTAAGCATTCATCCATTCATTCATCACAGATTGCCTAGCTATTTAAATGCCAAGCAAAATACATATTCTATTGGTCATGCTTAAGGGCAATTAAACATTTTAATTATAAGCAACACCTACAAGAAATTTGATTGGTTTAATAATCACTACAACACATAACATTAACCTTTTAAGCATGACCACATGTATAAAACTATATTAAATTAGTCCTAATAAAATTTTGAAGGCATCACATAACAATCATAGCTCAAAAGTCATAGGACTTTTCTAAAGTGAACATCACAGCATAGTAAAATATCACAATCATGAAATCACAGCACAACATTAAAAAAATTCATCGTTAACCTAAAAGGTGTTGAGGGCTATGTCCTACCAAACAATTCTAGAGTGTGGAGTGTCCATTAAATTTAAATATGGGATGTCCACAGAAAAATATTACAATCATGAAATCACATCACAACATTAAAAAAATTCATCGTTAACCTAAAAGGTGTTGAAGGCTATGTCCTACCAAAAAATTCTAGAGTGTGGGGTGTCCACTTAGATTTAGATTTGGGATGTCCATAGTAAAATATCACAATCATGAAATCACATCACAACATTAAAAAAATTCATCGTTAAGCTAAAAGGTGTTGAAGGTTATGTCATACCAAACAAATCTAGAGTGTGGGGTGTCCACTTCGATTTAAATTTGGGGTATCCACAATAAAATATCACAATCACGAAATCACATCACAACATTAAAAAAATCCATCGTTAACCTAAAAGGTGTTGAGGGCTATGTCCTAGCAAACAATTCTAGAGTGTTCTAAGCTAACGAGGTGTCCACTTAGATTTAAATTTGGGTTTCAATTCTCGAAGGTTTGGTTGATGTTTAATTTAGCGAAAGAGTAGTTTGCTATGTCATACCAAACAAATCTAGAGTGTGGGGTGTCCACTTAGATTTAAATTTGGGGTATCCACAATAAAATATCACAATCATGAAATCACATCACAACATTAAAAAAATCCATCGTTAACCTAAAAGGTGTTGAGGGCTATGTCTAGACAATTCTAGTGTCTAAGCTAGCAGGTGTCCACTTAGATTTAAATTTGGGTTTCAATTCTCGAAGGTTTGGTTGATGTTTAATTTAGCGAAAGAGTAGTTTGAATTTAAATGATTAGTGATTTAAATAATTTTAATTAATTTTTATTTGTATTAAGTTCAATTATTTAAGGTATTTATAGAATGGGTAACGATAAATAAGATTCACTAGCAAGTGAATCTTATCACCCAAGCATCCTAAATGTTTTGAATTACATTCTTCATATGAGAAATAAAGGTGCATTTCATAACACATCAATTAATACTAAGTAGATTTTATGGCTTTTAAAATTGTTTAATGGTTTTACTTATAATTTTATGTCATTTTGTTCAAGAAATTAAAATAACTTATTTAAAATATTTTATCAAAAATTGTATATGATTATTGGAATCCAAAGTATATTTATAATTATTTTTTTATTTACGTAAATTAACTTGTAATTATTATCATTATTAATTATTTGGGAGATTTACATACATACCATGCAATTCTTATGCATTTACATATTTCATACCCAAACTTTAATTTTTACTTAAATAGCACTTAAATATTTATTATTACATCAAAAATACCACCCTGGTTACTTTTTCTAAGTGAAATGCACCTTTTTCTGTATAGGGAAAGTGCTAGTTTTATAAATATTCAAATTTGAGTGTGAAATATGTAAATGCATAAGAATTCCTTGGTATGTATGTAAATTTCCCTAATTATTTACATATAAACAATTCAAGAAAAATAAAATAATTTTAAAAGAAAATGAGAAAATTTTCTCGGACTTGATATAATAAGAGAAACTTCCCATAAAATTTGAAATTATTATAATATTATTCATAAATCATAAACGTCAATTATCCTTTAGTAGTGCATTTTGATTTTAGTTTAAATATAATGAAAGTTTTTCTAAAGCTTGTTATCGATTTTGATGATTAATCATAAAAATTTGAAATAAATTTAAATTGTTATAATTTTTCAATGATTTATTAAATTAAATTGAATTATTTTTTTCTAATAATTAAAATAATAATTTTTTATAGTTTGGTATTTCATTTAATTTTAAGGAAATTTAATTTATAATTTTAGGACTTAATTTGATTTATTTGTTACTTTCCAAACTTTCATGTTAATTATGTTATTTATTAATATTTAGTTGATTTCATTAATTAATTGTTGTTTAATTATGTTTAATTAAGAAACAAGGAGTTTAATATTTTTTGATTAATCTATTTTGTTCAGTAAAAAGAATAAGAGATTTAAATTATTAGAAAATCCTAAGAAAATTTTTGTAGGTTGCAAATAACCTTAAGTTGAGTGGTATTTCAGATTTAATTTTAATAATTTGATTTTTTAAATTTCTTAAATTAATCACAAACTACATGAAATTATTTGAGATTTTTAATTTTCTTATATTACTCTCTCGATACTAAATCCAATGACAATTTATTCTTGATTTTTGGCTTAAAATTGATTTTTATATAATTTTCTAAAATTTTGCTTTGATTTCATATTGATTATTCTATTTAATTGTCTATTTATTAAATTCGAAGTGTCATTTCATGCGGCAAGCTGTTATGGACCTACGAGGCTCCACCAGATCACATAGTAAGCCAACATGGAGACCACCGAAATATTCGGATATAGTCCACCGACATTTGGCAGTGGATCATCTTCAAGCTCTCATAACGAGCATTGACCGTTTCTTAAAATAACAATGATGCAAGCGATGTAAACCATGGTTTGAAAAATACTATATTTAATGGCTTAATTGGACTAAGATCTATATTTTCTTCAAAAAGTGCCAACGTGGAAACGAGATAGTGCAGGTTTTGGCATACCTGGATTCGCATTTGTTCCAATTTGAGCGAATAGATCCTGAGCTTCGTCTACACTACACTCGAAGAGTATTATTACGTCTTAGAAAATCGATTCTGAGTAAAGTTACTTCTTTATTGTGAAATCAGACGTGTATTGAAAGAGTGACAAGAAAACTCCGAATTTTACGTAAAACCTCGAAAGAAAATCGGGCTGGCAGAAAATCTTCCACTATGTATGTTTGAGTACAAAATCTTCCCGATAAGGATTACGAGATTGAAAGGAATATGCATCGACAACGATAAGGTTATAGATTCTTAGTAGTAGCAGATGAATGGCTATGCGGGCAATCAGATAAATCTGAGACGCGAAAATGTAGAACAATCCTGCGCTTAGCGAAACAATCGGTAAAAGCGAGAACAATCATTAGAAATGTAATCATCAGTATAAGTCATCATGATGGAGCAGAGAGATTAGCGGAGATCAGCAGCGTGGTGGCGACGCGTCAGTGGCGGCCGATTGTCTTGGAGGATCTTTAGAGCTCTCTCTCTCTTGCTTGGCCTCCCCTCATATGAGAATGAGGGGTTATTTATAGATTGGAGGTGGCGTCTTTGTACATAAAAAGCAAATCCACTTCATCTGGACGGCTCAAAATGATCCCCCTTGATCATGATGTATTTTGTGTATTTGAATGCTCAAATGATATCGAATTATGATATCTTGGGCTTGTTATTCATTCGTCAAGCGCTCGATTTGACTATAAACACTCCATGTTTAAAGTCGATTGATAATAAACGATCTGGTTGTCTTGATTCGATCGATTGCTTTCGTCGATTCGTGCTTATTAGTGAAATTTTCAATTATCGGTTCTTGCTATTTTGGATGATATTATCTCAATCATCCAAAAATATATATGACGAATATTTTAAAATAGCAGATTCTTCAATAAAATTTGCGGGTCCGTTAACAATATATTTTGAGACAACATATCTTCACGGGAGCATAAGATTATGACCATGAAGCGGGTGCGAGCGGATGTATGTAGTATCTGTGAGCGAGATTTTGAGGTTCTGAACCCATCGAATGACAGAGCCTTCCGGTGCCATGAGGCGGTGGCCTCAGCGTCGCCAGCGGCACAGGGCTTCGCCGATCCAGCCCATATGTGGCGCGTTTGTGGTCGTGGTAGAACTCGGCGAATTGTGAGCGGGCCAGCGGGCTGGCCGAGGCTGCGGGCGATCGTGATCGCTGATTTGATCGCGTCGATGGGCGAAAGTTGGTCCGCTGAGCGTGGAACGGATCGTCGCGAACGGCGGATGATGGTGGGCTAAGCGGTCAGAATCCTTGTGAGAACTCTGCGTGCCCGCAAAACGTCCGTTTTGGCCCATTTTCACCCGTTTTGGCCCATTTTGAGCGGTTTTAAACGGTTTTGGATGCTTTTTTATCCTTTTGCCCCTAAAGGTCTACCCCCCCAGCCAAGGGAGAAGCTTCTCTTCTTCTTCTTGGGAGAAGGTCATTCGAGCGATTAGTAGTTCATCAGCAAGGCTCCGTTTTTCTCGAAAGAGGTGTTAAGCGACCTCGTCGGACGATCGGGTTCGAAGGCAATCAAGACCGTAGTTCATGCAGGCTCAGTTTTCCCTCGAAGAGGTGTTGCCGTCACCGGTTGGGCGATCAAGACCGTAGTTCATAAAACAGCTCGATTTTCTCGAAAGTGGTGTTAACTGACCTCGTCGGACCGACCGGGATTGGAGGTGATCAAGACCCATAGTTCATACGGCAAGGCTCCAGTTTTCCCTTGAAAGAGGTGTTAACTGACCTCGTCGGACCGACCGGGTCGGAGACGATCAAGACCCGTAGTTCATACATCAAGGCTCAAGTATTCCCTCGAAAGAGGTGTCAACTAACCTCGTCGGACCGACCGGGTTTGGAGGCGATCAAGAGCATAACCGGAGATGGGTTGCGGTGATACTCGACAATGGCCGGCAGTGGTGGCGAGATAACATGATATGGTGGTAGCCGGCGGAAGTGCCGGATAAGCAGCGATGGTGGTTAGCGGTCAGCAATTAATCAACAACAGCAACTGGAGAGCAACCGTCAGCAGTGAAGCGCGTGATAAAGTGCAGCGCGTAGCAGCGGTAATGCATGGTAATCAGCGGAGATGGTCAGCGATTCGGCTATGGCGGCAGCGCGATGATTGCGGCCGAGGTGGTGCCAGCGCGCGTCGGTAATCAGCGAAGATAACCGGCAGCAATGGTGGTACCGGCGTTGTCAGCGATAATGGATCTGCGGTGTCAGTGGTACCGGCAACGATAAATGGTAACCGAATGCCCGGCTAACCGGCGTATGGCAGCTGATTAGCGGCCGAGAGGTGGTCGGCAAGCCTTCTGATCGTCAACCATTGCATCAGTAATCAGCAGGGATGATCAGCAATGATGGTGGTAACCGGCGAATGTCAGCGATAATGTGCTATGACCAGCGATGATTAAGCAAGGGTAATTAATCGCGAATGTCAAACCGATGCATGGCAACATCGGTAGTCAACGATGGCAAGATAAGTAATAACAGCGAAATTGCCGGCGATGGTCGATGCGGGGACCGGTGGTTAGCAACGGGGTGGTGGCAGCGGCAGTTGTCGGCAGTGAAGCAGCGTCGGTAGTCGGCGAGATGACTGCGGCGATAGTGGACCGGTGAAGATTGCCGGTGATGTTGGCCGGCGATGGCACGTGGTTGGCGCCGGCGTGGTGGTCGGCAGCATGGCGGCGATAGTCGATAGCGGCAGCGTCGGTAGTCGGCGGAGATGACCGGCGACGATGAGGATTTTTGACCTATCCGAGGATGTTTGTTAGAGTGTTACCCGATGACGTTAACCTGTGTGAAAGAGGTTGAATTGAATCCGCTGAGGATTTTTGACCTATCCGAGGTGATTTTTGACTCATCCGGAGGTTGCTTGTTGAGTTGTCCACGACGTTAACCTACGGGAAGAGAATAATCAACTGGCCGAGGATTTTTGACCCATCCGGCGCTGTTTAGAGTGTTGCCGACGTTAACCCGTGGGAAGAGATCAATTGAACTACCGATTTTGACCCATCCGAGGCCGTTTGGTCGAAATGCTGCCCACGACGTTAACCAGCGGTAAAGAGGCCGAAGTCCACTAAGACCTTTTGACCCTATCCCAGTTGTTTGTCGAAGCCTTTACTCACGACGCTAACCTATATGGAAGAGGTCGCAGAAGTCCACCAATGACTTTTGACCTATCCCTAGTTGTCAAAAGTCTTGCTCGATGACGCTAACATGTATGGAAGAGGTCAATTAAAACATCCGCTTGTGGTTATAGTAAAGTTGCTCCTTAACCTTGGCCTTTTCATTAGTATTACCGATTTTTCTAACCGAGCAATCACTAGATATTCGTAATTTTGATTTGATAATCTGAGATTAAGAGTTGCTCTGGGCCGACACAAAATCAAGGAACGAAATTTGATGAATCTTCATTCTTCACTTGCGCTCCTTAAAAGCTTAAAATGCTCCACCTCGATGGTAGTTTTGATCTTGTTGGGGAACTTGGTTATCATACAAGAAGAAATAATGGGAATTAGTTTCCCACAAACGACGCCAAACTGTTGCATGCTAGAAAACCAGTTGCAGTAGAGTAAAAGTTTACACCTTAGCCTTGTTGTGAAATCCAAAGACACACATGTGTATTTAAAGAGTGAACAAGAAAACTCTAGAATTTTACGGAAAACCTCGAAAGACGGAAAACCACTGGCCTAGCCCAAGAAAATCTTCTACTATGTATCTGCTTTAGTACAAAATCTTCCCGATAACAGGATTACAGGATTGCATATGAGAAAGGAACAATGCACGCGACAACGATCGTTGTAATAGTTTGCTAGTAGAGATGATGATGGTGAACTGTGCAGAGAAATCACCGGTGAAAATGCGGGGAACAATTATTGGTAGAAGGAACAATTACCTCGCGTAAACACGTGGAACAATCACCGGTAAACGCTGGGAACAATCACCGAAGAAATGGAACAATCACCGGTAGAAGTCATCGATGGAGACCACGATTGACGACGCAAGGATCAACGCGGCCCGACGGCAATGACGCCGACGGTTAACTAACGCCGAAAGTGGCGACGATCGGCTTTGGAGGATCTTGAGCCTCTCCTCTCTCTGGTCTCCTCATATGAGAATGAGGCTATTTATAGATTCGGGAGTGCTCGTAAATACATGCAAAACCCGTACTACCCACTTCATCGACGCCAAAATGATCCCCTTGATCATATGATATATTTTGTGTATTTGAATGCTCAAATGATGTCAATTATGATATCTTGGGCTTGTTAGATTCTGCCACAAGACGCTTGATTTGACTATAAACACTCCATGTTTAAGAGTTGATTGATAATAAACACTTGATCTCTAATCTTGATTCATTCATCGATTGCTTTCACGCCAAGACCGCTCTAGTGGAATTTTCAGGGTCATATCAAGTATTATGGCTAAAATTTTAAGAGAAATTTACAAATCTTATCTAATATATATGTATTTATAATTTAATCATCGTTTATTTTTTTTTTAAATTATCAAGTTCATGTATTTGTATGTGCCACGATAAAATCATTGAGAATTTTATAAAAATAAAAAATATGAGTTGAGCTTTTATTATGAATTTCAATATTTTAAATTCAATTTAAAAAATTATGATTAAAGATTGTTATTTTGTAAATATAGAAGAATAGGATGATTGTATATGTAAAAGCCCCAATTTTTAAATAGACTTAATTAATATATAATTATGCTAATTATGTATTAAAAAAATTAAAAATAAGCCTAGTAGCCCCTTGAATAGGCGACTAGCGCCCATGTGAATTTCATATTAGTGCTAGTTGCCCATTCAACAGGTTGTGGATCAATTTTTTTTTTTTAAAATTATCCCAGCAACACAGATGTGGCTACAACATATTCATCTTATGTCAAAATTCAACAAATTAGATATCGTTGGAAAGCTTACGGAATTCTCCACTAATTTCAAGTTGACTACTTTGAACAATTCTCGCTTGATGAGCTGCATTTTTTATTTCTTAGATTTTTTATTACACGAAACACATACACAACACAACCTTTTTTTGCTTATATCAGACTCATCCGGTGTCAGAATTAAGCACGCTTAGTATCGTTGAAATGCTAAGAAAATTCTCTACAACTTTTATGTTGACAACTTTTGACGACTCTCACTCGGTAAGTCTCAGCTTTTACGTATATTTGGTATTTCACGATGTGAAAAAGATAACATATACACATCCCCACATTTTTGCTCATATTGGACTCATCCGATATCAGAATTGAGCGAGCTTAGTATCATTAAAATTCCAAATAAAATTTCTATGACTTTTATGTTAACAATGTTTGATGACTCTTGCTTGATAAGCTGCAGTTCTTACGTATGCTCGACATTTCATGGTCCGAAATAGATAACACATATAGCCCCACATTTTTGTCTACATCGAACTCATCCTGTGTCAGAATTGAGCTAACATGGTATCATTGGAAAGCTAACAAAATTCTCTGACTTTTATGTTGAAAAGTTTTGACAACTCTCAGTCGGTAAGTCATAGTTTTTACGTATGCTCGGCATTTCATGATGTGAAACAGATAATACATACACAACACCACATTTTTGTCCGTATCGGACTCATTCAGTGTTGGAATTGAGTGTGCTTCATATCGTTTGAAAGAAAATAAAATTTTCTATGATTTTCATGTTGACAAATTTTGACTACTATCGCTCGGTAAGCCACAATGTTTAAGTATGCTTGGCATTTTATAATGTGAAACATATAACGTATACACAACCCCATTTGTTTGCTAGTATCAGACTTCGTGTCAGTATTAAGCGTGCTTAGTATCATTGGATAACTAACAAAATTATATATGACTTTCATATTGATCATTTTTGTCGACTCTCTCTTAGTAAGTCGTAGGTTTTAAGTATGCTTGAGATGTTACGGTGCGTAACAGATAACACATACACAGCCCCACATGTTACTCTATTATGTATAATGTTTTTGCACATACCACAAATTTTATTACTTCATTGTGCATTCTCATCCATTGTATTCTTATATCTTATTATTATTTTCCTACGAGCTCTTTTTTTGATAGTTAGTGGTGCAAACAAAATGCTCAATCATGGGCCGATCACACAAGTATGCCAGTCACACACTTTTATCAGGTATAATATGGAATTCGGCTTCATATGTATTACAGTAGAATTATAACGCATAGTAATAAGAGACGAATTGGATATGGCTTAAATACTTTTGGTCTAATCTAGGTATTACATGAAGACAAAGTATGTGGTATAACTGTGGTTGTTTACATGTACAGCTGCAATAGTTTTATTCTTGAAGTTATACCTTGAATGATCTGGTTGACATATCAAACACCTAAAATTAATGCATATTGATCTTTGTTAGTTCAGGACATTTTCTTGCTTCACCCTCATTCTATTATCAAATATTTTTTGGATGTAGTGAGAAGATCGACTCGCTTTTGAGATTTGTTTGTCAAGGCATTTAAAAATAATAATAATATTATAATAGATGGTTGTAATTAGAGCTTATATGGGTAAACCATGAGCACACTTCAGTACACTGTTGAAACAATCTAATGCATTAATAGTCATTATGTCATATCGCTTGCCATCATCATAAGTCAATGACCACTTAACAATATTTGTGGCAACCAACCAATCATGGACTTCTTATTTTATGTTTCTGGTATCAATCATGTGCATATGAATTCATATTTGTCATCTGTGTTACTAGCAAAATACATCTTTTGGCATATAAATTCTACATCTACAATAGCCATAGTTAGAAGAGCCTTTTTAAAATTTTCTCTAAAATGGCGCAGGCAATATCGATGTACGGCCCATGAAAAAATTTCTCTACAATCACAAACAAAGTCAACATGTCGATCAGATATAATGAATATGTCATTTCTCATGGAGATTATTGGAATCAAGTCCCACAATGTTAGAAGAAACTAAATCCATGAATTATTACATTGTACTTCAACTACTACAAATGTCAGTGGATATATGTTGTTATTTGCATCAATCCCAATAGTAGTGAGAAGAATACCTCTATACTTACCTAACAAAAAATTGCTGTCAAGACTTAAGACAGGCCGTAGTGCTCTTAACCTACTATGAAAGACCTAAATCACTAGAATACGCATTAAAATGGTTTGTTTTAATTGAGTGTATATGATATAGTGTTCCTGACATAACTGAACATACAATCGTCATGAACTTATCTAAAGAACGGTATGACTCTTCTTAGCTATCAAAAATTGCCTTTACTGAACTTTTGAAGTGCATCCTAAGCCTTCATATAGGATACTCTGATGTTAAACTTTGATTCCATATGATCAATAATTTCTTTTAGCTTTAAATCTAGTTGATATCTGATCACAAGCTGTATGAAATAGCTAATGAAATGTGAATTATCTTGTCTATGTCCACTGCTCAGTACTGAATGAGTACAAGTGTGTTTTGAAGCTATAGTAGATATTTACTAGAATGATCATGTTGTATGCATAGCGTAGTAGCTTCATATTTTTGGAGGCATATATAACATACTCAACATTATTAGTTATAAACCATCCCTGAAGAGTAAATTCAAGCTCTTTCTTAGAATGAAAGCACATCCCTTCTAGTAGCTCATCCGAAATATAATTTTCATGTTCAAAAGCAGATTCATTTGATAGGCCATCAAAAATCATCTCATCATCCCATTCCTGAACTATTTGACAAGCTCAAATATAATCATTATTGGAGATCATGCGTTCCTTAGCTAAATTTATTCTACAAGAGTAATCTTTTCACAGGTTGTCACTCATAAAATTTGGGCACTATTCTTGGGCAGTCTCATCGTCACCGTCATCATTCTCGCTACTCATTGTGCTAGGCATTGTTTCATACCTATAATGGTGGAGTATGATGTCCGATATTCATCCATATAGCAAAACTTGTGCCAAAACATTTTTGGATAGAGAATTTACGTAGTCTTCAACAACGCTGTAAATTACAATGTAATGAATAAGATATTACAAAATAGTGATGCTTTTTATAAATAATATCATGATTTTATTGTACATACCTATGAAATGGGTGGTTCACTTCGGTCTAAGAAGTTATCTGTGAGACTAGTGTGATGTGTTTAATTTTAATTCAAGATATTTGGCTCTCAAGAAAATTATGGACTTCCCTTTCTTAATTATGTATTTGGTCAACTTTAACATAAACAATTAAAGGTTGTATGCATACTGCATTGATAATTGAGTCACAGACTTCATTGCTAGTTATTAGAAATGTAATGAATCCAGTACCAACAGGAAACCAACTTAACATCAATCTATGTTGATACAAATTTTAATGATCTTAGAATTTGATTCTGCAGACTTCCAAATTTACAAATTCATCCATAACAACAAGAAAATTGTTAAGTATTCAGTAGCATACGACTAGCAATAAGCATAAAAAATCAGAACTTATGAAGTAGCACAAAAGAAACAATCAACCGTAGAAACTAAACTAAGGTGAGAATTACTACATCCTAATTATTTTTAGTTATTTTTATTGATTTTACCTAAAGCTTTAAATGTGTTTTGGTGCTGAATTATAAAATTTATATATTAAGAGTGATTAATTGGGTAAAAATATATTAAATCTTATCGTAGCCTTTAACAAGCACAAAAAATTTATGAAAATAAACCTAGAAAAGTAGATATTTTAAATGTGTAAACAAAGTAAATATTATAATCAAATAATCAAATTAATTAAAGTAAGGCTCATGCGGTCGAGTACCGCTATCGACGCAAGTAGAAAGGAAAATATTGGTGGTCGAGACTAGCATTATATAACCCGGCTTAGATCTACAACTAACATACTAGGATTGTGGTTCTTCTACTTCATCTACTAATTCTTTTGTGTTCCAAAAGGCTACAAGCTTCACTTGCAAGTCGTTCATCCTTTTGTTCTTTTCTCTACTCCTTTTAGAATCCTATAAGCCTAAATAAAATAGCTTAGAAATTTATACAAATTTTAATTATAAAATAAAAAATTATAACCATTGCCCTATAAAATCGAAGTTAATGCAACAATTTATATTTGAAAAGCATTTAAACATTCATCCATTCGTTCATCATAGATTGCCTAGCTATTTAAATGGCAAGCAAAATACCTATTATATTGGTCATGCTTAAGGGGAATTAAACATTTTAATTATATGCAACACCTACAAGAAATTTGATTGGTTTAATAATCACTACAACACATAATATTACCCTTTTAAGCATGACCACATCTATAAAACTATATTAAATTAGTCCTAATAAAATTTTGAAGGCATCACATAACAATCATAGCTCAAAAGTCATAGGACTTTTCTAAAGTGAACATCACATCACATTAAAATATCACAATCATGAAAGCACATCACAACATTAAAAAAATTCAATGTTAACCTAAAAGGTGTTGAGGGTTATGTCCTACCAAACAATTCTAGAGTGTGGGTGTCCACTTAAATTTACATATGGGATGTCCACAGTAAAATATCACAATCATGAAATCACATCACAACATTAAAAAAATTCATCGTTACCTAAAAGGAGTTAAGGGCTATGTCCTACCAAACAATTCTAGAGTGTCAGGTGTCCACTTTGATTTAAATTTGGGATGTCCATAATAAAATATCACAATCATGAAATCACATCACAATATTAAAAAAATTCATCGTTAGCCTAAAAGGTGTTGAGGGCTATGTCATACCAAACAATTCTAGAGTGTGGGGTGTCCACTTAGATTTAAATTTGGGGTGTTCACAATAAAATATCTCAATCACGAAATCACATCACAACATTAAAAAAATTCATCGTTAACCTAAAAGGTGTTGAGGGCTATGTCCTAACAAACAATTCTAGAGAGTTCTAAGCTAATGAGGTGTCCACTTAGATTTAAATTTGGGTTTCAATTCTCGAAGGTTTGGTTAATGTTTAATTTAGCGAAAGAGTAGTTTGAATTTAAATGATTAGTGATTTAAATAATTTTAATTAATTTTTATTTGTATTAAGTTCAATTATTTAAGGTATTTATAGAATGGGTAAAGATAAATAAGATTCATTGAAAAGTTAATCTTATCACCCAAGCATCCTAAATGTTTTGAATTACATTCTTCATATGAGAAATAAAGGTGCATTTCATAACACATCAATTAATACTAAGTAGATTTTATGGCTTTCAAAATTGTTTAATGGTTTTACTTATAATTTTATGTCATTTTGTTCAAGAAATTAAAATAACTTATTTAAAATATTTTATCAAAAATTGTATATGATTATTGGAATCCAAAGTATATTTATAATTATTATTTTTCTTAAATTAACTTGTAATTATTATCATTATTAATTATTTACATATAAACAATTCAGGAAAAATAAAATAATTTTAAAAGAAATGAGTAAATTTTCTAGGACTTGATATAATAAGAGAAACTTCCCATAAAATTTGAAATTATTATAATATTGTTTATAAATCATATACTTCAATTATCCTTTATTAGTGCATTTTGATTTTAGTTTAAATATAATGAAAGTTTTTCAAAAGCTTGTTATCGATTTTGATGATTAACCATAAAAATTTGAAATAAATTTAAATTGTTATAATTTTTCAATGATTTATTAAATTAAATTGAATTATTTTGTTCTAGTAATTAAAATAATAATTTCCTATAGTTTGGTATTTCATTTAATTTTCAAAAAAAATTTATTTTATAATTTTAGGACTTAATTTGATTTATTTGTGACTTTTCAAAATTTGATGTTAATTATGTTATTTATTAATATTTAGTTGATTTCATTAGTTAATTGTTGTTTAATTATGTTTGATAAAGAAACAAGGAGTTTAATATTTTTTGATTAATCTATTTTGTTCAGTCAAAAGAATAAGATATTTAATTAATTTTTTTTCATTTTGGTAACTTTTATATTTAATTTTATTCTTATTTTATCTTTTTTTAGTTTGAATTTAAAATCCCACTTAAAAATTATTAGAAAATCCTAAGAAAATTTTTGTAGGTTGCAAATAACCTTAAGTTGATTGGTATTTCACATTTAATTTTAATAATTTGATTTTTTTTAAATTTCTTAAATTAATCACAAACAACATGAAATTATTTGAGATTTTTAATTTTCTTATATTACCCTCTTGGTGCTAAATCCAATGACAAATTATTCTTGAGTTTTGCTTAAAATTGATTTTGGCTTAAAATTGATTTTATATAATTTTCTAAAATTTTGCTTTGATTTCATATTGATTATTCTATTTAATTGTCTATTTATTAAATTCGAAGTGTCATTCCATGCGGCAAGCTGTTATGGACCTACGAGGCTCGTCCAGATCACATAGTAAGCCAACATGGAGACCAACAAAATATTCGGATATAGTCCACCGACATTTGGTAGTGGATCATCTTCAAGCTCTCATAACGAGCATTGACCGTTTCTTAAAATAACAATAATGCAAGCGATGTAAACCATGGTTTGAAAAATACTATATTTAATGGCTTAATTGGACTAAGATCTATATTTACTTCAAAAAGTGCCAACGTGGAAACGAGATAGTGCAGGTTTTGGCATACCTGGATTCGCATTTGTTCCAATTCGAGCGAATAGATCCTGAGCTTCGTCTACACTACACTCGAAGAGTATTATGGCTAAATTTTTAATAGAAATTTATAAATTTTATCTAATATATATGTATTTATAATTTAATCATCGTTTATTTTTTTTTTAAATTATCAAGTTCATGTATTTGCGTCCGATAAAATCAGAATTTTATAAAAATAAAAAATATAAGAGCTTTATTATGAATTTCAGTATTTTAAATTCAATTTGAAAAACTAAGATTAAAGATTGTTATTTTATAAATATAATAGGATGATAGTATGTAAAGCAATTTTAAATAGACTTAATTAATATATAATTAAGCTAATTAGGTATTAAAAAAAATTAAAAATAAGACTAGTTCTGAATGTGACCAATACCACGCATTCAACATCTAATTCACGTGGATCAATTTTTTATTTAAAATTATACCAGCAACACATATGTGGCTACAACTCATTCATCTAATGTCAAAATTCAACAAATTAGATATCGTTGGAAAGCTTACGGAATTCTCCACTACTTTCAAGTTGACTACTTTGAACAATTCTCGCTTGATGAGCTGCATTTTCTATTTCTTAGATTTTTTAATATGCGAAACACATACACAACCCAACTTTTTTTTTTGTATATCTCATCCGTGGGAATTAAGCAAGCTTTGTATCGTTGAAAAGCTAAGAAAATTCTCTACAACTTTTAAGTTGACAACTTTTGATGACTCTCACTCGGTAAGTCGCAGCTTTTACGTATATTTGATATTTCACGATGAGAAAAAGATAACATATACACATCCCCACATTTTTGCTCTTATTGGATTCATCCGAGGTCAGAATTGAGCGAGCTTAGAATCATTAAAATTACAACAAAATTTTCTATGACTTTTATGTTGATAATGTTTGATCTTAATAAAAAAAAAAATGTTTGATGACTCTTGCTTGATAAGCTGCAGTTCTTACGTATGCTCGTCATTTCACGGTCCGAAATAGATAATAGATATAGCCTGACATTTTTGTCTATATCGAACTCATCTAGTATCAGAATTGAGCTAGCATGGTATCATTGGAAAGTTAACAAAATTCTTTGACTTTTATGTTGACAAGTTTTGACAATTCTCGGTAGAGTCATAGTTTTAATGTGGCATTTCATGATGTGAAATGATAATATACACAACACCACATTTTTGTCCGTATCGGACTCATTCAGTGTTGGAATTGAGCGAGCATCATATCATTCGAAAGAAAATAAAATTTTCTATGATTTTCATGTTGACAAGTTTAGACGACTCTCGCTTGGTAAAGCCACAATGTTTATGAATGCTTGGCATTTCATAATGAGAAACATATAACACATACACAACACCATTTGCTAGTATCGACTCTGTCGATTAAGCTTAGTATTATTGGAAAACTAACAAAATTATCTATGACTTTCATATTGATCATTTTTGTCGACTCTCTCTTAGTAAGTCGTAGGTTTTATGTATGCTCGTCATTTTACGGTGTGTAATAGATAACACATACACAACCTCACATGTTACTCTATTATCTCTAATGTTTTTGCACAGACCGCAAATTTTATTACTTCATTGTGCATTCTCATCCATTATATTCTTATATCTTATTATTATTTTCCTACTAGCCCTTATTTTGATAGTTAGTGGTGCTAACAAAATGCTCAATCATGGGCCGATCACAAAAGTATGCCAGTCACTCACTTTATCAGGTATAATATGGAATTCGGCTTCATATGTATTACAGTAGAATTATAATGCATAGTAATAAGAGACAAATTGGATATGGCTTAAATACTTTTGGTGTAATCTAGGTATTGCATGTAGACAAAGTATGTGGTATAACTGTGGTTGTTTACATGTACAGCTGCAATAGTTTTAGTCGTGAAGTTATACCTTGAATGATCTAGTTGACATACCAAACACCTAAAATTAATGCATATTGATCTTTGTTAGTTCAGGACATTTTCTTGCTTCACCCTCATTCTATTATAAAATATCTTTTGGATGTGGTCAGAAGATCGACTCATTTTGACTAATGAGATTTGTTGCTATCTCAAGGCATTTTAAAAAAAATAATATTATTAAAATAGATGGCTGTAATTAGAGCTTATATGGGTAAACCAAGAGCACGCTTCAGTATACTGTTGAAACAATCTAATGCATTAATAGTCATTATGTCATATCGCTAGCCATCATCATAAGCCAATGATCACTTAACAATATTTGTGGCAACCAACCAATCATGGGCTTCTTATTTTATGTTTATGGTATCAGTCATGTGACATGTGAATTCATATTTGTCATTTGTGTTACTAGCAAAATACATCTTTTGGCATATAAATTCTACATCTAGAATAGCCATAGTTAGAAGAGCCTTTTTAAAATTTTCCCTAAAATGGCGTAGGCAATGTTGATGTGCAGCCCAAAGAAAAAATTTCTCTACAATCACAAACAAAGCCAACATGTCGATCAGATATAATGAATAAGTCATTTCTTATGGAGATTATTGGAATCAAGTCCTGCAATGTTAGAAGAAACTAAATCCATGAATTATTACATTCTATTTCAACTACTACAAATGTCAGTGGATATATGTTGTTATTTACATCAATCCCAATAGTAGTGAGAAGAATACCTCTATACTTACCTTACAGAAAATTGCCGTCAAGACTTAAGATAGGCCAGTAGTACTCCCAACCTACTATGAAAGATCTAAATCACTAGAATACACATTTAAAATGGTTTGTTTTAATTGAGTGTATACGATATAGTGTTCCTGACATAATTGAACATACAATCGTCATGAACTTATCTAAAGAATGGTACGACTCTTCTTAGATATCAAAAATTGCCTTTTATCAACTTTTGACGTGCATCCTAAGCCTTCATATAGAATACTCTGATGTTAAACTTTGATTCCAAATGATCAATAATTTTCTTTAGCTTTAAATCTAGTTGATATCTGACCATAAGCTGTATGAAATAGCTAATGAAATGTGAATTATCCTGTCTATGTCCACTGCTCAGTACTGAATGAGTACAAGTGTGTGTTGAAGCTATAATAGATATTTACTAGAATGATCATGTTGTATGCATAGCGTAGTAGCTTCATCTTTTTGGAGGCATATATAACATACTCAACATTATTAGTTATAAACCATCCTTGAAGAGTAAATTCAAGCTCTTTCTTAGCATGAAAACACATTCCTTTTGGTAGCTCATCTGAAATATAATTTTCATGTTCAAAAGCAGATTCATTTGATAGGCCATCAAAAATCATCTCATCATCCCATTCCTGAACTATTTGACAAGCCCAAATATAATCATTATTGGAGATCATGCGTTCCTTAGCTAAATTTATTCTACAAGAGTAATCTTTTCACAGGTTATCACTCATAAAATTTGGGCACTATTCTTGGCCATTCTCATCGTCACTATCATCATTCTCGCTACTCATTGCACAAGGCATTGTTTCATGCCTATAATGGTGGAATATGATGACTCTGATATTCATCCATAATAGCAAAACTTGTGCCAAAACATTTTTGGATAGAGAATTTACATAGTCTTCAACAACGCTATAAATTACAATGTAATGAATAAGATATTACAAAATAGTGATGCTTTTTATAAATAATATCATGATTTTATTGTACATACCGATGAAATGGGAGGTTCACTTCGGTCTAAGAAGTTATCTGTGAGACTATTGCCATGTGTTTAATTTTAATTCAAGATATTTGGCTCTCAAGAAAATTATGGACTTCTCTTTCTTAATCATGTATTTGGCCAACTTTAACATAAACAATTAAAGGTTGTATGCATACTGCATTGATAACTGACTCACATACTTCATTGCTAGTTATTAGAAATGTAATGAATCCAGCACCAACAGGAAACCAACATAACATCAATCTATGTTGATACAAATTTTAACGATCTTAGAATTTGATTCAGTAGACTTCCAAATTTATGAATTCATCCATAACAACAAGAAAATTGCTAAGTATTCAGTAGCATACGACTAGGAATGAGAATAAAAAATAGAACTTATGAAGTAGCACAAAAGAAACAATCAACTGCAGAACCTAAACTAAGGTGAGAATTATTGCATCCTAATTAATTTTAGTTATTTTTATTGTTTTTGCCTAAAGCTTTAAATATGTTTTGGTTCTGAATTATATAAGTTTTATATTTTGAGTGATTAATTGGGTAAAAATATATTAAATCTTATCATAGACTTTAACAAGCAGAAACAATTCTTGAAAATAAACCTAGAAAAGTAGATATTTTTAGTGTGTAAACAAAGTAAATATTATAATCAAATAATCAAATTAATTAAAGTAAGGCTCATGCGGTCGATTACCGCTATTGACGCAAGAAGAAAGGGAAATATTGGTAGTTGAGACTAGCATTATATAACCCAGCTTAGATCTACAACTAACATACTAGGCTTGTGGCTCTTCTTACTTCATCTTCTAATTCTTTTGTGTTCCAAAAGGCTATAAGCTTCACTTGCAAGTCGTTCATTCTTCTTTTCTTTTCTCTACTCCATTTAGAATCCTATAAGCCTAAATGAAATAGCTTAGAAATCTATAAAAATTTTAATTATAAAATAAAAAATTATAACCACTGCCCTATAAAATTGAAGTTAATCCAACAATTTATATTTCAAAAGAAGCATTTAAACATTCATCCATTCATGCATCATAGAATGCCTAGCTGTTTAAATGCCAAGCAACATACATATTCTATTGGTCATGCTTAAGGGCAATTAAACATTTTAATTATAAGCAACACCTACAAGAAATTTGATTGGTTTAATAATCACAACAACACATAACATTACCCTTTTAAGCATGACCACATGTATAAAACTATATTAAATTAGTCCTAATAAAATTTTGAAGGCATCACATAACAATCATAGCTCAAAAGTCATAGGACTTTTCTAAAGTGAACATCACATTACAGTAAAATATCACAATCATGAAATCACATCACAACATTAAAAAATTCATCGTTAACCTAGAAGGTGTTAAGGGCTATGTCCTACCAAACAGTTCTAGAGTGTGGGGTGTCCACTTAAATTTAAATATGGGATGTCCACAGTAAAATATCACAATCATGAAATCACATCACAACATTAAAAAAATTCATCGTTAACCTAAAAGGTGTTGAGGGCTATGTCCTACTAAACAATTCTAAAGTGTGGGGTGTCCACATAGATTTAAATTTGGATGTCCATAGTAAAATATCACAATCATGAAATCACATCATAACATTAAAAAAATTTATTGTTAACCCAAAAGGTGTTGAGGGCTATGTCATACCAAACAATTCTAGAGTGTGGGGTGTCCACTTAGATTTAAATTTGGGGTGTCCACAATAAAATATCATAATCACGAAATCACATCACAACATTAAAAAAATTCATCGTTAACCTAAAAGGTGTCGAGGGCTATGTCCTAACAAACAATTCTAGAGTGTTCTAAGGTAACGAGGTGTCCACTTAGATTTAAATTTGGGTATCGATTTTCGAAGGTTTGGTTGATGTTTAATTTAGCGAAAGAGTAGTTTGAATTTTAATGATTAGTGATTTAAATAATTTTAATTAATTTTTGTCTGTATTAAGTTCAATTATTTAAGGTATTTATAGAATGGGTAACGATAAATAAGATTCACTAGCAAGTGAATCTTATCACCCAACATCCTAAATATTTTGAATTACATTCTTCATATGAGAAATAAAGGTGCATTTCATAACACATCAATTAATACTAAGTAGATTTTATGGCTTTTAAAATTGTTTAATGGTTTTACTTATAATTTTATGTCATTTTGTTCAAGAAATTAAAATAACTTATTTAAAATATTTTATCAAAAATTTTATATGATTATTGGAATCCAAAGTATATTTATAATTAATTTTTATTTTCTTAAATTAACTTGTAATTATTATCATTATCAATTATTTACATATAAACAATTCAAAAAAAATAAAATAATTTTAAAAGAAACTGAGAAAATTTTCTCGGACTTGATATAATAACAGAAACTTCCAATAAAATTTGAAATTATTATAATATTATTTATAAATCATATACTTCAATTATCCTTTATTAGTGCATTTTGATTTTAGTTTAAATATAATGAAAGTTTTTCTAAAGCTTGTTATCGATTTTGATGATTAACCATAAAACTTTGAAAAAATTTAATTGTTATAATTTTTCAATGATTTATTAAATTAAATTGAATTATTTTGTTCTAGTAATTAAAATAATAATTTTCTATAGTTTGGTATTTCATTTAATTTTAAAGAAATTTAATTTATAATTTTAGGACTTAATTTGATTTATTTGTGACTTTTCAAAATTTCATGTTAATTATGTTATTTATTAATATTTAGTTGATTTCATTAATTAATTGTTGTTTAATTATGTTTGATTAAGAAACAAGGAGTTTAATATTTTTTGATTTATTTGTGACTTTTAACACTACCATTGCGGTCAAGTCGGATGCAAAAGTGGAGGGGTTGGTTAAGTAAAATTTGTCGAAATAATCATGACATGAATCCTTTAAATCATTGTGTATTTTGTTCAGTCAAAAGAATAAGATATTTAATTAATTACTTTTTTTTTTCATTTTGTTAACTTTTATATTTAATTTTATTCTTATTTTACCTTTTTTTTAGTTTGAATTTAAAATCCCACTTAAAAATTATTAGAAAATCCGAAGCAAATTTTTGTAGGTTGCAAATAACCTTAAGTTGATTGGTATTTCACATTTAATTTTAATAATTTGATTTTTTAAATTTCTTAAATTAATCACAAACTACATGAAATTATTTGAGATTTTTAATTTTCTTATATTACCCTCTCGGTACTAAATCCAATGACAAATTATTCTTGAGTTTTGGCTTAAAATTGATTTTTATATAATTTTCTAAAATTTTGCTTTGATTTCATATTGATTATTCTATTTAATTGTCTATTTATTAAATTCGAAGTGTCATTCCATGCGGCAAGCTGTTATGGACCTACGAGGCTCGTCCAGATCACATAGTAAGCCAACATGGAGACCACCGAAATATTCGGATATAGTCCACCGGACATTTGGTAGTGGATCATCTTCAAGCTCTCATAACGAGCATTGACCGTTTCATAAAATAACAATGATGCAAGCGATGTAAACCATGGTTTGAAAAATACTATATTTAATGGCTTAATTGGACTAAGATCTATATTTACTTCAAAAAGTGCCAACGTGGAAACGAGATAGTGCAGGTTTTGGCATACCTGGATTCGCATTTGTTCCAATTTGAGCGAATAGATCCTGAGCTTCGTCTACACTACACTCGAAGAGTATTATGGCTAAATTTTTAATAGAAATTTACAAATTTTATCTAATATATATGTATTTATAATTTAATCATCATTTTTTTTTTTAAATTATCAAGTTCATGTATTTGTATGTGCCACGATAAAATCGTTGAGAATTTTATAAAAATAAAAAATATGAGTTGAGCTTTTATTATGAATTTCAATATTTTAAATTCAATTTGAAAAATTAAGATTAAAGATTGTTATTTTGTAAATATAGAAGAATAGGATGATTGTGTATGTAAAAATCAATTTTAAATAGACTTAATTAATATATAATTAAGCTAATTAGGTATTAAAAAATTAAAAATAAATAGTAGCTTGAATGGTATTGATGATTAGCATCCGCTTTGAATTGAATAGGTTGTGGATCAATTTTTTTTTTTTTTAAAATTATCCCACCAACACATATGTGGCTACAACTCATTCATCTTATGTAAAAATTCAACAAATTAGATATCGTTGGAAAGCATATGGAATTGTCAAATACTTTCAAATTGGCTACTTTGAACAATTCTCTCTTGATGAGCTGCATTTTTTATTTCTTTGATTTTTTATTACACGAAACACATACACAACCCAACTTTTTTTGCCTATATCAGACTCATCCGGTGTCAGAATTAAGCAAAGCTTAGTATCGTTGAAAAGCTAAGAAAATTCTCTACAACTTTTATGTTGACAACTTTTGACGACTCTCACTCGGTAAGTCGCAGCTTTTACGTATATTTGGTATTTCACGATGTGAAAAAGATAACATGTACACATCCCCACATTTTTGCTCATATTGGACTCATCCGATGTCAAAATTGAGCGAGCTTAGTATCATTAAAATTCCAAATAAAATTTCTATGACTTTTATGTTGACAATGTTTGATGACTCTTGCTTGATAAATGCGGTTCTTACATTATGCTTTCGGCATTTCATGGTCCGAAAGATACCACATATAGACATTTTTGTCTATATCGAACTCATCCGGTGTTGATTGAGCTAGCATGGCATCATTGGAAAGCTAACAAAATTCTCCGACTTTTATGTTGACAAGTTTTGACAACTCTCAGTCGGTAAGTCATAGTTTTTATGTATGCTCGGCATTTGATGTGAAACAGATAATACGTACACAACACCACATTTTTGTCCGTATTGGACTCATTCGGTGTTAGAATTGAGCGAGCTTCATATCATTCAAAAGCAAATAAAATTTTCTATGATTTTTATGTTGACAACTTTTGACAACTCTCGCTCGGTAAGCCACAATGTTTATGTATGCTTGGCATTTCATAATGTGAAACATATAACACATACACAACCCCATTTGTTTGCTAGTATCAGACTCGGTGTCAGGATTAAGCGAGCTTAGTATCCTTGGAAAACTAACAAAATTATCTATGACTTTCATATTGATCATTTTTGTCGACTCTCTCTTAGTAAGTCGTAGGTTTTATGTATGCTCCACATTTTACGGTGAGTAATAGATAATACATACACAGCCCCACATGTTACTCTATTATGTCTAATGTTTTTGCACAGCCCACAAACTTTATTACTTCATTGTGCATTCTCATCTATTGTATTCTTATATCTTATTATTATTTTCCTACCAGCGCTTTTTTTGATAGTTAGTGGTGCTAACAAAATGCTCAATCATGGGCCGATCACACAGGAATGCTAGTCACTCACTTCTATCAGGTATAATATGGAATTCGGCTTCATATGTATTACAGTATAATTATAATGCATAGTCATAAGAGACGAATTGGATATGGCTTAAATACTTTTGGTCTAAGCTAGGTATTACATGTAGACAAAGTATGTGGTATACTTGTCATTTACATATGCAGTACATAGTTTTATTTATTGAAGTTATACCTTGAATGATCCGGTTGACATATCAAATACCTAAAATTAATGCATATTGATCTTGTTAGTTGACATTTTCTTGCTTCACCCTCATTCTATTATAAAATATTTTTTGGATGTGGTGAGAAGATCGATTCATTTTGACTAATGAGATTTGTTGCTGTCTCAAGGCATTTAAAAAATAATAATAATAATATTATAATAGATGGTTGTAATTAGAGCTTATATTGGTAAACCATGAGCACTCTTCAGTACACTGTTGAAACAATCTAATGCATTAATAGTCATTATGTCATATCGCTAGCCATCATCATAAGTCAATGACCACTTAACAATATTTGTGGCAACCAACCAATCATGGGCTTCTTAATTTATGTTTCTCGTATCAGTCATGTGACATGTGAATTCATATTTGCAATCTGTCTTACTAGCAAAATACATCTTTTGGCATATAAATTCTACATCTGCAATAGCCATAGTTAGAAGAGCCTTTTTAAAATTTTCTCTAAAATGGCTTAGGAAATATCGATGTGCAGCCCATGAAAATATTTCTCTACAACCACAAACAAAGCCAACATGTGGATTAGATATAATGAATAAGTCATTTCTCATGGAGATTATTGGAATCAAGTCTTGTAATGTTAGAAGAAACTAAATCCATGAATTATTACATTCTACTTCAACTGCTACAAATGTCAGTGGATATATGTTGTTATTTACATCAATCCCAATAGTAGTGAGAAGAATACCTCTATACTTACCTAACAGAAAAATGCCGTCAAGACTTAAGATAGGCCTGTAGTACTCCCAACCTACTAGAAAAGACCTAAATCACTAGAATAGGCATTTAAAATGGTTTGTTTTAATTGAGTGTATACGATATAGTGTTCCTGACATAACTGAACATACAATCATCATGAACTTATCTAAAGAACGGTATGACTCTTCTTAGCTATCAAAAATTGCCTTTTATCAACTTTTGACGTGCATCCTTAGCCTTCATATAGGATACTCTGATGTTAAACTTTGATTCCAAATGATCAATAATTTCTTTTAGCTTTAAATCTAGTTGTTATCTGATCACAAGTATGAAATAGCTAATAAAATGTGAATTATCCTGTCTATGTCCACTGCTCGAATGAGTACAAGTGTGTGTTGAAGCTATAGTAGATATTTACTAGAATGATCATGTTGTATGCATAGCATAGTAGCTTCATCTTTTTGGAGGCATATATAACATACTCAACATTATTAGTTATAAACCTTCCCTGAAGAGTAAATTCAAGCTCTTTCTTAGCATGAAAACACATCCCTTCTAGTAGCTCATCCCAAATATAATTTTCATGTTCAAAAGTAAATTCATTTGATAGGCCATCAAAAATCATCTCATCATCCCACTCCTGAACTATTTGACAGGCCCAAATATAATCATTATTGGAGATCATGCGTTCCTTAGCTAAATTTATTCTACAAGAGTAATCTCTTAACAGGTTGTCACTCATAAAATTTGGACACTATTCTTGGGCATTCTCATCGTCACTGTCATCATTCTCGCTACTCATTGCACTAGGCATTGTTTCATACCTATAATGGTGGAATATGATGACCCTGATATTCATCCATAATAGCAGACTTGTGCCAAAACATTTTGGATAGAGAATTTACATAGTCTTCAACAACGCTATAAATTACAATGTAATGAATAAGATATTGCAAAATAGTGATGCTTTTTTATAAATAATATCATGATTCTATTGTAGATACCTATGAAATGGGTGGTTCACTTCGGTCTAAAAAGTTATCTGTGAGACTATTGTGATGTGTTTAATTTTAATTCAAGATATTTGGCTCTCAAGAAAATTATGGACTTCTCTTTCTTAATTATGTATTTGGTCAACTTTAACATAAACAATTAAAGGTTGTATGCATCCATTGATAAATGACTCACGGACTTCATTCTTGGTTAGAAATGTAATGAATCCGACGATAGGAAACCAACATAACTTCAATCTATGTTGATACAAATTTTAATGATCTTAGAATTTGATTTTGTAGACTTCCAAATTTAATCTGTCATGGGATTTGAATAGGATGATTCTTCCCACCCGTATATGTCAAAAAAAAGTATTCACAAATACTCAGTTCACTGCCATAATATAAAATTAATTAGACTATATCCAAACTCACTTTTTTTAACTTATTATATATATTGGACACACATGGAATAAATTCCTCCCATGTTCAAAGCTAATAATTCGTTAAAGGAAAGACTTAAATTACTATAATAATTATTTAATATAAGAACTGCATAAAATGGCTTAGCTACATGCGACGCATTAACAATTTACTTTATACTCAAATTCATACATATGTGATCCCAAAAATATCAGGAAAATAAATCCCCAAACTTACGTAGATTACATAACAAGAGAATGATAGTTCAAAAAGCATAAGCAGATAAATCCACATAAGGATGTTGTTTGTTTGGATGGTCCCCACTCTAGGGGTGTGCGTTTGGTTGATTTGGATAGATTTGATGATAAATTTTTAAAACCAATTGGTTTTAGATTCCTAAAATATTGAACCAAAGCAGTAAAATCAAAATCAAACAAACGAATAACAATGGTTGGTTATTTTGGTTTGATTTTAGATAAATCGAAGTTAGTTACGTTTAAAATTATTTGTATAATGTTTTATTATATATAATGAGCAAGACAAAATAACGTAAATATAATCAAAAAAATCAATTAAACTACTTCATGTCTATAAAATATTTAAAACTAATTTTTACTTGGATGATGTTTTAAATTTAGAATTTGATGGAATCATATTCTGTATTCTCGGACAAAATATTTTTGGAAAATTATATAATGATCCTCCAAAAAAGCCTATAATACATAAATTATTATTATTATTTTTAATTTTTTTTTTGTTTTTTTTATTTTTATTTTTATTTTTTTTTATTTTTTTTGCCGTATTATATATAATTACTTTGGTTTATTTGGTTATCCAAAATTTTATTTAACAAATCCAAAACCAAAAAAACAAAAGTTTTCATTAATTAAAACCAAAATTCAAATTATTAAGTTCAAAACCAAACCAAAGTATTCATAAACTTTGGTTTGGTTTGCTACAACTAAAACCAAATAACACCCCACCACTCCCCATCTAGACAAACTTTTCTAATAACAACAAAGGTTATGCATTTCATTAAAAAGCAATAAAGACAAATTTGGATAGTGCACATCTACAATCGAGATATCTGTGTTTCATTACTGAAAGAGCTCTAAATCTAACACAGATAACCGTTTGCAATAAAATAGATTAAAATGAAGAAAAATAAGCTATTAGGTAGTAATAAATCTACATTTGATTAAATAGTGAATAACATCTAAAGCATACAAAAATTGATTCGTGGATATCAAACCCTAAGAAAACGAGAATACATTCTATAATAATTTTCAGTATAATATGTGTGCACCTCAAATTTTTTTTTAAATTTAAATTTTAAGTATGTTATACTTATAATGAAAGATAAATTTCTTTATGAATAGATTTTTTTTTTCTCGAAGATCTAACATATAACATCTGAACTTATAAATCTAACACCTAAACTTACCAATCAAACATCTACACTTACCAATCTCGCATAACAAAGAAAATATAAAGTTAGGGTTGCAATATGCCTCAACCAAATGTTAGGTCTAACTCAAATTCACGAGAAAAAAGGTATGCTAGCAATGACACTCAGCATCAACCTATCATTGGCAATGATAGCTACGGTGGAGATGTTAGCGGGTGTGGATAAGCGAACCTGGTAGAGTTGAAGGGAGGAAGGTTGTTGGGTAAAGGGTGAATGATTGAGAACCCATGGGGCTCTCTACTCAAATTTAGGGAGTGTATTCTAGTTTTCTGCAATTAATCGGAATCTATATTATATTGCATTTAATACAGGCTATTTTTAAAATATTTTAAAAGTGTCTAATTAGCTTAATTATGTATTAAATAATCCTATTTAAAAAATTTAGCCAAAGCATTATTGGTGAAGACTGTAACTCAAATAAAAGGTTAAAAGTGAAGATCCAACTTAGCTGAAGCTCACCAACCAAGGTTTCATTGAACTCTGGCTAGCAACCTCGACTAAGCTTGGAGGAAGTGTAAAGACATGGCTGAGGGTTTGAGGGTGGTTTTGAATGCATAGAAGTGAACTGTACTTCTCTAAATATGATGGTATATAAAATTTAAAATGAACATAATTACAACAATGGTGAGGACATCGTAAAGATATTTAATTAATTTTTTTTTTCATTTTGGTAACTTTTATATTTAATTTTATTCTTATTTTACTTTTTTTTTTTAGTTTGAATTTAAAATCCCACTTAAAAATTATTAGAAAATCCGAAGCAAATTTTTGTAGGTTGCAAATAACCTTAAGTTGATTGGTATTTCACATTTAATTTTAATAATTTGATTTTTAAATTTCTTAAATTAATCACAAACTACATGAAATTATTTGAGATTTTTAATTTTCTTATATTACCCTCTCGGTACTAAATCCAATGACAAATTATTCTTGAGTTTTGGCTTAAAATTGATTTTTGGCTTAAAATTGATTTTTATATAATTTTCTAAAATTTTTCTTTGATTTCATATTGATTATTCTATTTAATTGTCTATTTATTAAATTCGAAGTGTCATTCCATGCGGCAAGCTGTTATGGACCTACGAGGCTCGTCCAGATCACATAGTAAGCCAACATGGAGACCACCGAAATATTCGGATATAGTCCACCGACATTTGGTAGTGGATCATCTTCAAGCTATCATAACGAGCATTGACCGTTTCATAAAATAACAATGATGCAAGCGATGTAAACCATGGTTTGAAAAATACTATATTTAATGGCTTAATTGGACTAAGATCTATATTTACTTCAAAAAGTGCCAACGTGGAAACGAGATAGTGCAGGTTTTGGCATACCTGGATTCGCATTTGTTCCAATTCGAGCGAATAGATCCTGAGCTTCGTCTACACTACACTCGAGGAGTATTATGGCTAAATTTTTAAGAGAAATTTACAAATCTTATCTAATATATATGTATTTATAATTTAATCATCGTTTATTTTTTTTTTAAATTATCAAGTTTATGTATTTGTATGTCGCGATAAAATGTTGAGAATTTTATAAAAATAAAAAATATGAGTTGAGCTTTTATTATGAATTTCAATATTTTAAATTCAATTTAAAAAATTAAGATTAAAGATTGTTATTTTATAAATATAGAAGAATAGGATGATTGTGTATGTAAAAGCTCTAATTTTTAAATAGACTTAATTAATATATAATTAAGCTAATTAGGTATTAAAAAAAATTAAAAATAAATGTAGCGTTGAATGGGATGGCTAATGGATTCACGTGATTCGTGGCATTCAACGCGGTTGTGGATCAATTTTTTTTTTTAAAATTATCCCGACAATGTGGCTACAACTCATTCATCTTATGTCAAAATTCAATAAATTAGATATCGTTGGAAAGCTTACGGAATTCTCCACTATTTTCAAGTTGCCTACTTTGAACAATTCTCGCTTGATGAGCCGCATTTTTTATTTCTTAGATTTTTTAATACGCGAAACACATACACAACCCACCTTTTTTTTTTGCCTATATCAGACTCATCCGACGTCAGAATTAAGCAAGCTTAGTATCGTTGAAAAGCTAAGAAAATTCTATACAACTTTTATGTTGACAATTTTTGACGACTCTCACTTGGTAAGTTGTAGCTTTTACGTATATTTGGTATTTCACGATGTGAAAAAGATAATATATACACATCCCCACATTTTTGCTCATATTGGACTCATCCGATGTCATAATTGAGCGAGCTTAGTATCATTAAAATTCCAACAAAATTTTCTATGACTTTTATGTTGACAATGTTTGGTGACTCTTGTTTGATAAGCTGCAGTTCTTACGTATGCTCGGCATTTCACGGTCCGAAATAGATAACACATATAGCCCCACATTTTTGTCTACATCGAACTCATCCTGTGTCAGAATTGAGCTAGCATGGTATCATTGGAAAGCTAACAAAATTCTTTGACTTTTATGTTGACAAGTTTTGACAACTCTCAGTCGGTAAGTCATAGTTTTTACGTATGCTCGGCATTTCATGATGTGAAACAGATAATACATACACAACACCACATTTTTGTCCGTATCGGACTCATTCAGTGTTGGAATTGAGCGTGCTTCATATCGTTCGAAAGAAAATAAATTTTCTATGATTTTCATGTTGACAAATTCTATTTTAGCTTGTTACAATGTTTTATGCTTGGCATTAATCATGCATACACAACCCCATTTGTTTGCTAGTATCAGACTCCGTGTCAGTATTAAGCGCGCTTAGTATCATTGGATAACTAACAAAATTATATATGACTTTCATATTGATCATTTTTGTCGACTCACTCTTAGTAAGTCGTAGGTTTTATGTATGCTTAAGATGTTACGGTGCGTAACAGATAACACATACACAACCCCACATGTTACTCTATTATGTCTAATGTTTTTGCACATACCACAAATTTTATTTCTTCATTGTGCATTCTCATCCATTATATTCTTATATCTTTGATACGTCCTCAGAAAATTAATCTGATCAAGCACGAATCTCAAGGCATTTTCAGAAATGCTTCGATCTAATCACCGATTTCAAAACTTTCAAAGCGGCCGTCTCGATGAGGAGAACAACATCAAGCATAGTCGATCAGCTCGAATCGACTTAGATCAAGCTATCGGATCATGAAAATGGATCCGATCGCCAAATGGTCACCAAACGACATATAGATGGCTCGTCCGAATCCACGAATCAAGATCACCCAATTAGACATCATTAAGGCACCGGATCATCAAAATACACATCGTCGTCGACCGTCGTCCAGTGGTTGGAGTTTTCCACGACTGCTCCCAAAATCTATAAATAGAGCTTCATTCTCACCTGGGGGGGGAATCGATTTGAAGACCAGAGCTCGAGAACCTCCGGTCGACCATGATCAGCACCACCATGTGCGAAGATCGAGCTCATAGGAGATCAGGACTAGAAAAGACCGCAGCTCCTTTCTCCAGATCAAGAGGTTGCTCCCGGAAGATCCGTTCTCGCTTTTGGGAACTTCTCCTTGGGTTGGAGTTGAGATGTATTTTTCTACACTCGGAATATTATTTCCGTAACACCTTCTTCTTCTCAGTAGAAGCGGGACACATATCTTTGAACACATAGTGAAAGTTCTGACGGGCAAGGCCTGGTTTTCCTACGGGTTTTCCATGTATAACCCCGTGTTCATATCCCCCTTTGTGTTGGATAATTTTGGGCTCAGATCTCGCATCTCTGGAATAAAATTCTCCGCAGTTTGCCGTCTGTGGGAATCTCAGTTCCCCCATTGCTATATCTCCAATATGGTTGGTAAGCGGGGTTTCGCTCCTCATTCTCGGGATCAGGGGCCAAGTCTCCAACACTTCTACACATGCAGACTTGTCCCCGGTGAGGGTCCAGTGCCCCTCTTTGGAAGATCGCTTCAAAGGATGGAGGATTCCCAACGAATTCTTCGACTCTGAGAGGACCGGCAAGCGTTCCAACACGCTGGAAGACAGTTCCCTACGGCCTGATAATCCAGTTTCTTCGAGAATGATTAGAATCGGATCAACAAACACTTCACCATCGGATCTTTGAACTTCTTACAGACTCACCCCACATGGCTCGGCCACGTATGGTAAAACTCCGTCATCTCTATACGAACTAAGTGAAGAGTTCCGACAACAACCGAATGATCCATTCTCCGCCTCTTCAAAACTTCGTCGCGATCATCTCAATACCTTCAGAGATTCAAGCTTCTCCATGCTTTGATGGCACAACGATCACATATCGATCACTTTCGACGATCATGCACATTAGCAAATGACTCTGTGTCGTATTCCGGCGACTCTCAAAGGCATTTCGTGCCTATTCATTAAGGGTCCGTCGATCATTTGGAGCTTCCGATTTTTTGTAGCGGTTCACCAAGAGAATCATCGATTCATCACATCTCTTAGAACGATGGAGAGTCCCTTACTTCCAGAGGTTCTCCTCTGAAGCAGGCCCGGTAGATCCGAACTTTTGAGGCTCACCGGGATACTCTATTCATCATGCGGAAGGTCCATTCCTATGCGACTGGTCCACACAGAATGAAATCTCCGTGGAAGCTATCGTTTCATCGACGGAAGAACAGGTGATGTTGACATCTCAAGTCTCCCCAAAAAAACCTCCACTCGGATGACTCAATCGAGAGGAAATATGCTCTCAACCCGATGTCCATCTATTAGAGGATAGCGTCAAGTAGCCATGACCACCAAAGCTGGAATTGGAAATCAAAAGAAATTGCTGGGTTTATGGTAGACCTGCGAAGAGTGCCACCTGGAGATTGAAAGACTAATATCGTGGGTATCTAGGCGTTTTATACAAAACCAAACCGTCAAATCAAAATCACAACCACTGAGGAAGCGGTGAGAGATAAACAATTGGGGAGGCGTGTTATCAACAAATATTCATTGCACTTTCAAGAGCAGTGAAGTCTCAGTTGACCATTCTATCACCTTTGATGATTTAGATCTAGAGGGCTTAGCATCCCACATCAAGATCCCACATCGGGGTCGTGATCCATGCTTATTAAAGGATATTGATCGACAATGGGGAGTTACTCCACTTTCCATGGGTATAGAGAAGCTTCAACCCCGGCGGTATGGATTTGATAATCGACCATTATTAGTGGAAGGGACAATCTTCCAACTCTTGGAGAATTTCCCGACACGCAACCCACTTACAATTGTAAAGTCAAGTCACGGTCAGCTGCTATCTATTGGAGGTCCGCATCGTGCCTCGATGAAATTCCCACACACCGTTGGCATCGGTGGTAAGTGGGAATCAATAGCCCTGCGCTATCTAAAAACATTTCGTCTCAACATCGAGATCGTTCTTTGTCACGTAAATCGGTCGTGGTTTTTTGCGTAAAATCAAGATATCTTTGCACGCGATTCGCATTGACCGTCATTACGCACTCCTCAGTTGACTCAACCACTGGCCGGTGATCTGAAGAAAAGAACCCGCTTCTGATTGCAGTCATAGAACAATCACCAAACTGGAAGTCAAGTTCATTCGAGAAGTCTACTACCCCACGGTTGGCTAGCGTAGTGTTAGTCGAAGGCCAGTTCTGGAGAATATAATACCCACTGACGCGTCGTGCATGCCCAAAGATAGCTTCCCCTTATCGAAACTAGTTGATCCGACTCGGGATCGATGTTGAGCTTCACCTATTCGCTACAATCACAGATAGGTCAAAAGGTCCTTAGTGGACTTCTCGACCTCTTTCAGTTAACATCGTCAGTAACGCTCGATAAACAACGATAAGTTGGCAATCCTCATAGGCGCAACTTTCTCCATAACGGTTAACATCATCGAGTAGCTCAGATAAACAACCTGGATAGGTCAAAATCCCATTCAACTCGACCTCTTCCATACAGTTAACATCGTCGAGTAACGCCTCGATAAACAACCTTGGATAAGTTGACAATCCTCTATAGGCTTTTCTCCATAAGCGGTTAACATCATCGAGTAACGCTCGATACAACCTAGGATAGATCGAGAGAGGTTCAGAGAACCTCATAAATATATTCGTGTTTGTCGATTACGCTCGATAAACAACCTTGGATAAGTTGGCAATCCTCATAGGCTACAACTTTTCCATAACGGTTAACATCATCAGTAACGCCCGACAAACAACCTCGGATAGGTCAAAATCCTTGGATTCAACTCGACCTCTTCCATACATTTAAGTAACGCTCGATAAACAACCTTGGATAAGTTGGCAATCTTCATAGAACTTTCTCCATAACAGGTTAACATCATCGGTAACGCCCGATAAACAACCTCGGATAGGTCAAAATCCTCGGGATTCAATTGAGATCTTCTCCATAAGGTTAACATCGAACGCTCGATAAACAACCTTGGATAAGTTGGCAATCCTCTATGATACAACTTTATCCATAAACAGTTAACATCGCATCGGCGCTCGATACACAACCAAGGATAGATCGAGAGGTTGAGAACCTCTATAAATATATTGTAAGTTTGTCGTCAGTCGATAAACAACCTTGGATAAGTTGGCAATCCTCTATAGGATTTGCAACTTTTCCATAACAGTTAACATCATCGATCGCTCGACAAACAACCGGATAGGTCAAAATCCCGCGGATTCTTCGACCTCTTCCATACAGTTAACATCGGAGTACGCTCGATAAACAACCTTGGATAAGTTGGCAATCCTCTGTGGCTACAACTTTCTCCATAAGTTAACATCATCGAGCCCGATAAACAACCTGATAGGTCAAAAGGTCCTTAGTGGACTTCCTCTTCCATCCAAGTTAACATCGAGTAACGCTCGATAAACAACCTTGGATAAGTTGGCAATCCTAGACAACTTTCTCCATAAGTTAACATCATCGAGTAAAACTCAGATAAACAACCCGGATAGGTCAAAATCACGGATTCAATTGATCTCTTACAGTTAGCGTCATGTCACACTCGACAAACAACCTCGGATAGGTCAAAGATCTCCATTGGCGTGGACTACGCCGATTCGTTCGACCATCCCGTTCGCCAACCATCGTCATCGTCGCCACCGGTAAACTACCGTCGATCGCTACCATCATGATTTGCCACAACCTCGGCCGCCAACCAGTAGAATTCCATTCATTGCTCGCCGGTCACCGTCAGCCGGCAATCTTACTATCGGCCGGTTGACCGCTACTCTGCCATCTTTGTTGCACCACACACTCGTGGCTAACCGATTGCCTTATCTCGCCGGTCCGCCATCGTCGTTGGTTATCCTCGCCGACCCTCGAGGTCCCTCGACCACTATGGTCACCATCGCGCATCTTTCGCCGTCTCGGTGATCGCCTCCCAACCGGACGGTCAGAGAACCGGAACCACGGCGTATCTTGCGGGCCTTGATCGCCTCCATTTTAGAAGATTCCCTGTGCCTCTCGTACAAGGGTGGACGTGTCTCTTTCAAAGAGTCTCACCCATCTACAACACGCTTCATTATCGAGATGAAAATTATTCCAAGGAGTGCCAAACTCCCACCGGGAGGCTATGCACTAGCTTGGTGGAGATGGTGGTGAGGTGGATCCAAAAGAGTGCCCAAACTCCCACCGGGGGAGGGTTACGCACTCGGCAGTGGAGATGAGGTGGGGTTGATCCAAGAAGAGTGCCCAAACTCCCACCGGAGGCTATGCACTCAGGAGAAGAGGAGATCCAAAAAGAGTACCCAAACTCCCACAGGGAGGCTATGCACTCTAAGAGAGAAGAGGAGATCCAAAAGAGTGCCCAAACTCCCACGGGAGAGCTATGCACTCTGAGAAGAGGAGATCCAAAAGAGTGCCCAAACTCCCACCGGGGAGGCTATGCACTCTAAGGAGATGAGAAAAGTGTGCCTTCTCCTTAGCCCTGGGGTTTTATAGACCCCTCTAGGCAAAGTGTAAAAAAACCACCGCTAAGCATCAAGGCGGTCAGTTGGGTCTTATCACTTAGCCTCATCTCACATCTTTCAGCATGTGGCGCTGTACAGCAGCCAGCGATCATGGCTCATAAGCCATTGTGTATTTTTAATGTGCTTAAATGCGAAGTGGCCTTCATTGTCATCTCGGTAACTTGTCCAATTCGCGCGCTAATGGCCATAAACCGCTGCCATGGTGAACCCGCCCGTATTAAACCATGGCCGTATGAACAATTGGCCATTCGTCTGACCCAACAGCTAATACCGCGTTATACCATCCGACCGGCCTGCCTACTTGCGCATCGCCAGTTCATGTCTTCGACCCGCGACCGAATATTGCATTCGTGCGTCTGACGGCAGCATATCTTGTAGCCCATGCAGCAGCGCCAGCGGCGCCCAACCAACCCGAACCCAGCACCGCTGATCTGAGCTCCGGATCGATCATGAAATCTCGCGTAGCATACTACACATTTATGCCTCGCAATGTCATAATCTTGTATGAAGATCTGTTCTCAAAATGGGTTGATGGACTCTCAAATTTCATTGAAGAAGCTATTTTCAAGTATTTGACATATATTTTTGGATGGCGAGATAATGTCACCCAAAAAAATAGATGTACGTCCTCGAAATTAATCGACGAATCTCAAGGCATTTTGAAATGCTTGATCTAATCACCGTTCAGCTGCTTTATCACGAGTCGATGAAGAGAGCGTATAAACATCAAGCATAGTCGATTCGCTCGAATCGACTTAGATCGCTATCGGATCATGAAAATGGATCCGATCCGCCAAATGGTCACCAAATATTTATAATAGTGTGGCGGTCAAGGCGAATCCAACGAATCCAAGATCACCCAATTCATCATTAAGGCACCCGGATCATCAAAATACACCGTCGATCGGGGATCGCCTTGGGAGAGTGGTTGGAGTTTTCCACGAATTTACAAGGCCCACTCCCAAAATCTATAAAAGCTTCATTCTCACCTTGAGGGGATCGATTTGAAGACCAGAGCTCGAGAACCTCGGTCGACCACGGCCCGAGCATTAATGCTCTACCACCACCAGGTGCTGCACGAAGATCGGGAGCTAGAGAGATCGCCGAGGACTAGAAAAGACCCGGTTGCCGCTCCGAAGATCAAGAGGTTGCTCCGGAAGATCCGTTCTGCCGCTTTTGGGAACTTCTCCCTTGGGTTGGAGTTGATATTGTATTTTTACACTGAATATTTCCTCAGACACCTTCTTCTCACGAGGGCAACTGATCTTTGAACACATAGTGAAAGTTCTCAAGGCCGTGGTTTTCCTTAACGGGTTTTCCACGTATAACCACGTGTTCATATCCCACTTGTGTGTTGATAATTTTTACGAAGATCTCGCATCTACCGGAATAAAATTCTCTAGCACGCAACAATCTTATTATTATTTTTCTATGAGCTCTTTTTTTGATAGTTAGTGGTGCTAATAAAATGCTCAATCATGGGCCGATCACACAAGTATGCCAGTCACACACTTCTATCAGGTATAATATGGAATTCGGCTTCATATGTATTACAATAGAATTATAACGATAGTAAGAGAGGCATTGGATATGGCTTAAATACTTTTTTGGTCTAATCTAGGTATTACATGTAGACAAAGTATGTGGTATAACCTGGTTGTTTACATGTACAGCTGCAATAGTTTTATTCTTGAAGTTATACCTTGAATGATCTGGTTGACATATCAAACACCTAAAATTAATGCATATTGATCTTTGTTAGTTCAAGACATTTTCTTGCTTCACCCTCATTCTATTATCAAATATTTTTTGGATGTAGTGAGAAGATCGACTCATTTTGACTAATGAGATTTGTTGCTGTCTCAAGGCATTTAAAAATAATAATAATATTATAATAGATGGTTCTAATTAGAGCTAATATGGGTAAATCATGAGCACACTTCAGTACACTGTTGAAACAATCTAATGCATTAATAGTCATTATGTCATATCGCTTGCCATCATCATAAGTCAATGACCACTTAACAATATTTGTGGCAACCAACCAATCATGGACTTCCTATTTTATGTTTCTGGTATCAATCATGTGACATGTGAATTCATATTTGTCATCTGTGTTACTAGCAAAATACATCTTTTGGCATATAAATTCTACATCTACAATAGCCATAGTTAGAAGAGCCTTTTAAAATTTCTCTAAAATGGCGTAATGTCGATGTCGCCCATGAAAAATTTCTCTACAATCACAAACAAAGCCAACATGTCGATCAGATATAATGAATATGTCATTTCTCATGGAGATTATTGGAATCAAGTCCTGGAATGTTAGAAGAAACTAAATCCATGAATTATTACATTGTACTTCAACTACTACAAATGTCAGTGGATATATGTTGTTATTTACATCAATCCCAATAGTTGTGAGAAGAATACCTCTATACTTACCTAACAGAAAATTGCTGTCAAAACTTAAGACAGGCCTGTAGTGCTCCCAACCTACTATGAAAGACCTAAATCACTATAATACACATTAAAATGGTTTGTTTTAATTGAGTGTATACGATATAGTGTTCCTGACATAACTGAACATACAATCATCATGAACTTATCTAAAGAACGGCATGACTCTTCTTAGCTATCAAAAATTGCCTTTACAGAACTTTTGACGTGCATCCTAAGCCTTCATATAGGATACTTTGATGTTAAACTTTGATTCCATATGATCCATAATTTCTTTTAGCTTTAATTCTAGTTGATATCTGATCACAAGCTGTATGAAATAGCTAATGAAATGTGAATTATCTTGTCTATGTCCACTGCTCAGTACTGAATGAGTACAAGTGTGTTTTGAAGCTATAGTAGATATTTACTAGAATGATCATGTTGTATGCATAGCGTAGTAGCTTCATCTTTTTGGAGGCATATATAACATACTCAACATTATTAGTTATAAACCATCCCTGAAGAGTAAATTTAAGCTCTTTCTTAGAATGAAAGCACATCCCTCCTAGTAGCTCGTCCAAAATATAATTTTCATGTTCAAAAGCAGATTCATTTGATAGGCCAACAAAAATCATCTCATCATCCCATTCCTGAACTATTTGATAAGCTCAAATATAATCATTATTGGAGATCATGCGTTCCTTGGCTAAATTTATTCTACAAGAGTAATCTTTTCACAGGTTGTCACTCATAAAATTTGGGCACTATTCTTGGGCATTCTCATCGTCACTGTCATCATTCTCGCTACTCATTGCACTAGGCATTGTTTGATGCCAATAATGGTGGAATATGATGACCCTGATATTCATCCATAATAGCAAAACTCGTGCCAAAACATTTTTGGATAGAGAATTTACATAGTCTTCAACAACGCTATTAATCACAATGTAATGAATAAGATATTACAAAATAGCGATGCTTTTTATAAGAAATATCATGATTTTATTGTACATACCGATGAAATGGGAGGTTCACTTCGGTCTAAGAAGTTATTTGTGAGACTATTGTCCTGTGTTTAATAATAATTCAAGATATTTGGCTCTTAAGAAAATTATGGACTTCTCTTTCCTAATCATGTATTTGGCCAACTTTAACATAAACAATTAAAGGTTGTATGCATACGGCATTGATAACTGACTCACATACATCATTGCTAGTTATTAGAAATGTAATGAATCCAGCACCAACAGGAAACCAACATAATATCAATCTATGTTGATACAAATTTTAATGATCTTAGAATTTGATTCTGTAGACTTCCAAATTTACGAATTCATCCATAACAACAAGAAAATTGTTAAGTATTCAGTAGCATACGACTAGGAATAAGCATAAAAAATCAGAACTTATGAAGTAGCACAAAAGAAAAAACCAACCGCAGAACCTAAACTAAGTTGAGAATTACTGCATCCTAATTATTTTTAGTTATTTTTATTGATTTTACCTAAAGCTTTAATTGTGTTTTGGTTCTGAATTATATAAGTTTTAAATTTAGAGTGATTAATTGGGTAAAAATATATTAAATCTTATCATAGCCTTTAACAAGCACAAACAATTCATGAAAATGAACCTAGAAAAGTAGATATTTTTAGTGTGTAAACAAAGTAAATATTATAATCAAATAATCAAATTAATTAAAGTAAGGCTCATGCGGTCGAGTACCGCTATTGACGCAAGAAGAAAGGGAAATATTGGTAGTCGAGACTAGCATTATATAATCCAACTTAGATCTACAACTAACATACTAGGCTTGTGGCTCTTCTTACTTCATCTTCTAATTCTTTTGTGTTCCAAAAGGCTACAAGCTTCACTTGCAAGTCGTTCATCCTTCTTTTCTTTTCTCTACTCCATTTAGAATCCTATAAGCCTAAATGAAATAGCTTAGAAATCTATAAAAATTTTAATTATAAAATAAAAATTATAACCACTCTATAAAATTGAAGTTAATCCAACAATTTATATTTCAAAAGAAGCATTTAAACATTCATCCATTCATTCATCACAGATTGCCTAGCTGTTTAAATGCCAAGCAAAATACATATTCTATTGGTCATGCTTAAGGGGAATTAAACATTTTAATTATAAGCAATACCTAGAAGAAATTTGATTGGTTTAATAATCACAACAACACATAACATTACCCTTTTAAGCATGACCACATGTATAAAACTATATTAAATTAGTCCTAATAAAATTCTGAAGGCATCACATAACAATCATAGGTCAAAAGTCATAGGACTTTTCTAAAGTGAACATCACATCATAGTAAAATAACACAATCATGAAATCACAACACAACATTAAAAAATTCATCGTTAACCTAAAAGGTGTTAAGGACTATGTCCTACCAAACAATTCTAGAGTGTGGGGTGTCCACTTAGATTTAAATTTGGGGTGTCCACAATAAGATATCACAATCACCAAATCACATCACAACATTAAAAAAATTCATCGTTAACCTAAAAGGTGTCGAGGGCTATGTCCTAACAAACAATTCTAGAGTGTTCTAAGGTAACGAGATGTCCACTTAGATTAAAATTTGGGTTTCAATTCTCAAAGGTTTGGTTGATGTTTAATTTAGCGAAAGAGTAGGTTGAATTTAAATGATTAGTGATTTAAATAATTTTAATTAATTTTTATTTATATTAAGTTCAATTATTTAAGTTATTTATAGAATGGGTAACAATAAATAAGATTCACTCACAAGCCAATCTTATCACCCAAGCATCCTAAATATTTTGAATTACATTCTTCATATGAGAAATAAAGGTGCATTACATAACACATCAATTAATAGTAAGTAGATTTTATGGCTTTTAAAATTGTTTAATGGTTTTACTTATAATTTTATGTCATTCTGTTCAAGAAATTAGAATAACTTATTTAAAATATTTTATCAAAAATTTTATATGATTATTGGAATCCAAAGTATATTTATAATTATTTTTTTATTTTCTTAAATTAACTTGTAATTATTATCATTACTAATTATTTACATATAAACAATTCAAGAAAAATAAAATAATTTTAAAAGAAAATGAGAAAATTTTCTCGGACTTGATATAATAAGAGAAACTTCCCATAACATTTGAAATTATTATAATACTGTTTATAAATCATATACTTCAATTATCCTTTATTAGTGCATTTTGATTTTAGTTTAAATATAATGAAAGTTTTTCTTAAGCTTGTTATCGATTTTGATGATTAACCATAAAACTTTAAAATAAATTTAAATTGTTATGATTTTTCAATGATTTATTAAATTAAATTGAATTATTTTGTTCTAGTAATTAAAATAATAATTTTCTTTAGTTTGGTATTTCATTTAATTTTAAGGAAATTTAATTTATAATTTTAGGACTTAATTTGATTTATTTGTGACATTTCAAAATTTCATGTTAATTATGTTATTTATTAATATTTAGTTGATTTCATTAATTAATTGTTGTTTAATTATGTTTGATTAAGAAACAAGGAGTTTAATATTTGTTGATTAATCTATTTTGTTCAGTAAAAAGAATAAGATATTTAATTAATTTTTTTTTTCATTTTGGTAACTTTTATATTTAATTTTATTCTTATTTTACCTTTTTTAGTTTGAATTTAAAATTCCACTTAAAAATTATTAGAAAATCCTAAGAAAATTTTTGTAGGTTGCAAATAACCTTAAGTTGATTGATATTTTACATTTAATTTTAATAATTTGATTTTTTAAATTTCTTAAATTAATCACAAACAACATGAAATTATTTGAGATTTTTAATTTTCTTATATTACCCTCTCGGTACTAAATCCAATGACAAATTATTCTTGAGTTTTGCTTAAAATTGATTTTTGGCTTAAAATTGATTTTTATATAATTTTCTAAAATTTTGCTTTGATTTCATATTGATTATTCTATTTAATTGTCAATTTATTAAATTCGAAGTGTCATTCCATGCGGCAAGCTGTTATGGACCTACGAGGCTCGTCCAGATCACATAGTAAGCCAACATGGAGACCACCGAAATATTCGAATATAGTCCACCGGCATTTGGTAGTGGATCATCTTCAAGCTCTCATAACGAGCATTGACCGTTTCATAAAATAACAATGATGCAAGCGATGTAAACCATGGTTTGAAAAATACTATATTTAATGGCTTAATTGGACTAAGATCTATATTTACTTCAAAAAGTGCCAACGTGGAAACGAGATAGTGCAGGTTTTGGCATGCCTGGATTCGCATTTGTTCCAATTCGAGCGAATAGATCCTGAGCTTCGTCTACACTACACTCGAAGAGTATTATGGCTAAATTTTTAAGAGAAATTTACAAATTTTATCTAATATATATGTATTTATAATTTAATCATCATTTATTTTTTTTTTAAAATAAACAAGTTCATGTATTTGTTTGTGCCACGATAAAATCATTGAGAATTTTATAAAAATAAAAAAATATGAGTTGAGCTTTTATTATGAATTTCAATATTTTAAATTCAATTTGAAAAATTAAGATTAAAGATTGTTATTTTGTAAATATAGAAGAATATGATGATTGTGTATGCAAAAGCTCCAATTTTTAAATAGACTTTATTAATATATAATTAAGCTAATTAGGTATTAAAAAAAATTAAAAATAAGACTAGTAGCCCGTTGAATGGGCGACTAGCGCCCACGTGGATTCTACATCAGTGCTAGTGGCCCATTCAACAGGTTGTGGATCAATTATTTTTTTTAAATTATCCCACCAACACATATGTGGCTACAACTCATTCATCTTATGTAAAAATTCAACAAATTAGATATCGTTGGAAAGCGTATGGAATTCTCAACTACTTTCAAGTTGACTACTTTGAACAATTCTCGCTTGATGAGCTGCATTTTTTAGTTCTTAGATTTTTTATTACACGAAACACATACATAATCTAACTTTTTTTGCCTATATCAGACTCATCCGGTGTCAACATTAAGTAAGCTTATTATCGTTTAAAAGCTAAGAAAATTCTCTACAACTTTTATGTTGACAACTTTTGACGACTCTCACTCGGTAAGTCGCAGCTTTTACATATATTTTAAGAGAAATTTATAAATCTTATCTAATACATATGTATTTATAATTTAATCATCATTTATTTTTTTTTAAATTATCAAGTTCATGTATTTGTATGTGCCACGATCAAATCGTTGAGAATTTTATAAAAATAAAAAAATATGAGTTGAGCTTTTATTATGAATTACAATATTTTAAATTCAATTTGAAAAATTAAGATTAAAGATTATTATTTCGTAAATATAGAAGAATATGTTGATTGTGTATGTAAAAACCCCAATTTTTAAATAGACTTAATTAATGTATAATTAAGCTAATTAGGTATTAAAAAAAATTAAAAATAAGACTAGTAGTCCGTTGAATGGGCATTAGCACGATTCCACATCGCTGCCATTCAAACGGTTGTGGATCCTTTTTTTTTTTTTAAATTATCCCACCAACACATAGGTGGCAACAACTCATTCATCTTATGTAAAAATTCAACAAATTAGATATCGTTGGAAAACATATGAAATTCTCTACTACTTTCAGACTACTTTGAACAATTCTCGCTTGATGAGCTGCATTTTTTATTTCTTAGATTTTTTATTACACGAAATACATACACAACCCAACTTTTTTTGCCTATATCAGACTCATCCGGTGTCAGAATTAAGTAAGCTTAGTATCGTTGAAAAGCTAAGAAAATTCTCTACAACTTGTATGTTGACAACTTTTGACGACTCTCACTCGGTAAGTCGCAGCTTTTACGTATATTTGGTATTTCATGATGTGAAAAAGATAACAGATACACATCCCCACATTTTTGCTCATATTGGACTCATCCGATGTCAGAATTGAGCGAGCTTAGTATCATTAAAATTCCAAATAAAATTTCTATGACTTTTATGTTGACAATGTTTGATGACTCTTGCTTGATAAGCTGCAGTTCTTACGTATGCTTGGCATTTCACGGTCCGAAACAGATACCACATATAGCCCCACATTTTTGTCTATATCGAACTCATCCAGTGTTCAGAATTGAGCTAGCATGGCATCATTGGAAAGCTAACAAAATTCTCCGACTTTTATGTTGATAAGTTTTGACAACCCTCAGTCGGTAAGTCATAGTTTTTATGTATGCTCGGCATTTGATGTGAAACAAATAATATGTACACAACACCACATTTTTGTTCATATTGGACTCATTCAGTGTTGGAATTGAGCAAGCTTCATATCATTCGGAAGCAAATAAAATTTTCTATGATTTTTATGTTGACAACTTTTGACGACTCTCACTCGGTAAGCCACAATGTTTATGTATGCTTGGCATTTCATAATGTGAAACATATAACACATACACAACCCCATTTGTTTGCTAGTATTAGACTCGGTGTCAGGATTAAGCGAGCTTAGTATCATTGGAAAACTAACAAAATTATCTATGACTTTCATATTGATCATTTTTGTCGACTCTCTCTTAGTAAGTCGTAGGTTTTATGTATGCTCCACATTTTACGGTGAGTAACAGATAATACATACACAGCCCCACATGTTACTCTATTATGTCTAATGTTTTTGCACAGACCACAAACTTTTTTACTTTATTGTGCATTCTCATCCATTGTATTCTTATATCTTATTATTATTTTCCTACCAGCAATTTTTTGATAGTTAGTGGTGCTAACAAAATGCTCAATCATGAGCCGATCACACAAGAATGCTAATCACTCACTTCTATCAGGTTTAATATGGAATTCAGCTTCATATGTATTACAGTATAATTATAATGCATAGTAATAAGAGACGAATTGGATATGGCTTAAATACTTTTGGTCTAACCTAGGTATTACATGTAGACAAAGTATGTGGTATAATTGTGGTCGTTTACATGTACAGGTGCAATAGTTTTATTCTTGAAGTTATACCTTGAATGATCTGGTTGACATACCAAATAACTAAAATTAATGCATATTGATCTTTGTTAGTTCAGGACATTTTCTTGCTTCACCCTCATTCTATTATAAAATATTTTTTGGATGTGGTGAGAAGATCGATTCATTTTGACTAATGAGATTTGTTACTGTCTCATGGCATTTAAAAATAATAATAATATTATAATAGATGGTTGTAATTAGAGCTTATATTGGTAAACCATGAGCACTCTTCAGTACGCTGTTGAAACAATCTAATGCATTAATAGTCATTATGTCATATCGCTAGCCATCATCATAAGTCAATGACCACTTAACAAAATTTGTGGCAACCAACCAATCATGGGCTTCTTAATTTATGTTTCTCGTATCAGTCATATGACATGTGAATTCATATTTGCAATCTGTCTTACTAGCAAAATACATCTTTTGGCATATAAATTCTACATCTACAATAGCCATAGTTAGAAGAGCCTTTTTAAAATTTTCTCTAAAATGGCTTAGGAAATATCGATGTGCGGCCCATGAAAATATTTCTCTACAACCACAAACAAAGCCAACATGTCAATTAGATATAATGAATAAGTCATTTCTCATGGAGATTATCGGAATCAAGTCTTGTAATGTTAGAAGAAACTAAATCCATGAATTATTACATTCTACTTCAACTGCTACAAATGTCAGTGGATATATGTTGTTATTTACATCAATCCCAATAGTAGTGAGAAGAATACCTCTATACTTACCTAATGAAAAAATGTCACAAGACTTAAGATAGGCCTGTAGTACTCCCAACCTACTAGAAAAGACCTAAATCACTAGAATAGGCATTTAAAATGGTTTGTTTTAATTGAGTGTATACGATATAGTGTTCCTGACGTAACTGAACATACAATCATCATGAACTTATCTAAAGAACGGTATGACTCTTCTTAGCTATCAAAAATTACCTTTTATCAACTTTTGACGTGCATCCTTAGCCTTCATATAGGATACTCTGATGTTAAACTTTGATTCCAAATGATCAATAATTTCTTTTAGCTTTAAATCTAGTTGTTATCTGATCACAAGCTGTATGAAATAGCTAATAAAATGTGAATTATCCTATCTATGTCCACGCGAATGAGTACAAGAACAAGTGTGTGTGTTATAGTAGATATTTACTAGAACGATCATGTTGTATGCATAGCATAGTAGCTTCATCTTTTTGGAGGCATATATAACATACTCAACATTATTAGTTATAAACCTTCCCTGAAGAGTAAATTCAAGCTCTTTCTTAGCATGAAAACACATCCCTTCTAGTAGCTCATCCGAAATATAATTTTCATGTTCAAAAGTAGATTCATTTGATAGGCCATCAAAAATCATCTCATTATCCCACTCCTGAACTATTTTATAGGCCCAAATATAATCATTATTGGAGATCATGCGTTCCTTAGCTAAATTTATTCTACAAGAGTAATCTCTTAACAGGTTGTCACTCAATAAATTTGGACACTATTCTTGGGCATTCTCATTGTCACTATCATCATTCTCGCTACTCATTGCACTAGGCATTGTTTCATACCTATAATGGTGGAATATGATGACCCTGATATTCATCCATAATAGCAAGACTTGTGCCAAAACATTTTTGGATAGAGAATTTACATAGTCTTCAACAACGCTATAAATTACAATGTAATGAATAAGATATTGCAAAATAGTGATGCTTTTTTATAAATAATATCATGATTCTATTGTAGATACCTATGAAATGGGTGGTTCACTTCGGTCAAAGAGGTTATCTGTGAGACTATTGTGATGTGTTTAATTTTAATTCAAGATATTTGGCTCTCAAGAAAATTATGGACTTCTCTTTCGTAATTATGTATTTGGTCAACTTTAACATAAACAATTAAAGGTTGTATGCATACTGCATTGATAAATGACTCACAGACTTCATTGCTAGTTATTGGAAATGTAATGAATCCAGCACCAATAGGAAACCAACATAACTTCAATCTATGTTGATACAAATTTTAATGATCTTAGAATTTGATTTTGTAGACTTCCAAATTTAATCTGTCATGGGATTTGAATAGGATGATTCTTCCCACCCGTATATGTCAAAAAAAATTATTCATAAACACTCAGTTCACTGTCATAATATAAAATTAATTAGACTATATCCAAACTCACTTTTTTTAACTTATTATATATATTGGACACGCATGGAATAAATTCCTCCCATGTTCAAAGCTAATAATTCGTTAAAGGAAAGACTTAAATTACTATAATAATTATTTAATATAAGAACTGCATAAAATGGCTTAGCTACATGCGACGCATTAATTTACTTTATACTCAAATTCATACATATGTGATCCCAAAAATATCGGAAAATAAATCCCCAAACTTACGTAGATTACATAACAAGAGAATGATAGTTCAAAAGCATAAGATAAATCCACATAAGGATGTTGTTTGTTTGGATGGTCCCCACTCCTAGGGTGTGCGTTTGGTTGATTTGGATAGATTTGATGATAAATTTTTAAAACCAATTGGTTTTAGATTCCTAAAATATTGAACCAAACTGATCAAATAAAATGCAAAATCAAACAAACTGAATAGCAATTTGGTTCAGTTATTTTGGTTTGATTTTAGATAAATCGAAGTTGGTTACATTTAAAAATTATTTGTATAATATTTTATTATATAATGAACAAGCAATAAACAAAATAACATAAATATAATCAAAAAATCAATTAACTACTTCATGTGCTATAAAAATATTTAAAACTAATTTTTACTTGGATGAAGTTTTAAATTTAGAATTTGATGGAATCATATTATCATATTCTCAGACCAAAATATTTTTAGAAAATTATATAATGATCCTCCAAAAAAGCCTATAATACATAAATTATTATTATTTTTTTTAATTTTTTTTGTTTTTTTAATTTTCTTTATTTTTATTTTTATTTTTTTTGTTTTTTTTGCTGTATTATATATAATTACTTTGGTTTATTTGGTTCAATCCAAAATTTTATTTAACAAACCAATCCAAAAACCAAAAACAAAAGTTTTCATTAATTAAAATCAAAATCCAAATTATTAAGTTCAAAACCAAACCAAAGTATTCAAAAACTTTGGTTTGGTTTGGCTTTTTGGCTAAAACCAAATAATGCACACCCCCACCCACTCCCCATCTAGACAAACTTTTCTAATAACAACAAAGGTTATGCATTTCATTAAAAAGCAATAAAGACAAATTTGGATAGTGCACATCTACAATCGAGATATCTGTGTTTCATTACTGAAAGAGCTCTAAATCTAACACAGATAACCGTTTGCAATAAAATAGATTAAAATGAAGAAAAATAAGCTATTAGGTAGTAATAAATCTACATTTGATTAAATAGTGAATAACATCTAAAGCTTACAAAAATTGATTCGTGGATATCCAAACCCTAAGAAAACGAGAATACATTCTATAATAATTTTCAGTATAATATGTGTGCACCTCAAATTTTTTTTTTAAATTTAAATTTTAAGTATGTTATACTTATAATGAAAGATAAATTCCTTTATGAATAGATTTTTTTTTCTCGAAGATCTAACATATAACATCTAAACTTATAAATCTAACACCTAAACTTACCAATCAAACATCTACACTTACCAATCTCGCATAACAAAGAAAATATAAAGTTAGGGTTGCAATATGCCTCAACCAAATGTTAGATCTAACTCAAATTCCCGAGAAAAGAGGTATGCTAGCAATGACACTCAGCATCAGCCTATCGTTGGCAATGGTTGCTACGGTGGAGATGTTAGCGGGTGTGGATAAGTGAACCTGGTAGAGTTGAAGGGAGGAAGGTTGTTGGGTAAAGGGGGAATGATTGAGAACCCATGGGGCTCTCTGCTCAAATTTAGAGAGTGTATTCTAGTTTTCTGTTTATCAGGCAATTAATGCTGACGTGGAATCTATATTGGCACTAGTCGCCCATTTAATGAGAGACTAGACCTATTTTTAAAATATTTTAAAAGTGTCTAATTAGCTTAATTACGTATTAAATAATCCTATTTAAAAAATTTAGCCAAAGCATTATTGGTGAAGACTGTAACTCAAATAAAAGGTTAAAAGTGAAGATCCAACTTAGTCAAGCTCACCAACCAAGGTTTCATTGAACTCACTAGCAACCTCGACTAAGCTTGGAGGAAGTATAAAGGCATGGCTGAGGGTTTGAGGGTGGTTTTGAATGCATAGAGGTGAACTGTACTTCTCTAAATATGATGGTATATAAAATTTAAAATGAAAATAATTAAGGATGATGCAATAATTTGAAGATAGGTGGCCACGGCCTCTTAGAGGATTGAGAATCATTATGCAAGTTGTTATGGCTAAAACTAAGAGTGGCCATGGTGGAAATCCATGGAATGCTTAATCTAACTGCTATTGGGTTATCTCTAAGTATGATTAAAATGCAATGAGAAAAACCAAGAACTAGCTTTACTAAATTTGGGTTTAAATGAATATGGCTTAAGGGCTTTAATGGACATTTGATTTGAGTTAGTCTAAATTTTTCATTAGCCCATTTATGCAAGATTTTAATTCAATGTATGATTTATCACTTAAAAGGAATGTGTAGCCAAATTTTAATATTAATTAGATTTAGGTTTTTTTTTTTTTTTTAGTTGAAACAAACTTGATAAGTTTTATTGAATTTGGGTGTCATTGATCAGATTAAGCCTTAAACTAAAGTCAGATTAAATTTTTTTCCAATTCAAAACCATTGATGATGTTTAAAACATTTTAATTATGATTGATTAACATTAGGTCTAGTTTCATATAACCTTAATAACATCATTAATGTTTTAATTTATCTTAGACTGAATTAAGACTTATTTATGTTAAATTTTGATGAGTCTTAGAGTTCTACTTAATTTATTCCACTTAGTTTAGAAAGACCGAAACTTCATATCACCTTTAAGTGAGTTTCTAGGTCAATGATCTATGCAAGTGAAAATTTGTTTGATTAAGCTTTTCTTTGATTGAAATAGTTCATTTTAATTATTAAAACCCATTTGATTATAATTTCTTTTCAAAAGGTTTTATGCTAATAAAGCTTAATCCAATTAAAATCATTTAAAATATTTTTATTTTTTTAATTAAAATGAGCTGGATTTAATAATGTTAATTTCATCTCAAAAATGTGGTCAACATTTAATCCTAAATCGCATCCTAACCTATTTCATGTGAGTTTGGTCAATTACACCTCCTTACCCATCACATCTAGGTGCCTTATACATATTAAGATAGGTAGCTATAAAGATCACATTTGGTGTGATGTTTTACCTATGAACATAGAACATATCTTGTTGGGTAAATCTTGGTTTTATGATTTGAATGTGATTTATTATTATTAGAAGAATATATATATATATATATATATATATATATATATATATATATATATATATATATATATATATATATATATATATATATATATATATAAGACCAATTTTTTTTATTTTAAATTGAATAAACAAAAAAGCCACTAACTTCTCCACATAAGCTTAGCTTAAAGATCCAAACTATGTCTAGCATGAAGAAAAGAGTAAAGCTTTATCTTATTATTTTATCATCTCCTATTATTAAGGAGACTTATTCTAACTTTGGCTTAGTAAGTCCTACCCCTTCACATTATTCATTAGGAATTAGAGTGGATAAGATAGGATTCAACACCATGTTTAAAAAGTTTTAGATCATATGTCATGCAATCTGCTCCACATAAGAGAAGTTATAGAGGTGTCACCTTCCATAAGGCACCTAACCACACTCAGGTAGGTTAGAATTTCTCACATCCACTGAGAGGGGAACTGACAACTAATCACCTAGCCATTATTGGTCAGTCATTGCTAACCACATCAATCTCTCTTTGTATTTATCTAGTCTTAAACCCCTTATCTTTAGATATATACTCAATTTGGCTTACATAATGGGTAAATGTTGTAAGTTTCTTTGATTAATAAAATGTTTGCTTTCATGAAAAACAAAGTTATAGAGGTGTCACCTAAGTGTCATATTCTTCACATTGCTTTTCTCTTCTTATCTGAGTTTAGAAAGTTTTACCCAAATGACTTACTAGATGGCTTGTCACTCATGAGGGATATCTAGCATGCCATTGATTTTATTTCCTATTCTCACTAACCAAATTTCCTACACTATATAATGAGCTCTGTTGAAAATGTTGAGCCTCAAAAATAAGTAGATGAACAACTAAGAGAATGATTCATTTAAGAGAGCTTGAGTTCTTAGGTAGTTCAAGCATTATTGACACCAATGAAAGATTATATTTGGATGATGTGTTTCAATCCCAAGAGTTGATACCATTAGATCAAGATTAGGCAATTGGATAGTGGAAGATAGCTTTTAAGGCCCCTGATGTATTATTTGAAATGGTAGTTATGCCTTTTGGATTATCCAATGCAAAAACAATATTCATGCAACAGATGAACACAATCTTTAAGCCACTTTTTAGGAAGTTTCTAGTGGTCTATTTTGATGATAATCTTATCTTTAGCCCTAGTAAGAAGGGCAATTTTGACAACATAAGATTAGTTCTAATCAAATTAAAAAATGTTAAGTTATATATTAATATTTTTTTTTTGTAAATAAGTGGCTAGCTTCCTTAGATTTATGGTGATTGTAAATGATTGAAAGCAAACCATACAAAAATTCATGTAATATTAGACTGGCTAATTCTAAAAGATTTAATAGATGTTAAATGGATAAAATGGTGTGCACAAGTTCATATACCCTTCAAGCAATATAGTAATGAGTAAAGTATCATTCCCTTGGGACTACATTCAAAAATTTTAATGGATTAATTACAAATCTTGTATTCATCTAAGTTTTTATCCAACTACTCCAAATTAAGAGAATTTTCCACTACCAAAAATTTATAAAATACCCTAAATTTTTAATTTTAAATTCAATGCAAAAAAGCACTCTAAATCAATGGTCCTTCTAAACAAATTCTTGAAATTCTTCTGTTGAAATTTTTCTCAAAGTTATTGTTAATCAAGATTGACTATATATTTTAATCTTTTATAATAAGAAGAACATCTAATTTCTATAATTAATTAATTATATTTCTATACAAATTAGAATGGAGTGATTCCATTTTTTATTAAGTCCCTAAATAATTTTAAATCTTCAACTACTATATTCTTATGTATTTAAATGAATTGATTTCTTTTGTATTGTTGTTCTTCTAACTGACCAGTTTACAAGCAAATTAAAGATAAGCAAAGAAAAATAATAAAGCCATAAGAAAGTGAAATTATCTCATCATCAACACAATGGTTTAAAATAAAGGCATAGATTCACCATAAATTTAGAGTTCAAACACAGTCCAACATTTGAAAATACAAACACCATTACAATGCATGAACATGTGCAAGATACATAAGAAAACACAAAGAAAAGAAATGAGCAAATCAAAAATTACTCTTCAAAATTTGTCATCTTCTTTTCCTTAATCTCTTGAATGTATTCTATTTCACACTCTTCACAATCATTACTCACATGAAGTTTCACTCCCCGATTGACCAAAAACATCCATAAAAATCTTCTAAAATACAACATAAATGTCTTTTGATCTTTCACACAAATCCCCTCAATCAATGGGCATAACTCATAATGTCACGGTGCTAAATTGGGAGTGTGGTGTCACTGATAGTTCTACCATTTGCTTTAAATAGAAGGATTCTAGTGTCGTAATGATGGCCTTTACTACTAAGTGCTAAGCTTAACATTTTTTTTAGCACTTTATAGATTCTACTAGCTTTATTAGTGCTATGGAACGTCTTTTGGTGTTGCCGAGGTACTGGGCTCACTATCGTGCCATCCAAGTCTTTGAAAATTATAAAACCACAACACTAACAACTAATATTGTGGCACTAGCTTCTCTATCTTTACAGCCAATTTGCTCATATTAGCACCACAACACTGCATAGTGTAGCGCTTAGGTGCTATCCTTAAGTATTTTTTTTATAATTTTTATTTTATTTTCAATGAGAAGTTTCTGCCAAAAATTTTAAAAATATGATAATAAACTATATGATAACATTAATTATACATAGAAGCTCATTATAAATCACTTTGAGTTTTTTTACTAATCATATGCCCATAATTTTCATGGCTTAACAACCTTTTATAGAAGGTTCATTATAAGTTTCAGAATGATTGTAGCTTCAATCATAGATATTTTGAAAAAGGATAGGTTTGTTTTGATTATATCTTCATAAAAAAAAAATCTTAGAATAAATAAAAGTTCTTATGACCTCTTCCCTAGTACTTAAACATTTATATTTTAATGAGACATTTGAGGTTACTTATAATGCTTCTATTGTTGGAATATAAGGTGTACTTAGCCATCCTTATATAGCTTTCTATAATAAAAGCTAAATAATGTAATACAAAAGTACTCTATATATGAAAAAAATAAATTATATCAATGTTCAGACATTAAAACATTGGAGGTATCACCTACTGCATAGAAAGTTCATCTTTAACATTGATCATCAAGTTCTAAAATTTATTATTACCCAAATAAGTTGAACTATAGGTATGAAAAATGGGTAGAAAACCTTTGGGACTTCACATTTATGCTTAAACATAAGCTTGAGGTAGAGAACAAACATGTTGATGCATTTTCTAGAGTCACTTTGATAATCACTTTTATAGAATTTCAAATTATAGGATTTGAGATATTAAAAGATGATTATCATGTAGGCCTATATTTTCTTATGTTATAATTAGAGCATGCCCAAAGAGATTTTTCATTTGTTAGTTTGAGTTGTAACTATGCAATGATTGATAGATTCCTTTATAAAGGGAAGAGATTCTGCATCCCTAAGACTTCATTATGAACATTCTTTATCATTGAGTTACTTTCATGGGGTATCATAGAATATTTTGGATATCTTAAAATAATACACTTACTAGAGCATAGATTTTATTAACTATTATTGAACAGAAATATTGAAAAAGTGGTAACATAGTGTTATACCTATAGGAAATCAAAAAATACCAAGAAAAATATATGAAAATATTATGCTTTACCTATACCATTTAGACTTTGGGAGGATATTTTTATGAATTTTATACATAGGTATCCTAGGAAACCTATGACATAAAAATATGGTTGTTGTGGTAGATCATTTCTTTAAGAAAACTCACTTCCTACCATGCTCAAAATTTAATAATACATCTCATTTAACAAGGTTGTTCTTTAAGGAGATTGTTAGATTGAATGGATATTGGATATATCTATATATATATATATATATATATATATATATATATATATATATTAAAAAGAGATGTAAAGTGTATATCTTATAATTGAAAATATTTTGGATTTATGGGCATAATACTTATGTTCTATGCAGCCTTTCACCCCCAAACTAATGGAGAAATTGAGGCAGTTTAGGAAACATTTTATGGAGTTTGATGTGCAGAAGTTTATAAAATTGAGACCTACATCTTCCTACATTTGAGTTTGCATATATTAGAATTATCTCCAAACCCACAAATAAAATACCATTTGAGATATACTATGGCTACAATTTTAAGAAACTCATTGACATTGCTAACATTTCTTCATATGTATTTTCTAAGTTTATATTTACATTTACGATAAAATTCCAAAGCATTCATAAAAATGTCAAACAATAATTGGAAGTCACTAAAGTAAAATATGCTGAAATTAAGGAAAAGAACAAAACATGTAAGGAATTTAATGTGGGGGATCATGTGTTCATTTGAATCAATCTTGAGAAGTGTAAATCCCCTCAATTTAAAAAATTTTGAGTTAGGACAATTGGGCTATCTAAAATTATTAAAAAAATTAGTAGGAATGCATATGTTTTTGAATTTCCAAAGTACATGTTTATTAGCCTAATTTTTAATATAAAAGATCTAGTATTTTATAAAATAGAAAGCCAATCTCCAAATATGTAGCATCATTGTTTGCAGATACCAAACCAACATTCATTTTTTAGCTATATCACATTATCAGAAATAAATTATATTATAATAGAGATCATAAGTTCTTAAAGTAATGGAAAGGCAACACCTATTGAGGAAACCTGGATAAGTAGAGTGGATTTGAAGAAGCTAGCATGAGAGCTTGTAGTTTATTACATGAACTTTAACTTTTTAGAGAAGAGTTCTTTGAGGGTAGGGGAAAATGATGTAACACAAGCACAAGGTCCCATAACATAAGCTAAAGCAAAACAAATTGTAGGAAAAATATGGTGGGTGCATCATAAGAAGAAAAATGTCATGAGAGGAGATGACACTTAAAGAATTGAAGATCAATTGGAACACTTAGCTTCATATTGTTTTCATGTCATGTTGTTATTTAAGTAACTGTGAGTAATTGTGTTATTATTGTATTTATTTATAACATATGCATAATTATGATATAAAGTGAATATAGTATTGTAAGTTTAATAAAGGAAAGAGATTATGTGTAAATCTAATTATGAATGATTAATGTATAAAATATTCAATTATAGTTAATTAAATTGAATATACTAATAAGTAGCCTCATGAGAGTTGGGAGTACTCCCCACTAATGGCCAGCTGCTCCCGCTCCCTTTCTCTCTATTGTTTGAGAATTGGTGTAACATATATATATATAACACTTTTTTTTACTATGAATGGAGGATTTAATGTAATTTTGCATCAAATTGGTAAGAAGATTCTCCATTAGTGAAGACTTGGTGGTCGACCAATCAAAAAGAATGGTTTGGTGATATTTTCTATCTAGGTTACTTGATGAGTAGTCCTAACTTTTTCTCTTGATGCTTTATATTAATTTTTATTGTGCTATATAGTTAAAGTCATTTTTTTATGCTAAAACATTATTTTCATAAATTCTCTCCAGAAAAAGTATTTTTCTAACTATTTGAAGTGGTCAGTCAAGCCTAGGGATGAATTGACCACATTCTTGTGTGCTTAAATTTCTTTGAATTATGTAAATTTTTGCCAACGTATTTTTCTTTAATTTTCTTGTGTTTTTTGAAGCTTTATTTTAGTGTTTTGTAATGTTCAATCTACTATAAGTGTGACTATATGTTTTTTTTTTTGAAATTAGTCATGGGATAAAGTCCTAAAAAATATCTTTACCCTTTTAAAATTTATGAAACTATTCAAATTATAAATATACTTCCAAATCTATACTTTTACTTTTCCTTTATAATGAAATATAACAATAATGCATGAATTGAAAACAAACTAAAAGATGCATGAACAATAAAATATAAATTGAGAAATAAAAAGATACACGATATAAAAAAATGCATCAAATGAAAATATAAAAAAACTAAAAGAAGGACAAAGACGCATTGAAAGCTATCACAAAAAAAAAAAAAAATCCTAAGCACTAAAATCTAATCAAAATTCAAGTCTTTTGTATAAAACACTACTAAGTGAATCTCCATGTCAATCAATAAATATAAATGGACTTAACAATAGGATCAATGTCATCTAAAGTTCATGGGGTGATATTTTACATCCTTTTAATCCAAACAAATTTGATCAATTCTTATGATGTGTCTTAACATTCTAGCCCAAGAAATAAGATAGCTCACCCATTATGTTCATCTCAAATGCTTTGCTAGTCTTGAAACAATTTCACACAAAAAATGAATTATTAGATCCAAATAAAAGATCATCCACATAAATTTGTATACAAAAAATATTATAATTAATATCAATAAATAAATAAAAAGTTTCAAAAATGCTATACCAAGACCTTTCACATAATCAGGGTTTAATGAGCTTTTAAGTCTGGGTGACTATTCAACCAAAGACATCCTCTTCTATTACACCATTCAAGAAGACAGTTTTATGATGCAATTAAATAAAAAATTTATAGGAAATGCATGTAATCTTTAAATATTTTTTTTTCTAAAATCGATTCCTTTTATTAAATTAAAATATTTTAATCACAATCTACTTTGTTCCTAACAAATTCCAAATCATTTAATTTAATAAACTCACTTAATTTCCAATCTCACTTTGAAATGTAGTCTTAGGAACTAACTCTAAAACAACACTTTTAGTAAATTTATTCAGTTCTTCATGCATTTCCATAACCAAAAATTTATTTATTATTGCTAGTATAATCATGGAAATAAAAACATATACTCATAACCTTTTTCTAATATAATAATATTAAGGAAATATCATCTAATTTACTAAAGTTAAGAAAAAAATATTTTAGATCAATAACAAAAAGAACCTTTTCAATAGAAAAGGAATTATTATTTTTACATGATTTATTTTTATTTCTTGTCATGTGTCATGTGCATTTTGTGAAAGTACCATATGTCCCCATTTGTCCTTAAGTGAAGGAAATATTTTATAAAGTATAATCAGATTAATTTTTTTAGTAACCAAGACTTACTTGAGTTCCATACATTTAGGGAAAGATTTAGAAATCCATACATAAGCTGAATGTGAATGATGTATACATAAATTAGATATATGACTAAACATGACATATGAAGAACAACAAATGTTAGGAAAAGAATGCAATGAACAGTTTAGCTTTGAATTTCTTATTCTTAATGGGTGTGTTCTTTTTACAATTTTTAACTTCTATTTTTAAAGTTTCATTAGTACATTAAGGAAATCTACTTTTCAAATAAATAATGTTACTCTTTGGCCTTTTGAATTTCTTATTCTTTGTACTCATATTTTAACTTTTCATGTTCATCTAGAAATGCACTATGAATCTTTTCCCAAGAGGAGAGACTTTTATTTAGACATGAATATTTTCATTTCATTTATTTGAATGAATTATGTATTTCATCACAATTAAGATGTTTTATAAGTGAGGTTGCTTACCCATTCTTCATCAGAGTAGAAGGAAAATCTCTTTGCCATGAAATAGAGGTTTGTAGCTTATTTTAAAATGTCTTTTTTTAGAAAATTCTAAATCTACGTTGATCTATAAAAAATGTTGAGTTTTTTCCCCTTTCTTTACACCTCTTTTGTCTTTTGTTTGTCCTTCAGATTGTTGCTCTTGAGTGAGGTAACTCTCATTTGATGTGACCTAGTTTCTTACATTCATAACAAATAGGATTAGTAACCTCTGAGTTTTTTATTTTATCTTTGCCTTTCCTTCAATCAAATCTCTTCTTTTAAAAAGTTTTGGAACTTATTTTCTATGAGTGCAACATCATCTTCATTAGTGCTGCTTTACTCCTCACTACAATAAGATGTATTTATTTTAACAGCAACCATCTTTTCCTTTTTAGTTTTACTTAGCAAATTATTTCATTTTAAATTTTTTTATTCACGAGCAATAAAAAAACTAGGAAATGATCAATTGAATAAAAAAATATATATTTTTTTAATTTAGAAATTGCAATAACCTTAGCATCCCAAGATTTAGGGAATCAAAGTAGATTTTTATTATCATTTATAAAGTCTATCCTATAGCATGGAATGCAAAAATGATTTTTGTAAAGTATGTGTACATATCAGGAATAGGCTCCTGAGATAACATACATGAAAGTTTGTAATCATGTAAAAACATGTTGATGCGAGAATGTTTAATCTCATTAATTTTATCATAAGTAATATATAATTTTTCTTGAATCTCTTTATCAGTTTTACAAGTACAAAAATGCATATGATATTCAAACTTTAGAGCATAGAAAAATAAATTTAATTATTTTGAGTTCAATTGAACAAGTTCTCTATCTTCTATTGACCATAATTTAAGGGAGTTTCAACACATTTGCAATTGACAACTTCATGTGGTGTTGTACATTCCACTGTAATCATATTATTCATTCAAAAATCAATTGATTAAATATAAGTAAATATTGAAATTTTCTAAAAGTCAAAAGGGATATTACCAAAAAGAGGATGTCATGTAATAGAGTACCCTTTCAGAATATTCTTATTTCCTAGACATGCCATAGAAGGATTTGTTGTTCTAATTAAATCATGAAACAAGCAACTTACTTTGATACCACTTGTAAGTATGGCACACCTAATAGGTGGGGAGTGCATTAGTATGCTTTAAATTTAAGAAAAAAAAATAACCCAATCAAACTCCTTAAAGTTAGTAAGAGAGACACTTAAGAAATAAAAATCAACAATTCAACACAATGATAAAAATAACAAAAAATAAAAGAAAGAAAAGGAAAAGGAGCATAATGATTTACAGTGGTTTAGACCAATAGACCTACGTAAACTCTCTAAATCCCCTCCAAAAGTCTACTTTCTCTCTTTTGGATAAATTAACCAAGATGGAGATGCCTGTTTTAATTTGTAATGGAGAAACCCTACATTGCTCCACTTCTCTTTCAAGGCAAGATGAATGTCACTACCTCTCCAAAGTTTTTTTTTTTTTTTAAAAAAAACTTCTTTCAATAGAAACCAAAAAAAAAATTCTCAAAAAGAATGGATTCTCAAGTTAAAGCATAAAACTCATAGGCAAGGTGGATGAAAATGAATAATTGAATCAAAGTGTAACTTTTCCAAGAGGAGATCCTTAAGAGAAAAGAAAGATCTTCCCACTTTCTCTTAAGCTAAATATTATTTCCTAAGCTTCCTTTAAGCTTTCTCACATTAATATTTCTGGTTAGGCTCCCCAAGGTGGGTATTTATAAGGAGAGAGCTAAATAAATAATTAAAAATAATTTTTGAATAAATCAGTCCAATCATACAATACAATATACAATCATAATGTATGATCAATATAGTTTTCTATGGATATAGATTATAGATGACATGACCATTCTAACAATCATCATTATTTGCACTATACGACCAAGGATCATATTGTACAAATAGTCTAAACTAAAAAGTTAACTCTATGTTTGTTCAATTTATACAATATCATCATAAAATACTATCATATTAAGAAGAAATATTCTAAATTCTAGATTAAATTCAAGTAATTACTAAATGAATTTGTTGTATATGATTTAACATTATGGTTTAAGATATACCAAATTAGGAAAAAATATAATTAATTGACTTAATCTAAATGGTTGAAAATAATTAACAAAAATTATTAATCATAAAGTACATTCAAGTATAGTATAGTATGATTAGTTCAAGTTTTTAATAATTTTGATACTAATTGACTTAATTGTGGTGGCTAAGACTAAGCAATAAATATGGACAATCATCTAGTATGATATAAATTGAATAGTATGATATAAATCAAAAAGTATGATTTTCAAAAAGAATTTATTTTACATTCTCCTAGATATGTATGTGCTTCATTATTTTTTTCATCATAGACAAGCCAAATGCATGAACGATAATATAAATATAAAAGATAATGACACTATTTTGAGCTTAACTTGGATCTCCTAGCATCAATTCATTTGTAGTCTTCATGAATTCTTCCTTGATCTAGCACTTGAAAAATAGTCATTGTTCGTATTCGATCAACCAACCTTTATTAGGTTGCTTATTTATAGTACATACATTAAAAACAACAGATTATAAAATATAATTGTTCAACCAAAAATATTTATAATCATCAAAACTTAGAATCTTATGTAAAACATCATAAGGTGAACAAAAGTCACTTTATTATTTGACTTTCCAAATAAATATAAAATCTATAAGCTTTAATAATTTAAAATAAGAACTTAACTCACATAATAATTAAAATCCCTTCTACTCAGTGCATTCAATTTGCCATCCAATTCACTATCTATATCACATGCATACATTATAATGATTGATATCATAACCTTATTCTTAGCTTAGAAATACACTCTTAATTAAGCATCTTTTGTACTTCATCATGACATTTTGACTAAGCCTAACCTCTACATTGTCATGCTCTTTTGATTGTATTTCTTCTCCTCATATTCAAGATCTTTTGGTTGAGAATCTTTTTAAACTAATCTTGCTCTTATGATTATATCAACATTTAAGTTTAGCCATTTAATCTTGACTACACTTCTCTTTAATTAATTTATACTCTTATGGCTAAGTCATTATCAATAAGATAATGCACTTTAGATCTAATTTCTCTTTAAATTAGTGTCTTTTTGTTAAGATCCCTTCAAACTCAATAATTCTATATTTGGTAAAGTTCTATCACAACATTACCAAGCATTTTTAACTTAGCCATTTCATTAGTTAGTACTTCTCTATGGTTGGACACCATTTCACTTTGAGTGCACACATATACTCAAACCATACTTTTTTTAAGATGGTTATCTCTACTTTGAATAATTTTGTACTCTAGATATTTAGATTTCTTTCTACTTATTCAGAACACTTTTATCTTATAAGTGTTTGACCTTCTTTCAAACACTTTGTTCTTAAACCTAATATTTAATGGTTTGATTGAGCCTTTGTTAGATGACCTTATAATGCTTCTAATACTTATAAATAATGATTAAAAGAAGAAAAAATTATGCATATATTTGTGTTCGAATAGACAAATTAAGTGAAATGTAAGGAAAATGGGCACCAATAGCTCAACTAACTGTGGTTAACCAATCCCAATTAAAAATAGTTCTTTGGACTTTATGGTTTTAATTAAATGGCATATAATAGAATCATTGGCTAGTGACACATGCAATGTGTAGATAAATGTTTCTAAATTTTATCTTTAGACAATTTTATATGGTTTAATGGTTTAATTAAGTTAAATTTTTATTTGATTTGCTGATAAATGAATTTTATTATTTTGTACATTTTGATTCAAGCATTGATTTCACTTTCATAGAATATTATTTTGAGTTGAAATAATATCTTGGTTATTTTAGGATAATTTAATGATTATTATTTTTATTTTATCAAATTTATTTTCTTATATTATTTGTTTAACCTTAGTTACACTTTTCTTTAACTATATACGCTTCAATCCCTATAGGTAATGTTTCTTATTTCAAGATCTTAGGCCATAGTATTTTATATATAATAATTTTAATTTTATACATTTATGTATGTATATACCTACATACATATACTATTTTCTTTGTTATTAACAATGCTAGAACAACACAAAAAATTAAACTTCTCTTAATCGAATCATTTTCTTAACAGATTATCAATCATTGACTAAAGCTCGACGTGCACTATGTAGTTAATCCTATAATATGGTAAATTTTGTAATAGAAAACTCAAGATAAAGTAAGTTGCATGTTAAACATCTTTCATGAGTGGCAAACCATCTGATAAGTCATCCAAGTACAAGCCACTAAACTTATATAAGAGGGGAGAAACAATATCAAGAATATGATACTCACGTGTCCCATCTACAACTCTCTTCACTAAAGTAGGTAACGTGATATGGGATCGATAAATTCTCCTAACATGTAATTGAATCTTACCTTTTCTACTTTTGTATAAGAAAATTTCTGAATGGACAGGACTCAGTAAATCTAGATCAAAAGTAGCTTTTTTTTTCCATTAAGGGATGAAAATACAATCAACTAAAGCTTTGCATTCTTCTTTTGACTAGACTTTGGTGGAATCTTAAAACAAGGTTTATGTGAATTAGTAATTGTTTGTTCATTTGTTGGTTTTATAAGAAATAGTTGTATGATGTTTTCATCATGTTTAAAGACATGTGTTTTCTCGACAATAATGAATCATATTTAGATCATATAGCCAAGGTCTAACTAACAAGATATGTGTTATATCCATAAGCAACACAAATGTAGTCTTTAAAGCTACTTATCTTCATAAGCATTAGGCATCTAGATGAGATGGGTAAAATGGTGTGATTCACCCAACTCACAATAAGGGGGTTAAATAGGGTTCTGACTTAAAATTCACTCTATAAAGTGTGTGTGTAAGGATATGACATTTATATCACTATCCTCATCTATCACCAACTTGCACCTCTTCTCCTTACAAATCACATATAGAGTGAAAATATTTCACCACATCTAGTTTTCATCCTTAGCTAGCTACTTGCAAAAGCTTTATAACACTCACCTATTCTCTCACATGGTCTATGTCTTCTTCTAAAAGATGCGTGCCAAATTGGAACTCCTATACATCATCTACACTCTCTACTTCTTTTAATTTGTTAGCCTCATCTAGGAACATGATCTTTTACTTAAATTAATTTTATATGTGTTGGTTTTTATGGCATTTAAAGCACATTATGTCCCTAATTGTAGGAGAAGAATTAGTGGCATTCTTATTAGGTAATGTCTAAAAGTAAACATTTTTCTAGGATTAGAGAATGCTTGATTAGAGGAATTTGGACCGTTAGATATAAATAAAAAGAATGCTTTCTTATACTTTTCAAGGAATGATGCATAGTGGAAAACATCCCCAAGGCTTGTGGATCCTATGACTCAACCTAAATTATAATGTCACACATAAGGCCAATAAAAATTTATTAGCTAATGACCACTTCTAAACAATGTTATTTGGTCCTAACTATCAAATTCCTAAAATATTTATATACTTAACCATTTGTATATTTCTTTGCATTAGATCATCAAATATTCATGTAATTTTTATCTCATGATATCTTGGACAGTATTTGGCCCTAATCAACTTCTTCATCTCAATCTAAGTAAGCATGTGTCTAACTAGCCTTATATCTAAAAAATATTAAAATAGCCAATAAGTTGTATTATAGAAAATGAGGTCTTTTGATAATCATCCATTTTAATCTAAACTTATGTGGCTAGGTTCATGACTAAGTCATAAATCCTATTAAACTTATCCCTAGTTGATAAAGCTAACTCTTCCACTCTTCTACCCAAATTATCCATTTGATTTTTCCTAGAAAATTTAGGAGTCGTTTCGTCACAAAAAAGGAATGCTATATGACACTTAAAAATTTTTATTGTGGTTTTAAAATATGCAATGATACTTTTTTTATTTTAATGAAGTAAATATAAATGACAAATTAATCTAAAGTTTATAAGCCTACACTAAGTACAAACACAATTGTAAGAAATTAGAATAATTTAAGTAAATTATAATTTGAATTAAACCATAAAGATCCAAATATAAGTTTTCCTATACTAATATGAATCAAGGTAATGGTTTAATTTATTTAGTGAATTATTCTCTTATTGATGTGATATAATACAAGTCAACTTAGGTTAGGGTATGGTTAGGTAAGATCATTAGGCCAATGTAAGTGGAGCCAACGAATAACACAAGTATATAGGTTCAGAGAATTAACTCAAACATGCAATCTACCCTTTGAATTTCAAAGAGAAAATAAAATATAATAAAAAGAAATTTAGCAAGTTTAACTCTAGAGAATCACCTATTTGGATTTCAATTCCACTCTTTGTAATTACTTTACCAAACACTCCAATCCTTTTGGTGCTCACTTTATAAATCTTTCCACCAATCTATGTCTTGATACCTATCTTGTGGGCTGGGGATAGGTCACTTGTGGTGACCCGATTGATAAATTAGGGGTCTTTCAAGATTCTTAAGAAAAAAAATAAAGGCTTTTTATTGTTTAGTTTGGAGTGGTATATAAGTTACACAAGTGTTTTGTGTTAGCCAACATAAGATAGAAAGTTGAATCAAATTAGACACAACTTCAAGCAATTAGAGCTCCTACATATCTTTAAATTACATTAAATAAAAAACAAATTTATAGACAAAGATGTTTAGCTATTATCTAGAAAGTTTCCTAAATTTTTGTAAGGTGTAAGTGTTTATCTTTTTCTTTTATCTTTTTCTGAATTACTCCTAGGACTAGGCACTAAAAATAATTATTTGGTTAAATATCAAGAATGATAATTTGGGTAAATTAAACTTTTTGAAGTTGTGGCTTTAAACACTGAATTAACACTTCTATTTTTATAAACACTAAAACAAATATACACAAACAAATCTCTACTCCCTTAATACATGACACAAAACTACATAAAACTACATACAGTTACATATAACTTTTTTATAAACATTGAACATAACATATAATTAATTTAAAAGGAAAAGGGATAAAAATCTTCAACTTATTCGAGCAACATTCTTCTTTATTGGCTTACTACATATAGTTGGACCATTTTTTAGTCATTTTGTTCTTGGTCGACCTCTTGTGATTAGACCTTCTTGTGCTTCTTATTCTCCTTGTGCTACATCAATGTATGTTTTAATTTATTCTCATACACATCCAAAAATAATACCAATCACAACTTTCTTCTTTAAGTTGGTTTGAATTGGTGAGAGCTCTCAAAGTATGGAAGGTTCTCTTATCATATTTTTTGTACAATCAACTTAATTTTGTGGTTGACCATTATGAAAATATAATTTATTTGATGACTCAATCATGCAAATTAGACAAGTAGTTCCTCTATCTAAGTAATAAAAGGTAATGGAAATTAAATTCGATGTAGCTTTTGAAAAGGTTAAAGTTACATCCACTAAGAAAATTTCATTTCTAACATCATAGAAAGAAAAATTATAGATTTTTTACAGCATTTTCAACAGACTTTTCTATTGGAAATTACCAATAGATGTGTCAGCCAAAAATATTTTTGATGGAATTACCTACTACGGAGGATTTCATGTTTGAATCACTTAAACTCGACTGAATTTCTAGTGGATTAATCTGTCTTAATGATTTATCGCAGATTTTTTAGTAGAAAATTTGCCAAAAATCATTAATAATAGGGGCGATGAAACCTGCAGCCCTCCCCCCTCTGCCCACCCAAGCCATTTCCTCTCTCTCTCTCTCTCTCTCTCTCTCTCTCTCTCTCTTAGTTGGCGATGAAAATGGAGCTATGGCTCACCAATTTGCATCCAAAATGAATCTATTTTCTTCTTTTTCTTTATATAATCAAAAGTATACCTCAATCTCTTCCTTCGATTGTATTTTTTTTTCATGATTTAATCTGTTGGTTTGTGAGAAATAGAAATTTGAAATTTTGAGATTTCTGTGATTTTTAGATTAAATCTTCTCCAAATTTATTTGAATTTGTTAAATCTTATTTTAAAATATCTATTTGTGTGTAGATCATTAATTGCACATATTAGGCTTTGTACTTTTTGTAAATTTTATTTTAAAAGTTTAAGCCTAATCAATATTCTAATTTTATGTGTAAAATTATTAATTACATAATTTTTAAAATTTTTATGCATTTATTTAAGTTTCACAATATGTGTCAGTTTCAGTTTTATAAAACAAATGCATTTGGTAATTATATGCTACTATAGCTAACTACTAAGTTATAAAAAAAATTCATAATGAATGACTTAGAAACTTAGGGTGTTACATAAAATTAGCTATTTATTATGCAATCAATAATACTTATGTAACTAAGATAGAATGTTAATTGAATTCCCACATTTTTTAATTTACCTAGCTTATGCATATCCATAGTGAGAGATCATGAATGTACAATAGATCACTGTTGACCTCATTTTTGAATTAGGTTTATATCAACTTAAAATCAGTTATTAGGAGGTTCTAATTTCAAATAGAAACATCCTAATTCAGTACTTATGATACTACACTTAGTGTCCTAAAGAATCAACTTAAATTTTCAATTTCGATTAACTCAAATCAAATCCAATTAATTCAAACTAAAATTTAATCAAAATAAAATTCAAAATCAATTAATCAAACTCTAAATCATTTAATCATTAATCCAAAATGATTAAAATCCAAATTAAATTTAATTTCAAACTACTTTGAATTGATTTTGAATTGAATCAAGTTTGAATCAATACATATAATTTGGACTCAACTCAAGTGATCAATCTGAGTTAACCAACTTAAGTGATCAATTTTAAAAATTGATCAATTTAGATCAACCAAAATAATTCAAATAAATTAAATTCAAATGAAAATCCAAACATCATAAAATCAATGCATTTGATTTGAGTTCAAACCCCAACCCAAGTTAAATGGATTCTAGGATAAGCTCAAATTCACTTAAGTTTAGAAAAGGGCAGCCATGCATTAGTGATGAAGCCATATAACAATGGGAAATCAAAACCAAAAGAAAAAGAAATAAAATGAAAAAAAAAAAGAAAGAAGGAAAAAACCCAAACTCTCCTCTCTCATGCAACACACCTCACGCACTCCACCTTTTTCCATGCAAAAGAAAACAAAAGCGACCTCTATGGTGAAGGCTGCCTTTAAGTGATAACAGCCAATCAAAGGAAAAGCCAAGAGAGAATTAAAGAGAAGGAGCCGAGGAAAAAAAAAAGGAAGAAGAGAAAGATAGAATGGAGGATTGGCCAAGCTAGAAAACCTAGCAAAGGGCTCTTGGCCCTCTAATATGAACATCCCAACATGTTCACAAGGCCAAGAGAAGTTGGTACCACCTCTTGGCCGGCCTCTCCACCACCGGTGGTTGGAGTTCAACCACCAATATCCTTCCATATAGAGCTCTTGACCACCTATGGAAAGTGGGGAGGGGAAGCCTACTCCCTCCCCATTTTTATTCCAAAAGCTTCAACAAGGCTAGGGAAGATGTTCTCGACCATGACCCGACCCCCTCGTTGCTAGCATGTCGACAAATGGACAAAGGCCGAAACCCTTCTAATGGTGAAATCCAAGATAGGGGGTTTCAACCCAATTGAAACTACCAACACATTCTAGAACTCAAGGTGATCCAAAATGAAATTCCAACTAACCTCCTCACCACCGGCAAACCAAAAAATGACCAATGCCACCTCAACCCAAGCGTGCGTTGGTCTATGGAGCGATCCAAGGGGAGCCAAGCCATGAAACTTTGAGCACACGTTCGTTGGGTCAAGCTGAAGCTAATGGAGTCGGTATCATCATCAGCGTTCACCAGAATCCAGATATGCATCTTCCCCTTCCTCTAGGTCATCAATTTTGGAGCTTTATGAAGAAAATTGGTTCTTCAATTGGATCTATCCTCTAAATCAATCCTTGATCATTTTGGGATTGAAATCATAGCTGGATTCGTCCACTATCACCGAAGATTAGGGAGAAATCACGGACGGTGTCCATTTCTAGTTGGCAAGCTTCAGGATTTAGTCCCGACCGTCTGATCCTTCTCTTAGGATTGGACGGGTCTAATCTAGGCAAACTGTTTGATTAAATCCCTTAAGGACCACTGGAGCGATGAAGATCGGCGACATGGGGTCCGGTGTCTTGATGTATGCCATGCGTCATGGACCAACCACATGTGACAAACCGTTCGTGCAAGCATGACAATGAGCATGGACCCACTTAAAATGGTTAAATACCATTAAACAATAGTTTAACAATTAATAAAAAGTAGCAAAAACTTCTAGAAATCATAGAAAAATAAACAAAAATGAGAAAAAAATGCAAATAAAGGTTCTATGGATTCATCTTGATGAGAGGAATCCATAAAATTAAAATTCCTAATTTTTATTGGGTATTTTTGCCTTAATTTTAGTTTAATTAAAAAAACATTAAACCCTAATTTGTCCCTAACCGCTAATCTAATTAAGATAAAACTTTGAGAAAATGAAATTAACCTTAAAACACACCCTCTGAAAATTTTTGATGATTTAATTCACCGTAATTTATGAGAAACAAAATTTTCAATCCTAAGCCATTAAGTTAATAAAATAAATTAAAATTAATGAAATTAACTTATGGCAATGATCCAAACAACCTTAAATCAACTTAATAAACCTCAATGAACATTAAAACATCATTAAAACTCAATTAAACTTAATAATCCTTAAATTGACTTAATTAACCAATTAAATGAATTAAACAATTCAAATAATTAACTAGAACTTAATTAAATCATAATAAATCAAATAATAATAAAAAATTATTAATGAACCTTCATTGGAAACATATTTCAATGAGGAACCCATGAAAAATAAAATCCTTAACTGAATCTAATTAAATTAAGCTTAATTTAAGTTTTAATAAAATATTGAAACCTTAATTACACCCTAATTACAAATCTAATTAAGATGAAACTTTGAACACATGAAATTGGCATGTAACTCCACTTGCCAGAAAAGTTTCAAACCCAATTGATCTCTAGATTAGGAGTTGTTGAATTTCTAAATCCCTAGATAAATTTTAATCAAATAATGGATTAAGAAAATCCCTTAATTCATTAAATCATTTGATAACTTAAACTAATCCTAATCAAACATTAGAAGACTCTTAGGTAATGTTTATTAACAGTCCTAAGCTAAAGAACGTAAACAATTACACATTTTAAAGATGATTAAACTTAATAATCTATAAATAAAAAATCAAATGAATGGAATTAATTAAATACCTAATTAATCTTAACAATTGAAATTAATCCAATCTAAGAATAAATATAAAACCTTAACCTAAGAACATTAGGTTAACATAAATTGAACTAAATCAACTTAATAGCTTAATCTAAAAGGATAACACAAACATTTTACATAAACAAAATAAAATGAACCAAATTAATTTAAGTAAATTAATGCAAATGAAACTAAATAACATAATCAACATATTATTATGTTAAGAATCAAGCCAAATCAGCATTATCTTAGAACTTGAAATTTATAAACATAGGATTAAGATTTAAAGAAAATTAATTAAGAAAAAACTTAAACTTAAACTAAATCTAATGAAAATCTAAGCAAACCATAGGACAAATAAATTCATAATCAAACTAATTAAATCAAAGATAAGAACAAGAATGAAACAATTCAACTTAAATGAAGTAAAATAATGTGAACAAATAAACATATAACTTAAACCATTAAATCAAATAAAAATTACATAAACATTGAATAAACATAAATGAAAGAATATAATCACATAAGAACTAATGAACTTAATACATGAATTTATAGTTGAACAATTTGTATTAAGTTAAATCAATAAAACATAAACTTTAACCTAAATATTTTCAAATAAACATAAATTAAATTAAATAAAATTAACATAACCAAACCTAATGCAAAGTTAAAACAAAAGTCAAACAAAAGAGATGAACCAACCTAAATGAAATGAAACCAACATAAATCAAATTGAATTAATCAAAGTAAAAGTGAACCAACTTAAAGAAATTAAATAAAAACTAAAACTTTAATTAAACTCCAAGCTAACAAACTTACAACTAAAATAAATATGATAAAATATCATTAAAGAAAAGAAAATATTAAATACCTTAAGTTAAAAGAACTTAAAGGTTGATGAAACACTAATAATAATTCAACTTTAACTTTATAAACTCATTAACTAATTAGAATCAACTCAATTAAAATAAACTAAAGTCAACATAAGCCTAAATCAAAATAAACCAAATCAAAATGAACAAATTAAATGAATCTAAATTACAAAAAGAAAAGAAAAGAAACAAAACCAATCGAAACATAAATAACATCAAAATGATTAATTAAGATAATTAAGAATCTTAGACTTTTGGAAAACTTCATTGGGATTTAGGATGTGGAAGAAAATGAGTTTCACCTAAAAAGGAAATTCATTCTATTTCTCATTCTTTAAAACCTAAACAATTCTTTAACCAAATAAAATGAAATAAAATAGAAATTAAATCACTAAACCATTTGAATTGAAACCACCTAAAGGTAAAAATTAATCAAATTCAAACTTCAAATTGAAACTTGAACTTAAAGGAGCCTAGCAAAGCCTTGCCACACAAACCCCTCTTTTAAATACACTAGATCATTTAGGTCACAGACTCTAGCTCTAGGTTAGATTGTTCTGTGATTTTCTTTAATTTTTTGTGCTATGTTGTGTTGTGCTTCACATGTCTGTGTGGTGTATTACTTTAGACTGGATGCCTAAATTGGTTTGTTTGTTAGACTAGATGGTATGGCGTTCCTTTTAGAACTAACAACATTTTCTATAGGAGATTGTGTTAAAAGGGATCGCTGTCATAAATCAAAATCATAAAATTATTGTTTGCTTGCAGGTGCTGAAAAATCTCTTAACATAGTCCATAGGACAAGTGGGCTTAGCAAGCAACTAATACTAAGCTCGTATGTTTAAAATATAACTGTTGTACTATATTTGTATTTTCTAACATCTATTTTGTAGAAATTAGGACTTCTTTTTGAATTTTAAAATGTAAATTTGAGCTTAGAATTAGGTTAGGATCTATGGATTCTAGGATTATGGATGGCTGGTCCCTGGAGATGGATGTCCCTAAAGAAGGAGACTTTCCTAGAAAGAACACCAATAGATCTAAACTTGTAGTTCTAAGTCAGGTTGTATAAGGGTAGAACTTCGCCCATTTTCTTTCTTCACGGGTGTCTGGTACGACCACATCACCTTTTCTTATATTATTTAATTTGGCTTGATTTATTTTGGATGCACAATAGAAACAACATACTTTTTCTAGGTTTCTTCTTGTGCTATGTTTACTCTGTGATGAATGCCTGGACATAGGCTCATAGGATAAACTAAATTTCCTACCCAACTAAATCAATCAAAACATAAAAAAAAATGCAAGGCATAATCTCATATAAAAGCCTAGGCATTAAGTCAAGATAATAAAATATTTAGCAACCCCTTAGCTAGATGTAGTATGTTTAATATCATGCATAATCATCTTATTTCACTCTTGTTAAGGGAGGGCTTCCATCTTTGCTAGATAGAATGAGCTTAACCTTTGAGAGCCTATGATAGAAGAACACCTCTTTCCCTTTTGATTTAGTCGATAACCATTTCCAATTGCATGACATTAGCCATAAATTGCATACCTATGTCCTAAAATGGATCCTGAATCAAATTTTGTAAAAAAATTAAAAATATGCATTAGTTAGATGCATCTTCATACCCTACATGATCTTAGGGATTAGGGAGTGAGTCTAGGTTAATAGATTCCTTTCCTAAAAATGCAACAGCCTAGCCATCTTGCATTCATATGACTTGACTTCATGAATTTAAAATGCGTCTAGGTGGTGTTAGCTCTTCTCTAGGGTAGTCCAAAAGATAATTGAGGATATGTTAGTTCCCTCAAGTGATGAGAATGGTGATATTCTGCGACATGTGTTAATTGTAGATTAGGTTATAAAGCATCCCTTTAAGATTATGTCTTCTTGTCTTGTATTACTAGAATCTAAGTCCTTTAAATCTAAAATTTAATCCCAAATTTGAAGCCCAATCATAGGATAGATGAAATGTCTACTTGGTATCCTAGTATCAATAGACATTTCCTACTTTCTCCCATTTGACTCTTGAAAATAATTCTCTCCAATTCAAATCTCTCCCAATTGAATTTCTAAAAATCAATTCTTTGAAGCTACCTTAGAATTCTTTATAAATAACTACTTATTTCTTTAATCGAGAGTATTCTTAGAAAGAGACCCTTCCTAAGATGAAATTAACTATAGAGGCTTGCCTTTATAGGGAACCATGATCCCAGGTTAAAATAAACCTTGTTCTACTTTTCCATATAGTTCAGGAGAAAATTCTCTGATACACAAAAGACCCATTAGCCTTATGAGTCTTTTTTGAAATGATCAAATCCATTATAGGAAAGCATGTTTATCTTTCGAGATAATATATTTATTCTTTAATGTCGTATTCGGCCATCTAAATAAAATATTCCTAAACTCTACGTGGTGTCATATTTTTCTCCCATTCCAGAGCTCCACCATCACATTTAGGCATAAATAGATTAATTGATGAATTCTTCAGGGGTGTTGAGTACTTTAAACACGTGGCATCTCAGCTTCATATATTTCTGAAGGATAGTTTTAATGCCCATGTGTGAGGCACAAGAATCAAGCTTTCTTAATGCTAGATGAAGTTAGAGCAGAGTTGTATCACGAGGGTTTCCAACCAAATTATTAGTTCTAGACATCACATGTTGAGTTCAAGCCATATGTTGATGCTAATAATGGTGCCTCAATGAGTTATGCATGCCCTTAAGGTGAATATAATTATAGCCATACTTATGAAGAAATGATCTATGATGTTGCTAGAGTACAGTACCCTGCGGAGAAGGAGCCACCTAATAAAGAAGATCAAAAGTTGTATGACTTGCTAAAGGCAGCATAACAACCATTATAGGAAGGATGGATGAACCGTATTGAGCTATCTATGACCATAAGAATGCTAAGTATTAAAATTGAATTTAATGTGCCATGTGAATGCTTTAACCAAATTTCAAACTGCTAAAAGTTACAAGCCCATATGAAAACTTCATTATGCATAGAATAAAGAAGTTGGTATCAAAGCTAAGTCTAAGCTCAAAAAAGTTTACTGTTGTATAAATAATTGTATATTATATTACAAGAATAACACATAGGATATTGAATGCAAATTTTATGGAGCACCTAGGTTCAACCACATAGTAGAAAATAACATAAACATAAGGATGTACTACACAAGCATCTATTCTACTTGCTGCTAACTCCACATTTATAGAGGTTGTATGCTTCCATGCATTCAACCCAGCACATACGATAGCATCACAATAAAGGAAGTGCATCACATATCTTGAGTCATCCACCAAATGAAGAAGTGTGGAATCATTTCATTCATGCTTATCTAGATTTTACAATTGGGCCACAAAATGTCAAACTTGGCCTTTATGTTGATGGCTTTATACAATTTATTCAGTACACATTACCATATTCATGTTGACCAATGATAGTTATGCCATATAATTTACCACTAGTGATGTACATGACAACACCTTATTTGTTCTTGACTTTGATAATTCCTTGGCCACATAATCCTAAAGCAAAGATTGATGTCTTCTTGCAACCATTGATAGATGAGTTAAAAATTTTATAAGACATTAGTATATTGACATATGATATTACTGCAAAGTAAAACTTTCAGATGAACTAGCATTTATGTGGATTATCAATGACTTTCTTGCATATGAAATGTTGTCAGGGTGGAGCACTTCTTGAAAGTTAGCTTGTCCATACTATATGGACTAATCAAAGGCACTCACTCTTAAAAATGGCCAAAAGAATTCTTAATTTGACTATCATCATATGTTCTTCCCTATTGATCATCCATTCAGAAGAAATAAGGATGAATTCATAAAAAATCAAGTTGAAAAAGCTAAGCCACTTCCAAGATTGAGTGGGGATAATTTATGATATATTATTAGTTTTATGTCAACTATAATTGATTTTCTTATTTTATTAGAGAGTAGTATTTTGTGTTAAGGTGTAACTCATAACTGAACAAAGAGGAGTATTTTTTTGGACTAGCTGGTAGCCTACCATTCTCTAGAGCCTACAGATGCTACTCCATTCTGCCAATATCAGACACCCATATGTTTTACAGAGCCCAGGTTTTAGCATTCATTTTCTGATCAGCCCGATACTTCTATGCCCATTAAACCATTGATGACACACATTTTTATTGAGCTAGAGGGTGACATGTAAGCATATTATTAAAATTTTGCTTTTGGCATATTATGGTTCTAATCTTAATTATAATTTTTAGGTTCAATTTATCCAATGAAGCTATTCATAAAATCAGGGACATAATAAGAAACAAGTATGATGCTTTATATGTCTCATGAAAGAAGGTCTCAATTGAGGTTCAATATATATGATTCAGGGAGCTTGAGGTATCATAATAATTATTTATAAATTTTAAATGCATAAGTTGATCTTAAAGCATTAATAACTAGCATTAGTTTATTTGATGTTATAAAAGAATTTTAATTGGTTGTTGGAGTACAACTAGAAGATTAGAAGAAATGTTTAGTTTAGAGGGGCTACCTGCCTATATGATATGTTCATAAGCATATACAAGTCTAGGCGAAGACCTCTTTATATTTGAGAGAACATGTAAGCTGACCTTTGTAGAGTATGGGCCTCCCTAGATTATGTTCACAAGAGGGAGCAAGCAAAACAAATATGAGCTTATGATTGTTGGGGCATGGGCACCTCTCTTTACACTGGAAGTTTAGTTCTGCACACTGAGTATAGATGAAAGATGCTAAGCCATTTATTACTTTTATTAATTGAATATATAATCACAGTTCAATAATTTTATTTGAATGTTTACTAGCTAAAGTTCTTAGGTGAGAGACTACTATTGTTGAATTACATAGTAGAACACATGAGCATCAAGTTGACATGCAGTGGTTGATGTACGATCACGAATATCATACATGAGTTAATTCTTAATTTCTTGAATTATAATTCAATTAACAATCTATTATGATTAACTTACATTCTAATTGCTCGTAGAATGACTACATGAGGCTGAAAGAAGTTGCTAATTAGGGCTCCATTGAAGCAAGAAGTTCTAGTCGGCATTCAAAGCAGTGAGAATATGATATATGAAAAGTAGCTATTGGAGGAAATAAGAAGCAATGGATTTACAACCTAGGCTTATAGGGATTAGCATATGATGCATACCATTCATTCTCTAGAATGAGAGGTCAGTCGATTGATGAGATTGTTCAAAGGAGTGTCATTAAAATGGCCTAGGAGATGGAAGTGAAGATGACTATTCAAATGCAAGTCTGGATGGTTGTAATAGAGGCTAGAATGGAGAAGATAAGTAAAGATAAATACAAGGGGATTGAGCCAGTGATAGTGATGGAGGAAGAGAATGAGGAGTAGGATGGTGAGGAGGAGATTGATGAGGAGCAAGTCTCTATTGTACTTTATTTTGATATGTAAATAAATTATTTAGATGCTAATTTCTCAGACTATTTCATTTAAATGTTTTGAACCTATTATATCATTCCAAAAAAATTTTAAATTTTGAAATAAACTGAAAGAAATGCTTATGATTAGCTATTTATTAGTCTTATGTGGATGTCGAGGGTATGTTATTATTAGTTAAAAAGTTATGAAGTTATTTTGTGATTCTTCTATAGGTGTAAAAATTAGAGCACATGAAAAGCTCTACTTTTTTTTTCATTTCTATATAGGTTTCTATTGGACTTCCAATGGATTTTTTGTCAGTAACTTTTATATGATGCATTAGTAAAGAAATTGCCAAAAAAAATTCAACAAGACCTTTTTCGGTGGCATTTCCACTAGACCATCTCTACTAGAAATTTATTGTGGACAGATCTACTGGGAATGCCATCAAAAAAGGTCATGATAAAAATTTCTAGTGGTTCACTTTCTCGGTAGCATTTCTAGATTGTCTTTCTGCCAGTTCTTCCTGAAGAACTTTCTGGTTGAAAATCTACTAGAAATCCACCATAAAAAATATATTTCTTTAGATTTTCTTTCTGTGAAAAATCATTTCCAACCAGATTTTACCGTCAAGTTGAAATCCATAAAAAAGTGCAAATTACTGATCAGTTTTGGTTGATTACCGACAGATTAGTCCACCAAAAATCTGCAGTTTTCCTGTAGTGCAAATGCCTTTCCACCAAGTAATTTTAAATTAAAATTTTGTTACTATTTTCTTTCCTCTTGAACAGCTTCATTACTTCAATGAATGAACTTCTTTATGATGTCAATAATCATAATTTATCTTCTTATCACATGTTAGAATTAGCAAACATATTAAATGATTCAAAATTATTTAGTAGGTATTATAAATATTAAATTTTAAATTATCTTTTGATGTATAGCATATATGGATTAAAAAAGTAGAGCTAAATGTCCATTAGAAAAGCTCAAGAAATAGCCTAAGATAGTACCTAAGGAACAAGATAAAAGTCCACAACAACATAATAACTAATCCCACTAGGTACATGAATCCTTTCCATTTGTCATATTATATGTCAAATTCTCATTTAATTCAATTATACTAAGATCATTTTTTTTCTTAACCAAGTCTTTTAGGTCTACCTCTACCTTTCTAACATATGCATCTACTCTTCTGGTCATCTGGTAGGCTTTATGTGGCCAAACCATCTAAGGTGACTCTCCCTAATCTTATCTACCACTGGAGCTACTCCAATGTTTTCCCGAACATACTCATTTTGCATTCAATCTCTAAGAGTAAAGCCACTCATCCACCTAAGCATCCTCATCTTTGTAACACTTAACTTAGTCTTATGCTTCTCATTTATTGGCTAACATTCTACACCATAAGTCATTGCAAGTCTTACCACCATCTTATAAAATTTTCCCATAAGTTTAAGTGGAACTTTTCTATCACATAATAGGCCAGATGCATTCCTCCACTTCAACCATCCAACTTGAATTCTAGTAATAACATCTCCATCTATTTCACCATCATTTTGAACAATAGAGCCTAAAAATCAGATCGCCACTCTTATTAATGACTTGTTCTAAAGTCACAACACTACCACTAGAACTTCTACAACTAAAATTACACTCCATATATTCAATTTTAGATCTACTTAAATGAAAACCTTTAGACTCTAAAGTTGACCTCCATAATTCAAGTTTCTTGGACTCCCTCTGTAGTAACAATAAGAAGAATGTCATCGAAAAGCATACACCAGGTACATCTTCTTGTAAATGCCTCGTAATAACATACATAACTAAAGTAAAAGGATAGGAGGGCTTAATCTCCTTGATGTAATCCAACCGAAATAGGAAAATATTTTGTCAATCCTCCTTGTGTTTGGACACAAGTAATAGCTCTAGTATACATATCATTAATGACTTGAATATAACCAATATTAACTCCTTTCTTTTCTAGAACTCTCCAAAGAACATCTCTTGAGACTTTATCATAAGCTTTCTCTAAATCAATAAATATCATATGTAGATCCTCCTTACTTTCTCTATGCTTCTCCATCAAACCTCTTAACAAATGTTTAACATCCATAGTAGATCTACGGAACCAAACTGACAGGAGAAACTTCAGATCACATCGTAAACCTATGCTCAATTACTCTCTCCCATAATTTTAATCTATGACACATTAACTTAATTCCTCTATAATTTGCACACTTTTGTGCATCACCTTTATTCTTAAATATAGGAATTAACAAACTCTTTCTCCACTCATCTAGCATTTCTTAGTCTTTAAAATAACATTAAACAGATTTGTAAGCCAATAAATTCCTTGATCTCCTAAACATTTCCACACTTCTATTGGAATATTATCCGGTCCTACTACTTTTCCACATTTCATTTTCTTTAAAGCTTCATTAACTTCAGATTTACTAATACGACGATAAAAATGAAATTCTCTATTTTTGTTTAGGGTATTAAGGTTGCTAAAATCAATCATACTTTCAGATCCTTCATTGAAAAGTTTATCAAAATACCTCATCCACCTATTTTCAATATCCTTTTCTAAGAAAAGCACTTTATTAGTTTCATCCTTAATACACCTCACTTGAACTATGTCTTTACTTCTCCTATCTTTTTTGTTGGCTAACTTATACATACATCTTTCACCTTCTTTGGTATCTAATCTATTGTACAAATCACTGAAAGCTAAATTTTTTGCATCATATATTGCTTTCTTAGAATCTCTACAGGCCACTTTATATCTTTCCCAATTCTCCGAGTTTTTACATCTAAACCAAGTTTTATAACAATGCTTCTTATTTCTTATCTTTTCTTGCACACTCTGACTCCACCACCAACTATTCTTATTAAAAAAGCTTTTCTTTTTAATTCTCCAAGCACATCTTTAGCAACTTGCTTAATTTCACTTGATATTTTTTTCCACATAAGGTTAGCTTCCTTATGAACATCCCAAATTCTAATTTCTTGTAGCTTGCTCTTAAAAATATTTTTATTTGTGCTCTTTAAGTATCTCCATCTAATCCTAGGATAATAAATTAGTTTATTTTTCCTCTTACAACCTTTCATCTTAAAATCTAAAACTAATAGCCGATGTTGGGTACTTCAATTTTCACATGGAATGACCTTACAATCTTTACAATCTAAACGATCTATTTTTCTTATCAGAAAATAATCAATTTGTGTTTTACTAGATCCATTTTAATAAGTAATAATATGTTCATCTCTTTTCTTAAATAAAGTGTTAGCCACTACAAAATCATAAGCTAAGGCAAAATATAATATAGTCCTACCTTCTTCATTAGTCACTCCAAATCCATAACCACCATGAATAGTTTTAAAATCTTCTACCACTCTACCAACATGTCCATTTAAATCTCCCCCAATAAATACTTTTTCTTCAAGACGTATCTTTTGTATTAATCCCTCTAATTCATTCCAAAATTTTTCTTTTGAGCTTACCTCCAAGCCTACTTAAAGAGCATAGACACTTATAACATTATTAATCTTAGTATTAACAATAATCTTTAAAGCTATAATTCTATCTCCACATCTATTAATACTTATAACATTATCATTCAAACTTTTATCTATAATCACACCTACACCATTTCTAGTTTGACTTTTACCTGAATACCAAAGTTTGAAACCTAAACTATCAATCTCCTTGGCCTTCTCACCAACCCATTTAGTTTCTTGAACACATAAAATATTTATCTTTCTATGAACCATAATATCTATTAATTCCATTAATTTACCTATAATAGTACCTACATTCCAAGATCCTAACCTAATTCTAGTTTCATGGACTAACTTCTTTGCCCGCATCCGTCCATAATGTGGGAACCCTTGCTTATTTAACACTACACCAGTCGATTGACATTTTTTTCACTATATTCAAGCCATACAATGCATCATTTCTAGGGGACACCCTAGCATTAACACAATGATTTAAAGGATTCATGTCATGATTATTTTGACAAATTTTATGGGTCACCTAACTAGCAAACCCTCCACTTTTATCGACTGACAATAATGGTGTTAAACATGATAAAAGTCTAATAAAAAAATTATTAAATTTTGAATTTTATTTTTAAAATATGGGTTTAGATTCTAGAAGTTGAAATTTATGAGTTCTTTGAATATATATGGCTGATTATTATTTAAATAATAAAAGATAACATAAATTGATGAAGGTGTTTGACATTTCATTGACCACCCACCTCATTTCCCCCAAAATTTTTCATCTTCTTTTTTCTTGAATGTTTCTCATCATAATTCTTATAAATATAACTAGTATATTATAAAAATGTTTAGTTTTAGAATAATAAAAATATATTTGGAGAATTTCTTTCTATTTATGTTAATGCTTGATTTCTAACTTAGCCTTTCCTTGGTTGGATTGATCTTTATCTTATATGTGCTCTTTTACGCCCTCTCAAAGCTTCTTCAAATGCTTCTAACATTCTCTCTTATAATTTAATTAATCTATAAGTCAAGCCATCCATCAAACAATTCTTTAGACTAATTCTAAAACCTTTTTGAATGCTCACAACCGAAACTAGGTGAATAGCTACTTAGTCTTGACCATTACACCATTGCAATGACTTAAATTTTATGAAACTCTACCAAAAATTCTAGATATTAGGCTTGCATATGAAACTAATGCTCCACCATCATTTCAACTCATTTGGACTACCTTAATTTCTTTTCCAAAAGAGTTAATTCAGATCAGCCTAAACTAACCCAATCTTTACTTATTTTGGTGTTCTACTTACTAAGCCACTCTGAAGGTCCCATATCTCTACCAAGAACTCCATATCATAATAAAGCATCCTAAGCTAACTATAAATTATAATTTCCATATACTCAATCACTTCTCTACTACAAACTCTCAATCGCTCCTCAAAAAATTAAACTAAAACCTCACATCAAGGATCTTCTACCATAATCTTCTTTTATCCTTGATAATGGATGTTTTTTTTTTAAATATAAGTATTTAATGAATGGATCTAGTTAATTTGAGGTGATTTTAACTTTTGTAGAATCTACTTCTTTATTTCCCCAATAGGAGAGTTTGATGGTTGGTGGTTAAGATTTCCATTCTTTTATAACTTATCTAACTATTTAGTTTATTTTACAAGAATTTATTTAATTTGATGTTCTTCAAATTTAGATTTAGATATGACTTTAGTCTATGTTTGTATGTATATACATTAAGTTAATTCTTACATGATGTCTTTTATGTGCTTTGACCACTACATCTGTCAAGTTAGTCGACATCACCTTTATCCCTTGGATGATAGGTCTTTCCCATCTCATGGATAAACTATTTGTTACTTCCAGTGACTTTTAATGAATAAGGATACATTGCTTAGCCATTTCCTCTGACTCCAAAGCATTGACATTGAATACTAATGCTCATTCTCTATTATTCCTTCTTTATGATGCTTTATTATTTATGCTAAATGGATAGAGATTAAGAAAGTTTTCTGCCATCATTTCATTTTTGGGTGATGCAACAACTAAACCTATATTATTTGTATCCTTTCTTATCCTTTATTGATGTGGTCGCTGAGATCATTAACCTTTCTCTATTATAACCTTTTTTTATTTGGACATTCCAAATTAACAATTTGAATTAGATTAATGCTTTAATCTAATTAAATAGCATGTACGTATTATCCCTTAGGAAGTCAAAGAAAATGCAAAGTATTATTATAAGCATCCATTTGGTAAATTAGTTAAGATCTCTATGAGCCATTGATAGTCATTCAATGTATTAGCCTCACCTTATTATAATGAGGACACATGAGTGTTAATAATTATCATTGCAAACCTAAGAGAAGGGTAATGCAAAATAAACCTTTTTATATTTATTATTTTGTGTGGTCTCATCCCAATAGTCATCACCAAGCATTTAAGTTGTTATCCCTTTCTCAATTCTTTTACCATGAATGAAATGAAAGGATCGATATCACCTTATCATTATCATTAGATTAAGAATCGTAGTTTTAGGTGTCAAATTTTAATGCTCCTTTACTTAAAAAGGCTTAGTTTTTTGCACCACTTATTTAAGTTATTGACCATATCATTGCACCCAATAATATTTAAGGGTCAAAGGAATCACAAAGAACAACTCTTTATAAGATAAGCTTGACATCTACCACATGGGGGTGTGGCTACATTATGCAAAGTACTAACATTTTTTTCTTGACATTCTATTGATGTAATAATTTGACAATTAGTCATTGTTCCTCCAACAACATTCTTACTCATTTGTTATGGTTTATATTCATACATACCACCTATTAGTCCTAATTTGGAGCCACTCTACACCAACCAATAAGATTAAGAATACTAAAGCCACTAGATTCCAAACCCTTAGCTTAGGTTTCACTTATTCTTTTGTTAGTTTTAAATCAATATGTTTTTCAATCCGCTAGAGGATAATTAAAATAATGACACAACCATTGGGTCTATTATTATATATACTTATTTGCTTCATACTAATAAGCCTTATTTTCAAGCATTTGTCTACATTGATTCAAATTAGGTAAACTATCTACTAGCTTTGTTTGTATACTTTTTATAGAATGAAACCTTAGAATTTATATTATAACTTGATGGGGTTTATTCATTTTCAAATCATGTGATCTTTTTCTGTGTAATAATAAACATAAAAATTTTAAATTAATATATAATAGTTACATATACCACAAAATTATTGTTAGAATAAGATCTTGAGAAACTCAACCACAAGAAGCTCCACAAAAAATAAATGATCACTCTAATTTAAGAGAATTCCTTTTGAATCATGTTTATAATTTAATTAACTTAGATGGCTTGAGCCATGTTAGAATAAGAAAATGTTCTTAGTGTCACTTATCAGGTAGAAAAATCTAGTTCTTCCAAAATAAAATCTAGTTCTTCCAAAATAAATCCCTAACCTTTAAGACCTCTATGAAGGGCAGCAATATGCTTGGTATAATAATGGCATACATCGAAACTTAAATTACCAATCAACATGAGTACATTTTGGTTGAAAAATATTTTTAGCATCTATATTCTTTATCCATATTTAGGCAATATATAATTCTCTTATGGTGTGTTTTACTTTTAATGTTTAACACTTTTTTTCTTTAGTAATCTTCTTATACTTCCCCTATTAGTTTTATAATAAAATTTAACTTGATTGTAAATCATTTCTACAGTAGTCATCTTTTATTAATATGATTACCTCACTAATTTAGAGAGCATATAGGATTAATGCATGTCCTCATGGTTATTAAATAAAATCACATGTTAACTTGGTAGTGGAATTTTTTTCACTCTTCCTTAGTTGTTGCTAGTTAGTTCCCTATGAAATACTATGGATTTTGGGATTCATTTTGTTTAGGCACACATTCCCCTTATACAACCAACTCTAATAAAGCATAAGAAGCTTTAACTGAACAAATATAAGCTTTGGGTTACTAGGCATAGTGCAAGCCCCAAAAATTATAAGATCTCAATTCTTTATTTTATAATTATATGGTTCATTTTCCAATTAAAAAATCATTCAATGAGACATCCATACATAATAATTTCGTGACATCATTTAAAAAGGTTTTACTTACTTCAAGAAGTTGGATAAATGCTTGTATGTTATTGGGTTCCTTAATCTCTATTTAATGTTCTTCAATGATGTCAAAAATCCCAAATAACTATAGCTTAATTCTAGGGCAATTTTCTCCATAATGCAATTATGATATCCTTCTAGTTCAATAAAATTTTAGTAATATCCTTAGGATTACCTTTAAGTGGTTTATAGATTTTTTGTTAATGGCTTTGGTCATTCTATTTGACATTATCTTCTTTCCATTTATTGAAATAAATAAATAACCCTTTTATATTCAATCTTATCTCTATTTTGTGCCCTTTAATAATTATTCTTTCTTGATTTATGATATGGATTCTTTCTACTCATTTATAGCAAAAACATAACCGGCTAGATGAATCAAGAAGGGATATGCTATCTAGTTAGCAAGAGTGTGTTAAAAGATATGTCTACCTGATCATCAAATAGTTTTCTATAGAAGCATGAGTCTAATCAAGCTACATTATTTTTAAACTAAGATGCAACACATTTTAGTTATGATGAAATCCAAGAAGTGCAATTATAAAAGAGAAACACTTATTATCATATCTCCTAAAGCTACCATATGTGGGCTCCAAACATTTACACCAGCTCTCAAGAGAGAATTTTTGTTTCTTTACAATAATACAATGTAGATTACATTATAAATAAGTCATTACTTAGATATTTAGCTCTCATTTTATGAGGACTTCATATCTAATTTTAGATTTTTCATAGGCACAAGCTCTCATGGTTAACTAACCTCCTAATAATAAAATAATTTTTTTAATAAGGCTAATCATTAGTCACTCTAAACTTGGCATATAATAGTGGTGGTTTAAGATTTAAGATTAAAAAAGTTATAATTCTTAATTTAATGCCAATGATGTGAGAATGGTGATGAACCCAATAAAGAACTTATGATTTTGACATCTCATATTATTACGATCTCTATTCTATTTTGTTAGAAGAGGTAGGGGACTAAAGGTAACTAAAAATCATTGCTAGCAATCATGGTTTGCTTCATCTAAGGGGACCTTCTATACTTAGGATGTATGTATGTCTAATGAAATACTTTAATGTCAACCTTAGTTACACCATAAGTCTCATGGCTTATCTCTTTGATTTTGATGATAACAAACTTATGGTTAGATATTTAATGTATTTATTGTTTCAAGTTTGTAAGAATTGTTGCATTGGTTACACAGATAGATACCTACATCATTATGTCAACTAATGTCGAGTCACCCTAGATGAGATAAGTCAAATACAACAAAGCTTGGGAAACATATCTCAAGATCGTTAGTGTTTGTTTTATCTTAGAACTCATATAGGGTATTCTCAATCTTATGCTTTGATAATTAGGTCACTTATAAAAATCAAATATATGCATTCTAAAATTTCAAAAAAATGATATTTATTATATAAATATAATCTAACTTTCATCATCCTAATTTAAAAAAAATATAAATTACTATTATATATGTTTTTCCATAATTTTTATATGTTATTAATTAACATTTGAATATTTGATAACTAATTATATCACATTATATGAGTCAATTGAAGACATGATTTAGTTTTATTAATTAAAAAAATATCATTTTTAATTAAATTAATACATTGGCTTATAATAATATAATTACTTCATGGTTATGTCGTTGTATAATTGGTCATATTTAATATAAATATATTTTTATTTCCTTGATGAAATTGTCATAAATCATATATTTCAAAATATTTCATATGGCTGAATTTTACTTTATCATACTTTTATATTTTGATTACATACTATACTAGTTCTATTTCATGTAATGAAAGTTTATACCATTATATAAATGTATAAATGAAATTGTATATTATTTATTCCAATTTAATTCATATATGCAATCTACTTAAATTGCTTCATCTAAATTTACTCCTCATGCTTGACCAAGATTTTACAACTTGGAATTTTGAAGCCATCCACCACCAATAGCGATCATCCATCTCTAATACCAATCATAGACCATTATTAGCGATCGTTACAATTTGACCACTATCATAATGATATTATAACCTTATTCTAAGGTTATTAGCGTATGATTTCTATACACAATTTTGTTACAATGTTTTCACCACTCATGAAAAAGAGTGAAACTCTCTATAACTAAAAATATATAGTAGATTATTTTGATTGGGCTATGTATTTTCCTTTTTTTTTTTGGGATTTTTTCACATAAAATTTTGAGATTTCATAAAACTATCTATGTATGTGCTGGACTTTCATCCAAAGTTAATCCTCAAAAAATTTCACTTTACCAACATGAATTTTCTAGCACTCAATAATAAGAAAAATAATAGATTTAAAATAAAATAAAATTATTGCCTATTAAATATGCCAAAATTCCTTTTTTATTTATTGTAAATATTTTTTATGTAAATTAACTATAGCTTCTAAAAATTTTACTTGAATTTTGAGGAGTCAGAAATTATGCATATTTAATATATATATATATATATATATATATATATATATATATATATATATATATATATATATATATATATATATATATATATATATATATATATAAATAATTATACTTACTAAATATTTCAAATGAGTGCATTATGAGTGATAAATAATAACTTTGTTAAAATATTATGTAAATTCTAAATTAAATTTATTTGTTGCAATCTAATTATATGCAATCTTTATTTGTTGTGAGCATTGTTAACTTAACTTCCTCTTATATTTTGGTATGACCAAATTTGATTTTTAATTCAAAAATTTATTCTTTACATTAGCTTTTTTTTATTTGATCAAATCAATTATTAAAGCAAATAAAACTTGCCATCAATCACTCAATGGAAGAAATTTTCTTCTTTGATCATTCATTCAAGAAAAAAATGTTTAATCGTATGTGTACCTATATTAGAATTTGGATAGAGCTTTACTTTATATGAGTAAACAATTTCTTAATATATAATCTTTTGCATGATTTTCATTCTTATGTTTATATATACATTTATATGTATTTAAGATAGAAAGTATAGAGTTTGGACATCCTGAGAACACGAGACTTTAAGTAGCCCCAAGGAGGTCTTAGATTACCTCACTTCCCTAGTTTAATAATGGAATGTACTTACTTAAATCTCTAATACATGTGTATGTATACTTAGCTATGGAATGGAATCCCTCTTTTTTACTAAAAATATATGAATTAACAATCATTCAAGTGTGCCAAAATACACATATGTACATTGTATGAATAAGTATGTTAAATTAAATATCATAAAAATGAAAACATATGCATGTTATTAATGATGAAAAGGAATGATGGAATGTTATCCATGTAATAGTGATTCAATCTCCTTATTCTTAAGATGCCTTTTATGTTGAATATGATTCTTTAAGATTAACCCAAACTTAGGATTAATAAAATGTTTAATAAATCATTCACTAAAAGAAACCAAAGCCATAATAACATATTTTTAGAAAATAACTTAGGATAGGGATGAAGAGGGTCAAACCTCTTTCCTCTCTTTATAACAATTAGATGATAAGTAAATATTAAATGAAACAAAAGAATTTATAAATGAAAATCCACCAATTCTTTTAATAACTTGAAGTGAAATCTCCCCTCATGTGTAACTTGAACAATCCAAACCTTAAACAATCATAATCCTAAATCCTAGCTAAGACATACTAACCAAACTTTAGCACACACATTAAAATACTAAGTTAGCAATTCAAGCTTTAAGTTAGGCTGTTGTATGTTGTGATGTTGTATTTTGTTTTGTGATGTAATATTTTAGACTAGATGTTAGGATTACTTATGTGTAGACTAAATGTTAGGCCGTAATTAGCGTAATAATATTTTCTGCATGGGATTATGTTAAAGTGCCCGCTGAAATAATAAATAAATATAAATGCTTTTGCTTGTAGGTTGCTTATCTCATTTTGCATAATCCACATTAGGAAAGGTGGGCTTGGTTACCCATGTGTAGTGTGCTAAGTCCAAATTTATAGAATATACCTGCTTAGTTTGAATGTTTGTTTTGCTAACATTTATTTTGCAGGTGTAGTTAGATTTCATTTTCCATGTATATGTAATTTTTGCAAATAATATTATGATTAATGCTATGGGGTTCAAGATGAGTAATGGCTAGAAGGCAAAGACCTGAGAGGCCTTATGAATCCTGGAGAAAAACTAAATCAAAAGGAAGAAAGAAAGATGAAGAATGATAACCCCCATAGCATTTATTTCATTGTAATTGTAATATTCTTTTATAATTTGGGTTGTATAAGGGTAGAGCTCGGGTACCCAGCTTCTTTTCTTTTCCAGGGTGTATGACGGTACTCGGCCACACCGGCCTTATATACTTTTACAAAAATTTATGAATGTTTGATTATCATGTTTAGCTTGTGCAACAGAAATGCCATATTTTTCCTAGGTTTCTTAAGTTTGATGATTGAATGTGTGGCCTGAATGTAGTAGGATCTTTAGGATAAAATTAATTTGTCTACCCTCATTAAATAACTCATAACTAAATTATAAATATTACTCACAACCTCACCTTAAAGCTTAGGTTATAATCAAGATATTTAAAAGATGCAGCAACCCCTTAGCTGAATGTTGAATATTATAATATCATGCATAACATCTTGTTTTGCTCTTGAATAGGTAGGGTCTCCATTCTTGCACACTAGGGGAAAGCTTGACCTTTGAGGGCATCCCTTGTAATGAAGAACACCTCCTCCTACTAATTTATCCCATAATCTTATTTCATCATGCATATAGGCATAATTTTCCCAAGCCTTTGTCCAATTGAATGTGTCAAAATAGTGTAAAAGGATTGTAAATTTTGCATTTAGTTTAAGTCTTGTCATCATGCTAGCCATGATCTAGTCTCTTAAGGAGTGAGTCTAGGACTCCAGTTTCCTTACTAATTAAATAATAGCTTAGCTATCTTTCCCTTACATAAGACTAGCCTATATGGTTTTATAGCATAGGAGGTTTTAGCTAGCGGCCACACCAAGTGGTTGTAAGTCCAAAAGAGTTGGGATGGGTTTATCCTCTCTTGTGGAGGTGAACCACTATATTCCATTTTCTAATTAGACTTAGGTAGTGCTTTTAGTTTATCCTAAAGCACCCTAAATTTAAGATCTAAGGCTACTTACTTCTTTTAGGCTACAAGTATAAGCCCTCACCTCTTAAGCATATCCACAATCTTGTGTTGATGGACTATTACCCCTAGTATTCTAATAAGATTTCAACTGAAATAAAATAAATTCTCTTTTTGAAATATATAAAGCCTCATTATAGGGTAGACTAGAGTGATCATTAGGCATCCTAGTATAATGAGTGCTCCCTAATTTTTATCTATCAGAATCTATAAATAAGTCTTTCTATTTAAAATCTTTCACTTGATTCTCAAAATTACCAAATCCTTTGATAGTCTAGCTTTCAAATCTTTGAAGATATTTATTAACTACTTCAATCAAGAGTATTCTTAAAAATTCTCATTTCTTAAGATATAATTAATTATGGAAGCTTGCTTCCAAACAAAACTAAAGAATCCAGTATAAAATAAACCCCGTGTAAAGTAAGTGAAAGATCTCTCGTATATACGAAATCCCATCTACCTTAGGAGTCCTTATTTGGTGATTAGGTTCATTATAGGGTGATGTTTCCATCTTTCATGATGGTATGTCATACCTTGATGTTGTACCCAACCACTTTAATAAGTGCCCTCTAAGATTTATGTGGTGTCCCAATAACTCCAAATTAAAACACCACATGCTTCTATTTTATTGGCCAACATTCAAAGCCATAAAGATTGCATGTGATAAGATTAAAAATTTTGTGAATTTTATGTATTTTAAATGTTACAATATTGCTATTTTCAGGAATTTTAGTATTTTTGATAAAAATTTGAATTTGAATTGAAAATTAGGAAAATTTAAGTTTTAAGGTTTAGTTCTTAGGAACTGTGCAAGGTTGTGCCACATCATTAGAATGAAATAAGTTCTTATGCTACTTAGGTACTTTAAGATAGAGACTACAATAACTAGCCTTTACTCTGAGTAGTGCCATGGTGCTTAAAGGACCCCAAAGAAACCTAAAATTTATGATAAAAGATAGTAATAATAACACCTCAGCATTGAAATAATTGCATCATAGTGCACTAACAAGAGCATGTACACTCTAAAAAAGGACTCACTAAGATACTAGTAACTAAAAAAGTTTTAACCTAAAAATAATTAGCAAAGCACATGGGTGCGACATGTACTAGCATTATAGTGCTCGAACACCAGAACCAGTGCCTAACCACTACAATTGCAACACTGAGGCATGATTGCCTAACAAATAAATTTTGAGTAATTTGAATAGTGAATTTAAGGAGTATTTGATGTTATTTAAGTGAATTATTCAAAATAGTATGAGGGAGAACTTTGAATTCAACAACATCTTAGGAGTAACTGAAATCTATTGACATCATCACAAATCTCATTATACTTAAAGGTAACATGGATATCTAAGACTATGCATGATAGGATCTTGTATAAGTGAAACTCCAAATTGAGAAATTCGAACCATTTAATTTATTGAAGTTTTAGTACTAAATAATTAGCTTGTATTATAAGTCTATTAATTCTTTGATGCACTACATCAAATAAAGGTGCAACATAATCTCTAAGTGGTCTAAGATATTCTACTTCTCTTAGTTGATTAGCCATTTTCAAGTTTCTAAGCTTAATTTTTTTTTCTTTTCTAAGTTTTTTATAAGTTCTTTTTATCTCTGAGTTTAATGACAAAAGTTTAACACTTTTATCACTACACAGATAACAATTAAACATAAGTTTTATGAAGGTGACTAACCATACCAACAATTTAAAATACAATTCAACTAAACAAAATTAACATAAATAAGTTAAATTAATAATTATTTAGCTAGACTAATATTAACTTAATGCAAATTTTTGCCAAACCCTTCGAAATAAAACCAAAAGCTTGACTAGGTTAAAACATGAATGCAAATGCGTGTGCCATTCACGTAATAGTATTATTAGTAAAGTATCATTCCCATGAGAATCTTTTATAAAATTTAAATTATGTTAATTAAGAATCTTATGCTATCCAAATTTTTATCTAACCAAGTCAAAAACATAGAAAAGCTTAAACTACTAAAAATTTTATCGAACTAAGACAATGGCATTGAATGATCCAAAGAGTTTTACTATACCTTGCACTATAAGAGAAAAATTCTTTGGCAAAGCATTATGAGACATAGGATCTAGTATAAACTTAATGTCATTGTCTATATTTAAGAATAGGAGAAGTCCAACCCATTAGTGTAACCCTTCAATTATCAAATAGATCTTTCACTTATCTAAGAGAATTATAGAGGATGTGTTAACAAAGGTTGATAACTTCATTATTTCTTAGTTTTTATTATCTTAGATATGGATGAAGATAAAAACTTCTTAATAACTTTAGAAAAATAATTCTTAGTAATAGGGAGAACTTTAATATATGTACAAAAAGTATAATTGACAATGAGAGTTCAGCATCAAGAAATTACATTTAATAATTTTAATATAATAAAATTCTCTAATGATAAAAATGAAGAGTGTTATTAATTGAGGATTCATTAGAAAAAGCTTTAGTTATAAATGAAAAAGATAATGAGTATGTTCCATTTATTAGATTTCCACTTAATGAATATAAAAAAACATTAGCCTTTAAAAGTATCTATAAGCACTCATAGTATTAAGCCATCAATTATGGTAGCTCTTGAGTTAAAGTTAAAACCCTTACCTAGTAATTTAAAATATGAATAGTTGAGAAAATCATCAACTTTATCTATAATTATTTCTATAAATGAAAATCAAAATAATAAGTTGATATGTGCGCTTAGAGAATATAAGAGGCATTTTGTTGAACTATAGTAGATATTAGAGAAGAATTCTTTGAGGAACACTTACTTTCATTTGAACCTACAGTGATTTCTTGGTATTCTAAAATAATAAATTATCTAGTGAGTGAGATCTTGCCATATTGGTTAACTTATCATAAGAAAAAAAGAGGTTTTTGTATGACGTGAGATTTATTTTTGGGATGAACCATTTCTATATAAGAAATGTTTTGACCAAATTATGAGAAAGTGTGTCCTTGATGATAAGGTAAATAGAATTTTGTGTATATTTCATGATTTTGAATATGGGGGCATTTTGAAGGAAATAAGGTAGTGACTAAATTATTACAAAGTGTAATTTTTTTTTGGCTTACCCTACGTAGAGATGCTTATGATTATGTGAAGAATTGTAACAAGATCCAAAGGTCAAGAAACATTTCATGATGCCTCTAAATTACATATTAAAGGTAGAGATGTTTTATGTATGGAGAATTGACTTTATGGGACCTTTTATTCCCATTTGGAAGAGTACATATTAGTTGTTATAGATTATGTTTCCAGTTAGATGGAAGCAATAGCTACTTCTTCGAAGGATTCTAAGGTTATTTTAATATTTCTAAAGAAAAACATTTTATAAGATTTGGAACACCTAGTCATCATTAGTGATAAAGATACACATTTTTGTGACAAAAATGTTAAATTATTTTTATCCAAATATGGAGTGAAGCCAATTTTATTACATATCATCCCCAATTAAGTAGTTAACTAGAAATATTAAATAGCAAGATTAAGAGAATTTTAGAAAAGACTAGTAGTCCAACTAGAAAAGATTGGTCAATGTTATTAGATGAAGCATTATGGGCCTATAAGATTGCATTTAAGTCTCTAATTAGCATGTCTCCCTATACGCTATTCTTTAGAAAAGCTTGTCACTTATCTTTAGAACTGGAACATAAACCATTTTTTATGATAAAAATTTAAACTTTGATATGAAGGATGTAGATGAGAGAAACTTCTTAAAATTGAATGAATTGGATGAGATAAGATTAGGAGATTATGAAAATGATAGAATTTATAAAGAATGCATTTAAATATAGCATGATAAGAAGTTTCTTAAAATGCAATTTAAGCTTGGGAAACAAGTTTATTACTTAATTATAGGTTAAATTTATTTTTATGGAAATCAAAATATAGATGGCCCAACCCTTTCTTAGACATTCAAGACTTGAAAACTCAAAATATATTTTCGGTAAATGATCAAGAACTTAATCATTATTTTGAGGGTGAGGCAAATTTGCATAAGTTGATTACGTTCATTTATTTTTAAGGATGGTTGATATATTACTTAATCAGGATAAGGACAATAGAACAAGTGCTTCTTAGTATGCAACCCAAGATATAGTATTTTTTTTGTTAATTTATTTGTTTACATGTTATGTGATGTTTATGGAAGTTGTCAGAATCTGAATCTAGGTTGTTCCACCTAGGTGCTAAAATAAGTAGTGTCATGATGCTATGTCATGTTACTGTAGCAAATAGTTTGTTTTCAATCATTGTTCAAAATTTAAAAAAATTATCATGACTACTTTAACTTTGTTAGACACCATGGATAGGCCGATATCACAGTGCTAGTCAATGGTTAGAGAAATCAACAAACTGATTTATGTGCAAAGGATATAGGTTATTAATGAACCTTGACACTATAGACCAGCTCTGTGATGCTCCATTAAATAATCAATTCTTGACATCATTTTTTGTGTGATAATAATGGTTATCAGTTTGTATTTACTAATGAATTTATGGCTTTTGCTAATTTTTTACTGTTGACTAGCACTTAAGCGCTGAATAGCAATGCTGCATTATTGAGTCAAAATAGTACAGATAGTGCCTAGGCACTAGGTAGAACAACATCATAGCATTATAAAACTCTATAAATAGAGCCATATGTTGATTTTCATTATTCAATCAATCCTTAGCCTTTGAACCTTAGAGTCTCTTGCCTTTTCCCATTATTCTTTTTGGTATTTTCTTCAAGAAACCATGCCTTTCAAAGTTATTTAGAAGAGGAAGAAGAATACATATTATGATCCTAAGGAAAGTCATTAGTGACAAGATGATGATAGGTACATTACTACACTTTTAAATAAAAATTTAAATCCTAAGAGGGTTTTATTAGTCTAGGTGGATAAAATGAGTATTGTTACACAAAGAGGTTGAGAATCACTCCCAATCTAACACACTCTATATAATTAGGGAATATTTTTGCTAATGCCAAGGGAAACATGGATTTCAAAATTTTGTTAGGGACAAAGATATAAAATATAACATATATACTACCTAATACAATGGTTACCCTAATTTTGATGAGATTGTTAAGTTCTTTACTAATTGGGAATCAAATATTTAGTAAAGAGCAGGGAGCAGAAATTAATAAATTTTCCTACTTCTGGTATGACTAAAAATGCAAATACTTAGCATTATTTCATTTTTTTTTTGCAAGTTAATGCCTAGTGAAAATGTTAGTGAGGTGACCAAAGATATAGTTTTTCTTAATTTTATATTTTAAAAATGTTTTTTAATAATGTAGGAAAAGCTATTCATAATTTTATTTTAAATATGATTTAAGGTAGCACTACTGTAGGTTATGGGCACCCTTTTTTACATTTTTTGACTTTATGTTTTAGCTGGGGCTTTAGGTGGCCGTAAAGAGGAATAATTAGTTTCTATAGCTCTTATGTTTAAGGAGAGGATTAAAGCTCTAAATTTGAAGTATAAACCTAAAGAGAGCTCATGTACACCACCTTATTTACCCAAATCCTCTAAAATTATGAGTAGCTACCTAATCTAAGTGAACAAGAGATAAATCTATACATAGGGCTGAGGAAATCAACAAGTAGAAATAAGAGAAGAAGAGAAAAATTGATTACTGCATGGACCAACATTAGTAGTAGTTTGCTTATATAACTAATTATAACTCAATCTTAGCTCAACTATTTCATAATTGTCTGTTGAATGTTAGTCTTGACTGTGTTTATTTCTTTGAAGTGCCATAGTTTTAGCTTTATATAAGCTAGACTCAAGCAGTTGAGGAAGACGAAGAAGTAGAAGAAGAATAATGAATGAATGAATGAATAGTACCAAAAGAAGAAGAAGAAGGGGGAGAGGAAGAGTCAAAATTTTATATTTTTTATTAGTTATTATTTTAGTTATTTTATTTGCATAATTTATTATTATTTTTTATGACAGTTTTACTTTTGTTTTTAATATCATATAAGAAATTGAGTTTGGGAGAGAGTTAGCTATTTCTTAGTCTAATAAAATTTTAGTATCTATGTGCAATGCTTGGGAGCTATAATATGCAGCACCATGAAATTATTATCTATTTTATTTTATTTTTCATAATTTACTAAAATGTATAATTCTTGTTATTGCTTATTTAATTTAATTTTATGTCATTTTTTGAAAGTTGAAGTGTTACTTGAGAAGCAAAACATTAGAATTAAAATCAATTAAAAAGATTTTAATTTTAGAACTTCATCAAAATTTTAATCTATGAATTATAACTTAAAATATTAATAATAAAATCCTTTCTACAATGCTTTATAATATTGAGAATGTTCTAATGAAGGTGCTAAAGTGGACTCCATCATTTGATTATAGCACTGAGCCACCAATTTTTTCTGTTTAGATCAAGTTTCCAAATCTTACACTACATCTTTTCAACAAATAGATTCTTTATTCTTTAGCTATAATTTTTGAGAAGCCACTGAAACTTGACTTGCCAACCTTTAATTTTTCGAGGGTCCTAGTTGAGATGGATATAACAGCCTCATATGTAGATGAAGTGAGGATTTGTTCACTAATAAATGAGTACTACTAAGCTATCATTATAGAACAAAAACCCCATTGTTCTTCTAAGTGCAAGATGTTTGGACATGTAATGGAGAACTACTTTATTACAAATCCTAAATTGAGAGGGAAATGAATTGAAAAACACCAAAAAAAAGTAATTGGTAGCCAAACATTGATATAGTCTGTTTAACTTAACATCAAAAACAACTTATCCAATTGAAGAATAGTGAAACAAGGAAGAGGCATGCATCATAAATGAAATACAAACATTTATAGTTGATGTGATGACTGATTTCAATATTCCCTAAGGAAACCAAGAAAATGTCATAATAATAGTTGATTCTATTGAGGAGAGCAATGTTCAACACCCAATGGACATTCATAATTAACCAACAAACCTCCAATTACATTGCAATTCCCATACTATCGTAAATTATTAATTTCTTTACAAAACTCTACATGGCATTGATAAAAAGATTGGACTATTCAGATATCCAAAAGCATAAGAAAATAGGCATTGAGGAGCTAAAATATGTAAATCTTGATGCTATTTCATCACTTATAAGCACGTCAACTACTAGTATCCTTAGAAATTTAGATGATTGGATATTTACTAGAGCCACAAGGGATAAGAAATACATTTCCAATGACTAATTTCATGATATGAAATATTAGGGACATTGCTAAACCAAAATCTTTTGAACACTTACATTTAGTTAAAATTTATAAATTGGATAATTTTGCTATTTTGGTACCTTTATTTCAACCCAATAGTTCTGCTAAAATTGATAGATTCCTTAATAATTTTAATTGGATGTTTAACTGTAATGGAAAAATATGGCTTTCTAGAAGAGTAATTTTCAGATAAACCTTTCATTCACATTCATATCACCTATTATAATCATACATTTTAGGCAATGATAGTATATGCTGCATGTTGTAGAGACTCTAGAAGGGATTTATGGCAAAAAATCAATTTTCAAGATAGTTGGCTTGTGGGGGTAGGGGGCGGGAGGTGGGGATTTTAGTATGATTGCTGACACATCTATGAAAGAAAGAGGGAGAACACCGAATAATGTTGTTTTAAGAGAATTCTCATAGTACATAATTGAAGCATGCCTCTTGGATGATGGTTTCAATGAATGCCCATTTACCTAGTCTAAAGTATAAACTTTCGAACAACTAGATACAATACTAGTTAATTTGAATTGATTTAGCAACTTTGAGCACACAAGTGTTCAAACTCTCAATAGAGCAGGCTCTAACCATGCTTTATTACTTTTATCTATCAACATACTATCAAAACTTAAACACTTATCTTTTAGATTTTTAAATATATGCACACAACATGATAAATTTATTGATTACCTCATAATGCATGGTGCATTAACTCGAATTTAAATCCATGGATTAAATTATGGAACTTCAAGAAAATCAAGTAGCCCATCTCAAAAAAGTGGAATTCAGAAATATTTTGTAACATCAGCGTGCAAGTTCTAAATGCAAAAAGTACTATTTATAGCCTTGAGATTTTAGTCCTCAGTGAGAACCACCTTGATACTAACCATAAACAACATATAACACAAATAAAGCTACAAAAACTTATCACCATGGAGGAATCCTTTCATAGACAAAAAGTTGTAATCTAGGTTCACGGATGAAGACTAAAATACTAAATTCTACCATGCTTGCATAAAGTGATAAAGAGAGCACAAGGTCATATTAAAAATCAAAGACACATAAACTTAGATGACAAATATGAAGGTACATTGCAGCTAGTGGCATAAACTATTTTTAGAAATTATTCCAGCTAATATGACTTTGATATCCAAGTTTCAAGAACATTTATTTGAGGGAAATAGGGTAACCACAAAATTACTCAACATGTCTTTTATAGCTGGTGAGATTCAAATTAAAGTAGCTTGGGATTCTTCAAATGGGTTAAAATACAGTAAGTCTAGGTGGCTTTTCCACACATTTCTACCAACACACATGGAAGTGGATAAAGAAGAATTTTATTGATGCCTTTCAAGCCTTTTTAAGGGGATTGAACATGCATAAGTACTTCTGCTTATCTTCTATATCACTGTGGTGTTTTTCTTTAGAGTCGTAGGGACAACACATAGATCTTAGGGGATACTTATTGAAGTGATTGAGTATGACATTGAGATATGATGTATTATCTTGAAAGATAGAAATATCACACTACAATAGACAAAGTCACCTAATAAGGACTCCTAAGGTAGATGGGTCTACATATAAACCAGGGATCTTTCCCCTACTTTACATGGATAAATAAATTAGGGTTTATTTTATGCAGGGTTCTTTAGTTCTCTATGGAGGTAAGCCCCCATAATTAATTGCATCTTAGAAAATGGAAGTTTCCTAAGATCACTCTCGGTTAAAGTTATCAAAAAATATCTCCAAGAGTTCAATGCTAGACTATCAAAGAATTGGTTGTTATTAGAAATCAAATGGGAAGAGTTTAAATAAGAAGACATATTCATGGATTCCATAGGAAGATAAGTAGAGAGCATCCAAGATACTATAAAGCCTAGTGAACGCTCCAATCTACCCTATGATGAGGCATTTACATTTTTGAAGAGGAGAGTTTATTTTTGTTTAAGTTCAAATTTTATTAAAGTGCTAGGACTTATAGCCCAGCAACCAAGATTATTGAGATGCCTAAGAAATGAAGACTTATACTCATAGCAAAAGAGAAACAAGCTACCTTAAAACTTAAGTCTAAAATATTTTAGCACAACCTAGAAGCATGACCTAAGTCTAATCAGGGAGAATGAGATATAATGGTTTACCTCTATAAGAGAGAATGAACACATCCTAACTCTTCTAAATTTACCACCACCTGGAATGGCTATCAGCTAACACCTCCTACATTTAAAAACCATGTAGGCCAATCTTATGTAGATGCAAGATAGTTAGGATATTATTTAATTAGGAAGGAAGACAAAATCCTAAACTTACTCCCTAAGAGACTACATAATGTTTGGTATGAAAAAAATGATTTCAACTAATGTAAAAAATGTATAAGTTTTTGGATCATTTTGGCACATTTATTTTGGACCAAGGCTTAGGACAATTATGCCTACATGCATGATGAAGTCCAGTTGTGGGCTAAATTAGCTAGAATAGGTGTTCTCCACTACAAGGGATCCCTCTCAAAGGACAAGCTTATCTTTTATCATGCAAGAGTGGAGATCCTCTATATTAAAGAATGGAACAGTATGACGCATGTTGTTATAGCATACAATCATTCATCTAAGGGGTTTCTAAATCTTTTATTCTCTTATTTATATACCTAGGCTTTAGAGTGAAGTTATGAGTTGCATTAAAATTTAGCTATGAGTTATTTAGTGAGGATTGAAAATTTAATTTTATTCTAAAGAGCCTATCGCATCCAGGCCACACATTAAACATACACGATGTAAGAAATCTATGACGAGCATGCAACTTCTATTGCACAATCTAAACATAATAATCAAACATTTTGATTTTGTAACATAATAAAAAGTCAGTGTGGCCAAGTACCACCGTACACCTCAAAAAAGAAAAGAAATTGGGTAGTCGAGCTCTACCCTTATACAACCCGGAATACAATTAAACTTTGCAACTAAAATAAATGCTATGGGGATCTTCAATTCCTGTTCTTATTTCTTTCTTTAGATTAGCTTGCTCTAGGCTTCTCAAGGCCTCCCAAGTATTTTCCTTCTAACTATTGCTCATCCTAAATCTCATAGCACTAATTCAAATTCTATTATAAAAATTACAACTTTATGAAAAATAAAATCTAACTAAACCTACAAAATAAATGTTACCTAAAACAAACATACAAACCAAGTATTTATATTTCATATATTTGGACTTAGTACCATGCACTTGGGTAACCAAGCCCACCTGTCATAATTAGATTATGCTTAGGGACATAAACAACACCTAAAAGCAAGAGCATTTATATTCATTTTTTATCACAATAACCCCTCAAGCACAAAATCTTGCATAAAATATTATTAGGATAATAATGACCGAACATCCGATCTACTCATAAATAATCTTAAAATTCAGTCTAAAATATTACATCACAAAATAAAACATGTCACCACAACATACACCGGAATAACTTAATACTAGGATCGGTGACATAGTATTCTAATGTGTGTGTTAAGGCTTAATGTGGTATGTCTTGATTGGGCTTTAGGATTAGGATTCTATAAGGTTTAGGATTATTTAAATTACCCATTTAGAGTGGTTTAACTTTAAATTTTTTAATAGGTTGACTGAGTTTTAACATCCCTAACCTAATTTGATTTCTAAAGGTAGATTTTTATTGCTTTACTTTTTTAAAGAGATCATTCATGTATTTTATTTCAACCTGAGTTTTAGATTAGCTTTAATGAATCTTATCCAAACATGAAAGGCATCTTAAGACCAATGAAATTGAGTTACCATCACATGAATAATACTCCACTACTTCCTATCATTATCAATAACATCTACATTTTTTTTTCCTTTTTTAGCTTCTTCAATGTTTTATTTAGTATATATATATATATATATATATATATGCAATGTACTCATATTTTTTTACACTTAATGACTTAATGAATGTTGATAATTAGATTTGATAGAAAAGGGGGATTTCATCTCATATTTAAGCATATGCAAACATGTGTAAGGAATTTAAGCAAGTATGTGACATTGTTAAGCTAGGGAAGTGAGATTATCTAAGAGTGCTTAGAGTTACTTAATTCCTCGTGTTCTTGGGATGTCCAGACTATATACTTGCTAATTCAAATACACATAAGCATATACATATACATAGAAATAAAATCATGAAAAACTTGTGTATAAATATATTTTACTTATGTAAAGCTTAATGACAAAAGGGTTTTACTTTATGTTTTAATGTATGCACACATATAAATGAAATTAAGAAAGTACATGCCATTGGTAAACTAAGGAAGTGAGATTATCTAAAACCTCTTTGAGGCAACTTAAAGCCTCGTAATCTCAGGATGTTTAGACTATATAATTGTCAATTCAAATACATGAATTCATAAGTATGAGTATAGGAATAAAACCACCAATTTCCAACTTTTGATTACAAGTAAATAAACATTTTATTTTTTACATAATTAACTATTTATTAAAATCTTTGATTTAAGATTCATAGTTAACATATAGTTTTGAAATAGTTTGATATTACCTAATGATAATTACCGCACAATATGATAAAATTTGTCCAACTCATGCAGTTTAAATGCAATCATGTTCTTTTAGTTTTAAAACATGAATACATGAAGCACATGGCAAGCACATTTATGATAATTTGAAAGTAATTAATTGAACATCACCACATAACATACTTTATTTCATTAGAATAGGACAACAAAGTTAGATAAACATCCCTTAAATCTAATCAAAGTTTCTTTAATGCTTAATTTTAATATTAGAGTTGTTGAAAACATAAAGAAAAGAAATAATGCTTAGAATTCACTCCATCCCATGTTCATTATTTAATATGTTAAAGGAAGGAAATTAGATATATTTTATGGATTTAGTTCAATATTAATTATATCAATTTGATCACCCTTCCCAAGTTCTTTTAATTGAATTAACTACCAAAACATGAGCCTTCAATGATTGCTCTGGAAATGTAAAATTTGCTACTCACCTAAAGAGATCTAATGCAATTAGACTCACGTTTAAAAATTAATTGAATTAAAGAAGGAAAAGGTTTAAGGTAAATACTCTTATGATTTTCCAATACCAATTGGAAAATCATAATTTCTTTTAACAACTTTATGTTATTAAGCACATAAAGGGATTAATGGGTTGCACTTGAGTTACTTAAATTGTTTTAATTCACATATTATTATTAATTTTTCTTAATTTACCTTTAATCATTAAACACATTAATTAAACCCTTTAAGAGGATACATTTGGAAACCATTAGGAGAAGGGGTCCTAATGAATTCCCATGTTATCCCCACTATTTACATTAATTAATTAACATTAATTCCTTAATTTTATTGTTCATTAATTTTAATATGTATTAAAATATTTAAAGAGGCTAATTAGGATTCAAATTTTTGGATTTCCCAAACCACATGATAAATAATTTCAAGAAAATATGGGAGGCAGAGGATATCCCCTAGCGGCAGCGGATAGTCTTGGCTTCATCTCAATCATCCAATCTAGGATCAGACAGTAGGGATTAAACTTTATGATTATGAAATGATTAAATAGATATTTTTAACATGATTAATCATAGCTCAATGGTTTCTCATGGGTGAACACTCCTTCTGAGGTGGACCAATGGTTTCTCATGGGTGAACTCACATTCTCTTGTCTAAAGGTTAAACTTAATAGCCTTAGGTCAGGTTGAGTCAGTGGTCCTTTGTCCGTAAAGGACCAAAGATGGTTGCTAAGGAGTGGGGAGGTGGAGAGCCCTTCTAAATGGGGATTTTTTTCCCATTTGGAGGGCTTGGTTCAATGGATTTGACCCAACCTAAGTTCACTTGGGTAGGCCCTTAGTGACCCAAGGATGAATCAAGACAAGTTTGGTTGGGTTTGGATTTGATTTAGTTGATTTGGCTCAATTTGATTCATGTAGGTCAAATGGGTTCAATTGGGCTAAGTTGATCATTTTGACCAAATTTGGTCAAAGTGGAGTTTGGCTAAGTGTAATTGGTCATTTAGAATGAGTTAGCACAATTAGTTTGATTCAATTTGGATTAGATATACATTTTGTTCATATAATTCAATTTGGGTCAAATCAGTTTGACCAATTTGACCAAATTGGCCAAATTGGCTTGAGCATGGGTGAAGTACATGTTCAAGTGATCGTTAGTGATTGATTGGAGGAGTTGATTTGATTTGAATTGGATTAGGGAGTGATTTGGCTGAATTTGACCTTTTAAGTCAAATTGGGCTAATAGGTCAATTGGATTGGGTTGACCAAATTGGGTCCAATTGAAGGTTAGATCATGTACATTATCCAATTGGTAATTAATTAGATGTATTAGTTTTAACCAATTTGGTTTAGGATTTGATTTGGTTCAATTTGGCCTTTTAGATCAAATTGGGTCAACTTGGGTCAAGAGACCAAATTAGCTTGGTTTGGTTCAATTGGCTTCAATCAGAGATTGAGTCATGTTCAATATTTAATTTTTGATTGATGAGAGTCGTTGGTTGTAATTTATTAGGCTTAAAATATGATTTGGCCTAATTTGTCCCTTTCAGTAAATTTTGGTTAAGTGGTTTGGTCAAGTCAATTTAAACAAATTGAGGCTATAGACGGTTGGAATATATTCAATGATAAATTTGAAGTTGATTGGTAGCTTTGATGACATTTGATGCAACAGGGGAAGAGATGCAATCCATAGAAGATTGGTTGGATCAAACATTTCATTAGATTTATTAAATCCTTCTTACTTTTAAATATCAAGCTGTTAACATATACAATGGTAGACTAAAGGAAAATTATTTTTATGACATTATTGCAAAAGTTCAATGTCATATAAATTCATGGGAAAGTACTTTCTTATCATTTGGAGGAAGGATCAATTTTTTAAGTGTTCTAAACTAAATCTCGCTTTATACTACTTAAGTATTAACTCTACCAACCAATGTGTAAATTAAATTAGAAAGAATCCTTAAAAAAATCATTTGGTGTAGAAATGGAAAGTCTATCTATTAGACTAGTTAGAATAAGTTTTGTAAGACAAAGAGTGAAGGGGGATCCCTATTCGAGTCCATTCATATTAACCAAATTAAACTATGGATCAGATTAAAGAATTATAACTCACTTTGGGCCTCCTAGTTGTATAGTATGTATTATGGCAATATACTACCACAAAAGGTTCTATATCGCAAAGGTGACTCGAATGGAACAAATGTGGTACCATATGAAGTTTCAAAAAAATTGATCTTCTAGAACCTTGGTGAGGGCAAGGTCAATTTCAGTCTAGCTGATTGGTTTCTTGTAAGTTTGATGATAGAACAAAATTTGACTCTAATCCCTAACCATCATAGTGTTTTGGAAATCTAGATGATGGATAATTAGAATACTGATAAGCTCTAGTAAAGGTCTCCCTCCTGATATCACAAATGAGGTCAACAAAATCCTTATCAATTTTAACCATAAGGATGTTATTGTTTTGAAGTGTGAAGATGAAACTTGTTCCATTACCAAAAGCCATATGCTATAATCTAAAAAATAGCCATAAATGGGTGAACTTGATTCGAAATAGAGCATGGAGACCCTTTATGTCCTCTAATTTGAGATTACATTACAATTTATCACCTACTAATGATCTCTTAAAACTCAAGGAATTGAGGCTTCCCTCTATCTATTGCTTATACTATGAAAATGAAGATGATTTATTCTATCTCTTCTTTCAATGTAAAATCAGTAGGCAAGTGTGGCGCAATTTAGAAAATACCTTTATCATACTTACATTTAGAAATTACTTTGCCATTCTAGATTTTCTTCCAACATGGAGTCACTTCACCAACCAATGTTGTGTAGTCACATTAAAACATCGATACCATTAACCACCTATTTGTTCATTTGGATGGTAAGAAATAATTACAATCATGAGGGGAAACATCATCAACCAATTGAAATTATCATCCAAGTAAAAAATTATCTACAAAAAACCTCATGCTTCTAGATGCATCTGAGCTTCTTCTTCGAAAGGAATGTCTAACATTTTAAGCTACTCTAACTTCCTAACCAACCCAATCCCTAATAAAAAATAACATCTTGGATCAAACCCAATAATTAGTGTATTAAAATCAACATTGATGGTTGTTATGAATCTAACATCCAAACAATGGGAATTGATGGTATCGTCAAAAACCCTTTAGGTAAATATATATTATTATTTTATATGGCATGCTATGCAAGATTTGCTCTTCATTCAGAAGCACTTACATGTCTTGTTGCAATTAAGATTTTAATTGTCTTCAATGTTTCTTCATTCTAGATTGAAACTGATCCCATATCACTTTGTTAACTTATCCATGAGGACAACTGTTGGCCATGGTACTTAATTAACATGATCAAGTAGATTAGGTCATTCTTGAAAACCAAACAAAAAAAAATCAACCATGTCTATCATGAAGGTAGTAAATTTACTAGTCATTTAGCCAAGATGGGTCCTTCAATGGACAACATAACCTTTTCATCATCTCCAATTCCATAGATTATTAATCTCCTCCATAAAGATATTTTGGAATTCCATATATTAAAGGTGAAATTTTGTATGTCCTCCCCCCTCTCTCACCTCCAAAAGATTTATAACAAATACCCTAATTAATCTCAATAATTTTCCTAAATCTAAATTTAGTCGAATTAATTATTTAATAAAAAGTAGATTTTGGTGTGTGATGTTATAAAAAACAAAGTTCCCTAAATCAATTATATAATCTCTTTGGAATTGATTCCTTGCTAATTTATGTCTCCTCTTATCTACTTATTATCACTATGGTTTTTAAAACTATTATGCTTGTGATGGCTATGATGTGTGGTTGAATTTTCAATTATGGTTGGTGGCTTTTTCTATATTTGTTGCCCTCTACTAATCAGAGTTAACTGCTTGCACAGTTTTGGTGCCCCCTTTTGATTGGCTTTGCATTATATGATACTACATTTGTTATCGACCCTGAGCTACTTTTGAGTTGGGTGGTTTTGTTGATATTGATAATAAATTATACTATTTTGAAAAATTTTGTAAATATAATTTCTAGATGTGGTTTATGTGTTAAATTTATTTTTACTTTATATAATTTTTACAAAACAAAATTGCAACTTATCACTTTATTATTATTGGTGGTTATATATATTTTTTGAAATATTTTGTCTTAACATCTATTGTAGAATTATCCAACAAATATCCTAATTATATCAAGAAACATTTACAAATCTAAACTAATATGATTTGATCATTTATTAGAAAACATAGTGTGGTAGAATATATGCACAAATTATTCAATTTCTTTCAATCTAAACTGCTTTATTTTGTTGTGTGATGATAGCAGATGATTTGGAAATAAAAATGACTAATAAAATAGTGGATTCTATTCATGGCTTATCTACGACATTAAGAAAGTTGGTTGTCTTATGAATGATCTCAACATAATTAATCTACTATGAATCACATACCTTATCACTTACTCAAATTATTTTATACTTATTTTAGTTTACACTAACTTGATTCTTTATTTGATGCTTCTAATCTATTAGGGTATGCAAAATTTTGGTTATAAGAAGAAAGCTTATGTGGTAGACCAATGATTTTGAAATTCATATAATAATTAGAAGACTTGTAAATTTTGGTTTCTTAGTTATAGATGATTCTTTTTCCTTATTAAATTATTCTTAGTATTGGTGTGGTGTTTTAATTTGGCGTCATAGAGACACTGTCTAAATCTTTCAGGGTACTTATTGATGTAGTCAAGTGCAAAATTTAAGGTATGGTTTACTACCTAGAAAGATAGAAACATCCCTACAATGGACTCAATCACCTAATGCAGACTCCTAAGGTAGGTGGGCCTTCATATATACCAAAAAACTTTCACCCACTTTACATGGATAAAGTAAAGTAGGGTTTATTTTATGACGGGTTCTTTAGTTCTCTATGAAAGTAAGCTTCCATAGTTAATTACATCCTAGGAAATGAGAATATTCTAAGAATATTCTTGATTAAAGTAGTTAATTAATATCTCCAAAGATTTATAGGCTAGACTATTGAAGGATTGGTTATTATTAGAAATCAAATAGGAAGAGTTGAAATAGAAAGAATTATTTATGAGTTCCATAGGAAGATAAGTAAGGAGTATCCAAGATACTAGGAAGCCTAATGAATGGTCCAATCTACCCAAAAATGGGGCTTTATATTTTGAAGCAGAGAAATTATTTTGTTAAAGTTGAAATTTTATTAGAGTGCTAAGACTTATAACCCAATAACACAATATTATCGAGATGCCTAAGAAGTGAGGGCTTATGGTCATAGAAAAGGGAAACAAGTTTCCTTGAACCTAAGTCTAAAATGCTTTAGCAAAAGCTAGAAGCATGACCTAAGTCTAATCAGAGAGAATGGGATATAATGGTTCAACTCCACAAGATAAAATGAATACATCTCGACTTTTCTGGACTTACAACTACCTTGAGTGGCCACTAGCTAACACCACCTATGCTTTAAAACCATGTAGGTCTGTCTTATGTAGATGCAAGATAGTTAAGTTGTTATTTAATTAAGAATGATGTTAGAATCCTAAACTCACTTCCTAAGATACTAGATAATGTTTGGTATACAAACATGACTTAGACCAATGTTAAAAATTTACAAGTTTTTGGATCATTTTGACACATTTATCCTAGACCAAGGCTTAGGATAATTATGCCTACATGTATGATGAAATTCAGTTATGGGATAAATCATCTAGAAGAAGTGTTCTCCTCTACAATAGACCACTCTCGAAGGTCAAGCTTGTCCCTTATCATGCAAGAGTGGAGATCCTCTATATTCAAGAATGAAATAATATGACATGCATGTTGTTATATCATACAATCATTCAAATAAGGTGTTTTTAAATATTTTATTATCTTGTTTATATACCTAGGCTTTAGAGTGAGGTTATGAGTTACATTAGAATTTAGTCATGAGTTCTTTAGTGAGGGTAGAAAAATTAATTTTATGTTAAAGAGCCTACTGGATCCAGACCACACATCAAACATACACACTTTAGGAAACCTAATAAAGCATATCATTTCTATTGCACAATCTAAACATAACAATCAAACATTTAGATTTTACAAAATAATAAAATAGCTCATGCAGCAGGGTACCACTATATACCCCATAAAAATGCATCGGGTAGCCAAGCTCAACCATTATACAATCTAGATTATAACTAAATCTTATAAATAAAATAAATATTATTGGGGTCTTCAATTCTTATTCTTCTTTTCTTCTTTGGATTAGTTTTCTTTAGGCTTCACAGGGCCTTCAAAGTCTTTGCCTTCTAGCCACTATTCATCTTAAATCCCATAGCACTAATCTTAATCCTATTACAAAAATTATATCTTTATAAAAATATAATCTAACTAAACCTATAAAATAGATATTAGCTAAACAAACATACAAACCAAGTATTTATAGTTCACATATTTGGACTTAGCACCCTACACTTGGGTAACCAAGCCCACCTTCCCTAATTGGGTTATACTTAGGGACATAAGCACACCTACAAGAAAAAGCATTTTATATAAATTTATTGTTACAGTGGTCTCTCAAGCACAATCCCCTACAAAAGACATCATTAGGCTAATGAGGACCTAACATCTAGTCTATGCACAAATAGTCTTAAGATCCAGTCTAAGACATTACATCACAAAATAAACATATCACCATAATGTTCATCGGCCTAACGTAATGCTCAGATCGGTGACTTAACATTCTAATGTGTGTGCTAAGACTTAGTGTGGTATGTCTTGATTAGGTTTTAGAATTAGGATTTTCTAAAGTTTAGGATTGTTTAAATTACCCATTAAGGGTGGTTTCACTTTAAGTATTTTAGTAATTGATTGAGCTTTAACTTATGTATTTTTATTTTGTTCACTTCTTACTTAAGATCTAATCATTATAAATAGAAGAAAGAGACATTACTCTTTCATCCCAAGCCTAAGTTGATTTCCAAAGATAGATCATTATTACTTTAACTTTCATAATAAACCATTTATAAAATTTATTTTAGCCTAAGTTTATATCAGTCTTAATAAATCTTATTCAAACATGAAAGGAATCTTAACACTAATGAAATTAAATCACCTTCACATGAGTAATACTCCACTACTTTCTTTCATTATCAATAACATCAACATTCTTTCCAATTTTAGTTTCCTTAATATTTTATTTAGTATACATATACATGCAATGTACCTGTATTTTTGCACACTTAATGAATGTTGATGCATGAATTTAATAGAAAAAGAGATTTCAAATCATATTTTAGCATATGCAAACTTGTATAAGGAATTTAGGTATGTGCCGTTGTTGAACCAAGGAAGTGAGATTATCTAAGACCTCCTTGGGGCTACTTAAAGCCTCGTTTTCTTAGGATTTCTAAACTATATACTTGCCAATTTAAATATACATAAGCATATGCATAAACATAGAAATAAAATCATGAAAATGCTATGTATAAATATCTTTTATTTATATAAAGCTTAATGTAAAAAAAAGGTTTTACTTTATATTTTAATATCTGCATAGACATAAATGAAGTTAAGCAAGTACGTGCACTTTCCAACTCCAAATAGATTTAGAGAAAATAAGAGTTTATATCTATTATTAGATAATTATGACTACTTATGCTTCTAGGAAAGCAAATGTAGAATCAATTCAATATTGTTTAAAACATCTACACTTATTAGATTAAACAACAACATACATAGTAAGATAACTTAAATGTGCCAAATTTATAAAAGATAATATGTAAAAAAAATGATCAAATTATTTTCAAACCATACTAAGGTATGATTGAGCCTTCTATGAGGCATCTTTAAACCATGAACAAATATAAGTTGAATCATCTTCAAACCATAATCAAACAAAGATTGAACCATCTTCAATGCATAATTAAATCATCTTTAAATGATGATTTAATTAAGGGTTAAACATGGAATAAATAAGTATTAAATTTTGTTCAGAGTATCTTTAATTAATTTTTAGGCAAAAGTTTAACCATCTTTGTAAGAGGTTTGAAGTAAGATTGAATAACAATCAGATAAGGATTGAACATCGCCAATGAATATTTGGATAACGATTGAACAATTATCAAAAAATAATCAAAGCATCTTTAAAGTATAAATGAACAATATTCAAACTCATATTGAACTACCTTTGAACAAGGATTGAATAAAATTTATTTTTAAAGAATCTTTGAATAATGAACCAAGCATCTTCAAATAGTAATTTAATCATAATCTAATCATCTTCAAACCATTTTTAAACAATCATTATTCTTCTTCAATCATGATTAATCTACATTTAATTGCGAATCAATCATTGATCATTCATGTTTCAACTAGTGTTTAAATATGATTTGAAGATAATTTATCATTATTCAAACAAATCCAAGTAGATAAGATGATATCTATCAGTATTGTAGGTCACAGTGTATATGCTAGTGTTATTGGTTTAGGGTTTAAATTGGAAAAACTATATCAATCATAAATTAAGTGAACAATATTAGAGGCCTTAAATAATAATAAATGGAGAAAGACTATCAACATAAAATATTATTGTAACTCAAGCATAAAAACCAAAATATTTTAGGAGTTACTATGATTGAAATGTAACATAATTATTCAGTGAATGTTTTTATTATATGTTCAAAAAAATAATATGTTCAAAAAAATAAAGTATTAAAAATAAGAAAATGTTTATCTAAAATGAAATTCCAAGTATATTTCTATGAAAAGATAATTACTTTGCATATTTCCAAATTTTAGTTATTATTGGAGCATAAAAAGTCAAATTTCAATCAAAAAATATCTTGTATTAGATATCGTGATATAGCTCTTCCAAAACATTTATTCATATATATTTATAATCTTGTTAGCCATATCATGTAAATTTTTTTTATCTTTTGATTTTAATTCCTTAGCTAAATTATTATGCATTTTAAGTGCATCTATTATGTTAACTAGACTGTTTCATTTGTTTCCTCTCCATGGAAGGCCCATCTTATGCTGGCACTCTCTCAATCAACCTTCCTTCAAATGCACTACTAATCCCTCCATCAACCTTATAGTCTCGTAATTGACAAATTGGGTGAAGGCAGTGACTCTAGTTTCATTAAAATGGCAACCATAAGAATGGAAAACAAGCTTTATTTCTCTCTTATTCTGAATCTGCTCAGCTGGCAAAACCCTTTAAGTTTACATTGTTTGGCAAGTTCACCTACAAACATCTAAAGATGGACAATATACGGAAGGACTTTGATGAATCAAAATCATTAGAGATTGGAATGTCGGACTCTTAGATGAAAGGCACATTACCATAAGGCTCAATAGGGAGAAAGATTATGCTTTGCTCTTCTCAAAAAAACTTTACCATATTGAGAATGTATAAATGAACATACTAAAATGGACTCCCACTTTTGATTACAGCATTGAACCTCCTATAGTCCCAATATGGATAAAATTTCCAAGTCTAAAACACCATTTGTTTAACAAGAAAATCCCCTACGCTGTTGCTACAAACTTTTGCAAACCTCTAAAGCTTGACCTGCCCACTTCCAACCTCACCAGACCATTTGTAGCCTGTGTTCTTGTGGAAATGGATATAACAACAACTCATGCTGATAAAGTTTGGATAGGAACTCCAACAAATGGTTATTGACAATAAGTGATGATTGAACAAAAGCCACAGTACTACCCCAAATGCAGAATATTTGGTCATCTGCTTGAGGATTGTTATATTGCTCATCTAGAATTAAGAGTAAGGAACTCTAAACTAAATGGTATTGAAGAAGGAAATCATGAGAAGCTTACAAACATACTTGTTAGAGACCAACTAGAAGTTACCATAAATCAGCCTGAACAAGTCCTCATCACAAAAAAAACTTATGGCAATGGCAGTAACTGATAGAACAAAATCTACAACTCAAGGAGATAATATAGATGTGATAATAGAGGACCAACTACCCATGCCAACTAATCAGACCACAACAATGAAATATTAACCCATACACCTTCTGTATCAGAGCAACCAACTAAAAAAAGAAATAATTTAGAGCCTTTAAGAGGTCAACCAAAACAAACACAACCTAATGATATGCTCATATGAGCATTTACAAAAAAATAAGACCAATATTGAGGATTTAAACCACCCAATTCAAAACATAGAGGAGGAATGGTCAATACAAAAATCCAAAAGAAATAATCACAAAGGAATAAGCGAATTATGGCATATAAATCTGAATGCTACATCATTTATAGTAAATACCTCCTAAGCTAGAATTTTAGCCAATTTGGATAATATGATTGCTACTAATGCTTCTAGGGGCTCTAAGTACTCCAAGCATGATTAATCTTCTAATTTGGAACATTAAAGGCATTGCCAACAATGCAACTTGTAATAGACTTAAGAGTCTTATTAAAACTTACAATCTCCAAGTTTTTGACATTCTAGAGCCACTCATTCAACCTCATAACATAGAAAACCTTCGAAGGAATTTTTAAAGCTACAACATTGCTCAAAAGTGCACAAAATTTTTTTATTATTTGAGAAAAGCCTCTTTCACATTGACCTCTTGATTGATGAGTCCCAATTTCTACATATATACATCAACTATAGTAATTATTCTATAAAAGCCACCATTGTATACATAGCTTGCTGTAAAGATTTGAGAAGGTATCTTTGCACCAAAATCATTGTCATTAGTCTAAACTTCCAGCATAGTTGGCTAGTGGGGGGTGATTTTAATGTGATCAAAAACTCAAATGAGAAAAAAAGAGCTAGAAAACCAAAGAAAACTATAATGGGGGAATTTTCTAGCTACATTGAAGATGCACACCAAATTGATCCTAGTTTTAGTTGATCACCTTACACATGGAATATAGGGTGAGTCTTTGAACAACTTGATATAATTATATTCAATACACAATGGTTTGGTCATTTTCAACATTCTGCAATAAGACACTTGAATAGAACTTGTTCAGACCATGCTCCCTTACTATTAAATATTGATTACTTTTACAAACCATCCAAACCTGTCTTCAAATTCTAGAATATATGGACAAACCATAACCTCTTCATCAATTTCCTTCAAAGTGCATGGACATCAAATTCAGCTCCATGGACTAGATTATGGAGTTTAAACAAGAACTTAACCAAAAATCTCGTGGAATGGAATTGGAAAGTCTTTGGTGACACAGACAAACAAATTGAGGCATAAGAAAAAAAGTATCCCACCTTTAAAATCTTTATATCGATGACACCTCAATGGAAGCAAAAGAAGACCTCAAATAAGCCCAACAAATTCTCAACAACCTCATTGTGAAAGAAGAAGATTTCTCATCATAGAAAGCTATCGTAATTTATCTTAGAGAAAGGCAATAGAAATTCAAAATACTATAATGCTCACATAAAAAATAAGAGGGAATATAAAGCCATCACAAAAATCAAATCAAATCATCTTTGGTTGTAAGCAAAGGAAGACATAATTAAGGATGGTGCCAGCTACTTCAAGTCACTTTTCCTTGAACAAGAGGCAAATCTGAGCCTATTTTGTGATGATTTATTCAATAGTAACCTTGTTAGAGTAAGCCAGTTGTACTTAGCACACACTCCAGTGGAGAATGAATTTTGAAATAGCCTTGACTCTCCCTATGGGTCGAAAGCTGTTGGCCGTGATGATTATAGAACACATTTCTATCAACACTCATGGGATTAGAGTAAATAAAACATTATCTTTGCTATCCAGACTTTCTTTATGGGTACTAACATGCATAAATGTTTTATTTCCACAACCATCACACTCATCCCAAAGTCTAACAATAGGTACAATTGGGGGGAATTCAAGGTCATTAGTCTATCGTCAGTCATAAGCAAAATCATCAATAAATTTGTATCCACTCATCTCCAGCCATACCTCCCAAAACTCATTTCCAAAATCAAATATCTTTTAACCAAGAAAGGAACATAGCCGAGAATATTCTATTAGCACAGGAGCTTATCCTAGACTTTGATAAAAAATGAAGGGGATAAAATCTTATTATGCAACTTGATATAAAGAAGGCCTTTGATACCATGAACTAGAATTTCATCATGGAAATTTTTAAATCTAGAGGTTTTGAAGAGGAATTCTACTACTTGGTTAATAGACTACTCTCAAACAACTACTATTCTATCATCATTAATGGTGAGGCACATGGTTTCTTGAAAGCATCAAGAGGCATAAAGAGGTACCTAGCTTTCCTCTTATTCCACATACAAAGAACAAATTGATGTTGAGATGTCAAAATGTTAAGTTCTCCATGTCAAAGATCCTTTCCAGGCTACATATAATCTTATTAGAACCCTTGAATGGTAGCCTAATTTTTAGAATGCAATGATCAAATCATCTATGTGTTTTCTATGCTGAAGGTTATGGCACAATATGATCCCCATAAATGATATATTGAAACTTAAGGGCCTTAAAATCACTTTTATATGCCACCTGTGTAGAAGGATTAAGAAAAATATAATCAATCTATTCATCATCTGCCCAATCAGCAAAGAAATCTAGGATGGAATGTGCTCTCAATTTCAAATTGATCAATCAATGGATGACTCTATACAAAGCTACTTCAAGGTCTAGAAAAGTTCAAATCATTATAGTAAGAAGGACCATATTTACATTATTCCACTCATTGTTGTATGGTTCAGTTGGAGGGCAAGGAACTCAAATAAGTATGGAACCCAATGAGAAGGTGTGATGGATATAATGTTACACATCAAAAACCATAGTGCTAAACTTGGAGCTACAAATCTATTTAGAATCCCATCTAAAACTAGAGTGAAGCCAAGACTATTTCAACCACTTCTAATACATTGGACAAATAAAAAAATGTATTTAGATAAACATTGATTGTAGTTTTAGGGCAATAGATAAACCACCAAGTATTAGAGGTGTCTTTAGAACACACACAGGAAAATGCATCTTCCTATTCTCCATCCCTTACTATAAAATGAATGCTCTTTATGTTGAAGCTAAAGCCTACCATACAACTCTAAAGTCAGTAGTCTCCCTTCATTTCAAAAAAATTTGGATTGAAATAGATTCTATAATGCTTTGCAACTATATTTCCATCGATGACCTCTATTCTTGGTGCATTACTTACATCATTAAAAACATGATGCTGATGTTTAAATAATTTTTAATTAGATTTAGCCACATCCATCGAGAGGGAAACAAACTTGCAAATAATTTGGCAAAGATGGGATCTCTTGCGGATAGACCAAACTTATCACATCAACCTTTACCCCAAATCCTCCACACACTCAAGAGTAACTTACTAAAGTTGCCTTACGTCAGAAGTTTGTAATGCTCATTATTTTCCTTTTATTTTGGCCTTTGACTAGTCTTTCATTTTCAATTCATAGTAACAGTCATCTTTTGATATTAAAGAAAAGCATCATTAATAGTAATATAAGAATCTAATTATGATTAAATTACCTTTTTATTAGAAGGTCCTCCATCTATTAACAATAATTAAATAATCATAACTTAGGCCAAGTCTTAGTTCTACTAGGTCATAGTCTAACATAAAGTGTTGACTATCATGAATATGTAAACTATTTTTATGTCAACATTTTTGTTACATGTATTTGTGTAAGGTGTTAAGTGTAAAATATCTTTCACATATCTAATTCTTGTGCTTGTTTAGTGTTTTCTTGTTTTAGTTTTGAACCAAAGTTATGAATTTTAAATGTTGTATGTGTAGAGTCAAAACTATAGAATTATTGCCATTGAACTTAGAAATCAAATGACTTTGTTAGAAAAATAGAAACCAAAAGAGTGATCAATCGAGAAAACTAGCAATAGACACTCAACTAGTAGGAGAACCATCTAGTCCTCTTAAAGATTATGCCACACAAATGGTAGATGATATACATCAAAGTACTGCAAGACTAACTGTCCAAGCCAATTATTTTTAACTAAAATCATATATAATTCAAATGATGAAAAACTATCAGTTCGGGGGTTTACCTATTATAGATCCTAATATGCATATTACCAATTTCTTAGAAATTTTTGTTACCTGTAAATACAATGGGGAAAGTGATGATATTATTAAATTAAGATTATTCATATTCTCACATAGAGATAAGGCTAAAATGTAGCTAAATTCACTTCCTCAAGAATCAATAACAACTAGGAATGAATTAGCTCAAAAATTCTTAGCAAAATATTTTTCACCATCTAAAAGGGCTAAGTTAAGAAAAGATATTACATAATTTATACAATTATATAATGAGTCTATATTTGAGGCTTTGTAAAGATATAAAGAATTATTAAGAAATTATCCTCAACATTCTTTATCTAATTGGTTTATTATCAATCATTTTATAATGGCTTAGTAGGATCTGTAAAGAATATCATAGATGCAGCAGCAGGAGGTAGCCTAATGTCAAAACTTTTTGAGGAAGCTTATGCTTTAATTGAGAAAATGGAAACTAATAATTGTCAATAGCCCTCAAATAGATTAAACCCTAAGAAGCAAAATATTGTTAACAATAATGATATGATTGTAAAATTGACCTCTCAAGTAGCTTTCCTTGCTAAGAAATTAGACAGTTTAGATATTAATCAAAATATTAACAATATGAATTAGAAAACCTAGAAATCATTCTTAGGAGATGAAAAGAGAAAAAATATAGTACTTAACTAGGAGAAATGCCATTTTATGGTTAGAGAATAAATAATACTAGCTCATAAAATTTCAAAATAAAAAAAGAAGAAAAGTAGATAGGGAAAAAGTGTCAATTATAGAAAAACTTCTGCCACCAACTAATGTTAAAGGACTCAGAAATTTTCTAGGACACACTGAATTTCATACAAGATTTATCAAAAACATTTTAAAAATATCAAAATATTTGTGAAACTTATTAGAGAAAGATACACCTTTTATTTTTACGAAGGAATGTCAAGAATCTTTTGATATATTAAAAGTCAAATTAAGTTCACTTTCAGTTATTATAACACCTAATTGAAATTATTTTTTGAATTGATGTGTGACATAAGTGACTATGTAATAGAGGTAGTCTTAGGAAAAAGAAAAGATAAAATATTTTATGTAATATATTATGCTAGTTTAACTCTAAATTAAATTCAATTGGCTTTGATAAATTTAGATCCTATCTAGTTGGAATGAAAGATATAGTATATACTGATCATGTAGTAATTAAACATTTATTAATAAAGAGAGGCTAAACCCTAATTAATTAGATGGGTATTATTATTGTAAAAGTTTGATCTAGAAATTAAAGATGGAAAATATTCTAAAAATCAAGTAGCTGGTCACTTATCAAGCTTAACAACTGAGATAAATTTTAAAGTTAGTAGAGATATTAAAAAAATTTCCTAGATGAATAATAATTTCATTCAAGTATAAAGTTATTCGAGGTACACAAATATTATAAATTATCTAGTAAGCAAAATTATACCATACTAAATCAATTATAATAAAAATAATAAATTTTTACATGACGTAAATTTTTTTTTAGATGAACCATATCTCTATAAGAAGTGTCTAGATCAGACTCTAATAAAATGCATACCTGATAATAAAATTTTAGAAATTTTAAGATCTTATCAAGATTCTAAATATGGCAGACATTTTGGAGGTAATTAAAGTGGATTTTACTGGCCAACTTTATTTAGAGATGTACATGAATATGTTAACAATTATGATAAATTCTAAAGTATAAGAAATATCTGTTAGCATCAATAAATGCCTTTAAATTATATTTCAAAGATAGAATTTTTTATTTGTGGGGAACAATTTTCTACGATCATTTATTTCTTTATATGGGAATAAATATATTATAGTAGGTTTTGATTATGTATCCAAATGGATAAAATCAATAGCTACACCAAAAAATGATTCTAAGGTAACTATTAAATTTCTAAAGAAAAATATTTTACAAGATTTGGAATGCCTAGAATCATTATTAATGATGAAGGTACTCATATTTACAATAAATATATGAAATAATTTATAAGAAAATATGAAGTACAACATAGAATTGCTACTACTTACCATCCCTAAACTAGTAGCCAAGATGAAATTTCAAATTGGGAAATAAAGAGGATTGTAGAAAAAAACTCTAGGGCGTACAAGAAAGGATTTGTCACTAAAATTAAATGAGGCATTATAGTCCTACAGGACTGCATACAAACTCCTATTGGAATGTCTTCGTACAGATTAGTATTTGGAAAGCCTTGTCACTTACCCTTGGAATTATAGCACAAAGCATTCTAGAAAATTAAAAATTGTAAATTTTGATATGAAAACAAGTGCAAAAAAGTGACTTATAGCTTTAAATGAGTTAGAGAAAATAAGATTGGGCACATACAAAATTTGAGGATATAAAAAGTAAATAAAAATGGCATAATAATAAGATCATTAAGAAATAATTTAGGCGTGGACATTAAGTATTATTATTTAATTCAAAATTAAAATTATTTCCAAAAAAACTCAGATCAAGATAATAAGGGCATTTCTTAGTTATTAAAATTTATGCACATGGCACTCTCGATATTCAAGAATTAAATATGAATGAGATTTTTAAAGTGAATGGTCAATGATGGATGAAATTTGACTCAATATAAAGAGTCCATTAATTTAGTTAAAGAACTTAAAAATTAGAAAAATAATCATCAGGCTGAAGACATTAAACTAAGAGATCATTAGGATGCAACCCAATATATATATGTTTAATGTTTATTAATCGTAAGATTAATATTTGTTGCAAGGGACTAAGAGTTGAAGATCCATTAGAAAGAGATTGCATTACTGGAGGCTTAAGAATTGGAGTAAGGGAAAAGCTCTTTCCCTTCTTTAATTTTCTAGAATTGTCTCATAGAATCATGCTTGCAAATGTTCCCTTCTCGTAAAATAAAAAAAATATGTTATATATAGGCCCAGCACTTAGGTTTTGCATAAGTAGAACCACAACACTAAAGCACTACAACAAAAAATAATGATGAATAAAAAAAAAGTAACAATGGGATGATTGGTTGACCAGCACCTAAGCATTGCCAAAGTAGCATCATGGCACTAATCAAAAAAGGTCTTTCAAAAAGCTGGCAATTGGAAGGACACATTTAACATAAAAGATAAAAATGTTGACCAGAATCACAATGCTATACCATAGTTCTTAGGAACTGCATATATACCTAACACGGCTTTTTTATGTTGTCAGCTATGTGATTAATACCATAAATGTACCTTTAGACTGGAATAGGAAATGCCTTGACTAGTTGACTGAAGCCTTGGCACAACATCTAGAGCACCACAATGCTATACTCGCAAACTTATTAATAGAAAGGCTAGCACTTAGGTGCTATCGAAGCAACACTATGGCACTAGACCTTGTCTATAAATAGAACCAAGGGGTAGCTAACTTTTTCATTTCAAAACCATATTCTTCAAATCCTCTTGCACTCTTTCTCTTTAGCATTTCCCTGCTCTCTAAAAATCAAAATTCCTATCAAATATGTTAACAAGAATAAGAAGATAGCAACTATCAATGTCGCCAATCGCTTCATCAATGTAGAGGTATAGCAAAGGTACCAACCGACTTTCCTCCACAAGCATCTCATTCCAAGGAGATTCCACAATCTGAGTGGGAGTAAAAATCATCAATGAGTGAGGTTGGGAATATTTTACATATGACAATAATGCCAACATCATCCCTGTGGTTCAAGAACGTATCACCAATGCGAAGGAGCATTGAGACAACAAGGTTTTTTTGAAGGAAAAATGGATAAGCTTTGATAGTATTATCATTAATGCATATTACAAAATTATGCAAATTACGAGTATCTTTCCAACTACTATAGTCATCTGACTTTTGATAAAATTTTTAGATTTCTCACTATTGGAAATGCTAATGTCTAACTGAAATGATGAGAGGAAAAATTATCAATTTTATTGCCGCCAGCATGACTATAAAGGCTAAACCTTGGTATCTTCATTGGCAATATCAGTGAGCTAACTAAGGATAGGGTCATTTTGAATTTATAATACAAAAAGATTTTTTTAAAAAAATATAGGAAAGATAATTTATAGTTCAATTTGTAATATGATTAATAGTAGTAATATAGTAGGTTTTGGTGACCCCTCTCTTATTTTTCCTTTATGTTTATTGGTTGGTGTGGCGGAGAAGCCTGATGAAAAAATTCTTATACAAAGTGCTACCCTCACTAAAGGTCAATTCAAGGATTATGATCAAAAATGGAAGTAGGAGATAGTTCATGCACTCTCAATCCAGATTTCAATCTTCATAAACTTTAAGTAAGAAACTCCAAGAAATTGGAGGAGAAGTTTTTCACATGTGAAAAAGGGTTATTGAAAGCAGCCAATGATGACAAGAACTTGAAAAAAAAATTGATCATCATATGTGTTAGCAGTAGCAGTAATTCTCATATATGGCTAAGTATAACTCAACAATAGTTCGCATGATTGGAAATTACAACTTCAATGTTGACCCAAATCAAATTCCTTTTCATGTAGTGTCGTAATACCAACCCTATGTTTGCACCCAACTAGAGCGAGAAGAAGAAGAAGAGGAGGAGGATTATTAGGAAAGTTTTTTTAATTTTGTACATTTTTATGTTTTTTTTTGCCTTTTTTATCTTTATTTTTTTGTAGTTTTAAAGTTTGTGTACTTATATATGTATTTGTTTCAATAATTATAATGTTAAATGTTCAATTGTCACATGTGCTTTATTTATGATTGTTGTTATATAATGTTAAATAGTAACACGAAACTTTAATTATTAGACTTCTTGAAACTAATATATTTAAAATTTAAAATTTGTGGTTAGTTTGAAAAAGATTAAACGGTTATGAGAAGCTAAAACTAATTAAATAAAATTTCAACTCAAAAATAACATTTTTCATTTAAAGTTTTATTTAATCATTGAATTGCTTTTAAACTAATAATAACTAAATATCATAGAAAAAATAGTAATTTTTGTTAAGTTAGAAATTTTTCCTTCAAAACACACTTCACACATATTAGATTCTTAATGAATTAAATGAATAGATATTAAAATAAATAAAAAACATATAATGAAAAATAACATAATTTAAATTATTATTAATTAGAACTTATGAAAAATTGGTAAGTTAATAAGATCACATTGAATTTAGTTAAGATTGTAACATGTTTACCATGGGTTTTAAAGCCAATAAGATGTACTTCTAAATAAATTATATATTAAATATGTATTATAAATAAAGGGAAAATAAAAATAACTAGAAGTTGTCACTTAAGGCTGAGTATCCTGATTGAACTTAAAATTATTATAATTTAAACCAATTCAATGGAATTTTGGAACAACAATCATCTTAATTTCAATTGAGAACATAAAATTATGCTTATTTCTATTATATGGATAACTATTTAATAAAAGTCAATCATTCATATTTATAAGAATCAACTATGATAATATGCACTAACGATGTTTAACTTAAGAAAAATATTAATTAATAATAAGAATTTGAACTATTATATTTTCCTATTACAACACCAATTAAACTTAAAACAAACACATTTTAACCTATAAAATAATGATAAAGATATTATAATTACTAGAAATATTCACAATTTTAACATTCATCAATACGCATTAATATAATAAATAATAGTTGATATAATCAACTACTGAATGAAAACTTTATATTCAAATTTAACTTAAATATCAAAGATCCCAAACAAATGATACAAAGATTATAATGTTAAGATGCAGTGATGTAATAAATAAAGGTTTAACAATGAAGATGGAGAGAAATAGGCTAATTATAATTGTAAATTTATGTCCTACTGATTGGTATTTTTACCCTTATATGCAAGTGCACATATCGAATCAAGTAATATAGAATGAGTAGATTATCGTTCCTATGAGGATTAGAGCAAAATTAGATATTAATTTCTATTAAGTTATGTACTAATCTTTTAAAGCCTAGTTTTTATCGAACAAAATTTAAGTGCTTGATAAAAATTACTATCTATAAATTTGCAAGATAACAAAAGGACAAATTTTTATAATTTTATATAAAATATGTAGATATTTTCTTAATATTAAAATAAGTACTCTAAATTTATAGAATCTCTTATACTATGTATTATATTAAACTATATGGTGGATTAATTTAAAACTTATAGTGTCAACTAGGAGAAAAAGTGTTATACTCTCTATCTTTGGACAACTACAACCAAACCAATCCTATTACCCAATTTTCTACCCAGTGTCAAGTAAATTTTGATTAGTTTCTTTACTTATATTTCTCTTTAAGTGATTACAAATATTAAAAATAATTATATATTTAATGGCTATTTACCTAGCCGGACCTATGTAGGATATTGATGATTATTTAGTACATTTATTTGCCTATTTTTCAACTTGTTCTTCTAGGATTCCATCGATATCTTAAGATTACATTAATTTTAAACATTGTAATTGGCTAGATTACAAGTAAATGAAGCATAGAAAGAAGTAAAAGATATTTTTATTTAAAGAATATATAGTTTTGTTATATTAATTTACTAACAACATTTAATACAATACAAATATCTTAAAAGTTCATGTAAAATTAGTGAAATGTATAGAATTGTGTTCCATAATAGAAAGAAAGAAGGAAATCATATTAAACATAGTAAAATAAGATGCATGATAACTAAAGGAAAAAAAAGAAGAGCACACCAAGTAGATGTTCTAAGTCTACTCCTAATAATCCTTTATTTCTTCCTTGTGAAAATATCCAACACCGCCCCGCCCCAACCCCCCAAACCCACCTCCCTTTCCCCTAAAAATGCTTGATTGTTAATACCCTTCTCCACCTCTTATTTAAAACTGTCTTTCACACTATCCTTACACTCTCATAGTACATGGAGTGTCACTCTCAAAGTGCTTCACAAGAACACACACACAAACTCTCACTCACTCTCTTGCCAAGAAAAGAGAAAAAAGAAAAAAAATTTGAATGAAGGTCCTTTTGCTTTTGAAATAAACCTACTTATTTCCTAGATATAGCTTTGGTCGATTGTCCAAACACTCATGCCATAATTGCTTCAAAAACTGTAAAAACCATTGTTGAACCATCATGAAACTATTTTGTCAGGCTGTAGTGTTGCGGCTCTGTTGATGTGGTGTTACATCGTTGGACGTGGTGTCGTGCCACTATGCTTGTTACTTCTGGCTAATATTCTTCCTGTTGTACAGTGTTGTGCTTACTATAAAATTGCCTCAAAATGAGTCTTGACATGACATCACAACACTGTTGATATAGCCTAGGCACGCCTTTAAGGCCAATTACATCGTCGCAGTGATAGGCCTGATCTTTTTTTTTTTAAAGTATTTTTATAATTTCTTTATAACAACACAAAAAATACTTAAAATAAATACATTTTAATAGAAAAATACATAATGAATGTAGTATAATCACATGAATTTTTTTATAATTTAAGCACTTATCAAATACCCCCAAACTCAAACTATCACTTGTCCTCAAGTATCCCTTGCTCATATGCCTCTTTACGTTAGTTGATAATATAGAAATTTTGTAAGTCTAAAATAATTACATAAAAATTTCTAACTAAACATAGAATTTACATTTTGATGTTTATTTTTTATTTCATCATTCCAAACTATAACAGCTCAAATTCTTATTATTGACTAATATCTTTTTTAAGTTCGGTTTCCTTTGTACATATTATCATAGTTGATTCTTATAAACATGTATGAATTGAATTTTAATAAATAGTTGTCCACATAATAGAAATAAGTATAATTTTTTACATTCTCAATTGAAATTATGAATATTGTTGTTCTATAATTTCATTGAATGGATTTAAATTGCAATAAACTTAAAATTCAATCATGATACTTAGCCTCAAGTGACACCTTCTAATTATTAATATTTTTAATTATTAACATATGATAAATCTGTTACAATCTTTATTTAATTTAATATGACCTTTTAACTTAATAATTTCTCATAAGTTCCATATAATAATAATTTAAATTATGATATTCCATATTATATGCATTTGTATTTATTTCAATGTCAATTCATTAAATTCATTAAAAATCTCTTATGTGTGATGTGGGTGCTTAAAATAAATTTTTATCTTAATGAAAACTACATGTTGTTCTAAGATTCTTGTTTATTATTAGTTTAAAATTTATTCAATGATTAAATATAACCTCAAATGTAATTTACAATTTTTAAGTTGAAATTTTATTTAATTTATTTAACTTCCAATAATTTCTAACCTCAACTTATAAATTACAATTATATCAATTTCAAGAGGTATAATAATTAAAGTTTGGGGTTGCTAACATCACATTTGAACACTACACATATGAAAAGATAAACATTTAACATTAAATTCACTAAAATAAATATAAATAAACAAATTTAAAACTACTACAAATAAAAATACAAAAATACATAAAAACTACTCTAAAAGAAAAATACATAAAAATACACATTCATGATAATTAAAAATACAAATAAAAGTACATTAAAAATACACATCTATGATAGTCCTTAAAGATCCTACTAAGCTATTATAAAATAAATGAATTATAAGATAATCAGGTAATGAATGATGAGGACATTTTCTTAATAATTATTTATATCTTTCCCAAGTCTCATATATAGTTTCTTTATCTAATTGTACAAATGATGTAATATCATTTCTTAGCTTAATAGTTTTAGATGGTAGAAAATAGTTTGCTAGAAAATTTTGAGCCAATTCATTCCAAGTTGTTATAGATCTTTGAGGTAGTGAATTCAACCACATTCTAGCCTTATCTCTAAGAGAGAAAGGAAATAGTCCTAATCTAATAGCGTCACTGCTTACCCCCATTGTATTTAAAAGTTGCATAAATTTCTAAGAAATTGGAAATATACATATTAGAATCTTCAATTGGTGAAACACCCTTAATGAGAATTTTGCACCATTTGAATTATAGATGATTTTAATTTAAAATTATTGGCTTGAATAGTTGATTTAGCTATACTTTGATGTATTCCATCTATAGTTGGTATGGCAGAATCCATAAGAGGTCTAGATGGTTCTTCTATTAGTGATTACCCATTACTAGTTTTCTCACTTACTCTTTTCTTCTCTTTTCTAATTTTTCTACAAATTCAATTAATTTCTAAGTTTAATGACACTATTTCTATAATTTTGTCTCTATGCATACAATGTTTACAAATCACAACTTTGATTCAAAAACTAAAATAATATTATATTGAACAAGTACAAAGATATTTCACACTTAACAGTTAACACAAATACTTGTAACAACAAAGTTGAATTAAAATAGATCAACGAGGCTAATATCAATTAATAAAAATTACTATTTTTACTTCTAATCCCAGCAATGGCACCAAAAACTTGATCGGTACTTTTTACCCTTATATACAAGTGCACGAGGTAATACAAAATGAGTAGAGTATCATTCCATGAGGATTAGAGCAAAATTAGATATTTATTTATATTAAGTTAAGCACTAATATCTTAAAATTAAATTTACTATCTACTATTTTACAAAATATTAAAAAGATAAATTTTATAGTTTTATAGAAAATATATAGGAGTTTTTTGAATTTTAAAACAAGTACTCTAAATTTATAAAATATTTTAGACTATGTATTTTATTAAACTGTAGAGTAGATTAATTTAAAACTTATCGTGTCAACCAGGAGCAAAAGTGTTAGACTCTCTATGTTCAGACAAGTACAGCTTCACCAATCCTTTTACCTAATTATCTGCCTAGTGGCAAGTAAAAATTGATTAGTTGCTTTACCAATATTTTTCTTGAAATGATTACAAATACTAACAATTATCAAATATTTAATTGTTATTTAGCTACCCTGAACTATCTAACACATTATCGATTATTTAGTATATTTGTTTGCCTTTTTTCCTACTAGTTCTTTTAGGATTTCATCGATATCTCTAGATCACACTTATTTTTAACATTATAATTGGCAATATTATAAGTAAATAAAGTAAGGAAAGAATTAAATTATACTTTCATTGAAAGCACAAATAATTTTCTTACACAATAAAGTCTAATACAACACAAACATCCTAAAAGTTCACATAAATTCAAAGCACTTTATAGATTAGTGATCCATAATAGATAGAAAGAAGAAAATCATATTAAACATAGTAAAACAAGACATATGTTAACTAGAGAAGAAAGGAAAGAGCACACAAAGTAGATCTTCTAAGTCGACTTCTCATAATCCTCTACTACTTCCTTATGAAAATGTCCAATATCCCCTACGAAAAATCCTTAGTTGTTGATGTCCTTCTCCACCTCTCACTTAAGAAAACACTCTTTCACACTATTTTTACAAACTCTCACAGCACTTAGAGTGTCACTCTCCAAGAACTTTATACAGAACTCACATACATACACTCTCATCCTCTTGCCAAGAAAGTGAAAAAAAAAATTGAAAGTAGAACTTTTGTCTTGAAAGTGTACACTACATATAGCCTAGATATAACTATGGTTAGATGTCTTTGCTCCTACAATGACTATCTCAAAAATTGTTCAAAACTATTATTGAACTATCACAAATCTATTATATAGGGTCATAGCGCTGTGACGCTTGAAGTGGCTCAGCAGCGGTGTTGATCTGGCACTCCGATGCTATGATTGCTACTTTTGCCTCATATTCATGCTCTGGTATATCGTCGTGGTGGTGCTGAGTGAGCTTGTGTAAAACTATCCCAAAATGAGTTTGATATGCACCATGGTGTTGACCTTGCTATAAAATGCGCCAATTTAGGTCAATTATAGTGTTGGGCCTAAATTTTTTTTTGTTTTTTGTTTTTTTTTTTTTTGATAATTTTCCTATTACAACAAAAAATATACTTAAAATAAATACATTGTAACATAAAAATACATGATTAAAACATTAAAACTATAAGAAATTATCACAATTTAAACACTTATGAGAAATAATTTGAATTCAAAGCATTTAATTTGAATTCAAAATTTTAAATTCAAATCCAGGGTGGTTGGTTAAGATAATGGATGAAAGGATTAAGTTAATTGGCATAAATGAGTAAACTCAACATAAGAAAATGATTAAGGCAATTTGCAAGTTTTGACTTAGGCTAAGAAGAAAAGAAGAGAGAGGAAAATATGAGGGAAATCAATTTATGAAAGAACTTGATTTTGAATATCTGAGAATGTGTCATAACATTTGAATAAATTCAAATAAAGCTTAATGTGGCTGGCCAAGCAAGATGAGGAAATTGGAGTAATGACCTTGCAAATTATTGAAAGGATTAAACAAATAATGAATTTTAATTAAATTCAAATAAATTAAATCCACTAAATCTAAATGCAAGGGATAGCCAAAGCTTACCATAAGGGAGAAATTATGAAATAATGCACTTGATATAAGGAATTAAATTAATTAGATTTATAAACCAAGACATATGTTTTCATTAAACTCCACATGATGGATATTTTAGCCAAGGGAATTTTCTTACATTGGTTAAATCTCAATAAATATAAATCAATCTAAATTCAATCAAGAGATATTAAATAAAAAATGATTTGGAATTTAAACTCAATTTAAATTAACTAAAACAAGGATTATGGGGGGTCAGCCAAGCACTTTCCATAAATAAAAAATTAAATAAAGAAGGTAAATTAAATCATGGCTCATTTGAATTTAAACATGAATTAATTCAAATAAATTCCAAATGAATTAATTTAAACATAATGGGGCTGACCAAAACTTGCCATAAAAATATAGAACATATTTAGAAACAATTCAATGGCAAAGTGCAAATTGAAATTTATGTATATTCAAATTCAAATTTTAAATATTTTAAAATTTAAAAATCAATAAATGATGGAAAATGGTATGACATTAAGTAAAATAAATCCCATATAATTTACCATTCCCGAACAATGAAAAATTTAGCCAAATAAAAAAAATAAAAGAAGATTATTGCTATGAGAGAGAAAACACAGAATAAAAAAGAGGAAAAGGATAATTTAAATAATTAAAGAATAAGTTATTTCTCATGATAAATATATTGATAAATAATTAATCCAAGTATCAAAATGACTTAACAAGAAGATAAATTTAACTCACTTTGAAAAGTAATGGATAAAGCTTAATCTCATGCAAGTACTCAGATTATTCAAAATGAATAATTCCTTGAATAATTGAAAAAAATTATGCATTTAAAATATAGAAAAATATGCAACCATCTAAATAAATGATATGGAAATATTTAATCCATTATTTTTATATTCTTGATCTCTTATTTTTCTTACTATTATATAGCCTAGAAAGATTCTCAAACTACCATAGTCCTGCTAATCTTGACTTTTCAAATCTTACTAAGCACGCCAAATTAATTTAGCTTCCTGAAGCACTTAAAATAAATATTAGATTCATCCAATCATATGTTTGTTATCATCAAAATCAATTTGCATAAGCAATATGGCTCATGGAGTTAACACCTTTCCCCACTTCTTCATCCACTTATTCAATTTCTTGATTGCACCTTATCTCTCCACTTAAACTTATACCTCCATTTGTTTACATCAATTCATTTGTATAAAAATTCAAAGATGAATAATTATATATCTGTACATACTCATATAACTCAACTTAAATGCTCATAAAATGTAATCATTTAGCTACTTATACATTCACACATTTTCCCTTTTTGCTCATATACTATGATACATAAGTTTAGAATATCATTAGTTTTAATAAATATGAGTATTATTAAATATATTGCAAAAATTTAAAAATGTTAGTATGTATAACTTACAATGAAAATTGCAAGTAAATTTATGTACATAGGTCAACAATCATAATTTATAAAATAAGTTATATCTAATATCCAGAATAATATTTTGAAACTTTTCTTATTCCATAAAATGTTTGATTGGATTTAATATACTCACTAAACATATAAAGAATATTAATTTTTACATGTCAATATGACTAGCACAATCTATTCTTTAACATACCAAAAGTTATGCAAAGAACACTTCCTAAATTTTGTATGATCTAAGTTTGAACAAAATTCAACCAAATATAATATCAAAAATACACACAAGCCATGAAATTAAAATCTAAAGTAGATAAACAATAATCTACCTAGAGGCAATCAATTTATCTAACTGGCCTAATGAACGAAAGCTCTATGACCTTTGAATCTAACATTCTTTCTCCAATACTCTTTTCCTCCATTTCTCTCTCTAGAACTCATGGGGAATGGAAAATTTGCAAAGAGTGACATCTTTCATGGTAGAGTGAAATATTAATATATAAAAATTATTTTTTATAAATGTATAGAAAAAAATAATTAGCATCAAAAATATTTTTATTTTTATTAAAACTTTTAATATAAACAAATTTAAATCTTTAAATTTTTTATTCCAATAATTGTGAAAAAGTTATTAAATACTAAACAAATAGTAACTATTTTGGTGAACATGGTTTGTAAAGCAAACACTAAATGGTTTTAAAAAAACTCATTTTTACAAAGGTTTACTAATTTCTTAAAAAAGGTAAATCAAAGAAGAAACTTTTTTTGTTGTTGTTTTCTTACTAATAATACTATTAAAAATAGGTAAAAAACATACTTAAAATAAAATTAAGAGTGCTCTGTAATGTGTTTAAATAATTTATAAATCAAACATAAAATGCATCCATACAAATTGATTGATTACAACTAGATAAAATTCAACGTGTCAAAATTCAAAATAAAAACTATAAAAAATTAGCAAATAAATAAAACATAAAATCAACTCTAGAACTCATAGAATATTATTAAACAAAAAATAAAAATGTAAGTCTTACCAAGTTCAAAAATTATGTTATTATAAGTGCATTTAATTAATGTAGAAGCAATTGTCATATTCTCCCCTCTTTAAAAAAATATCATCCTCGACATTCACTACTAACCATAGCTTTTTTCTTCCATGTGGCCTCACTTTTTAATTTGTATTTTCATTGAACTTTAACCATAAGAATATGCTTATTTCTTAATAGTCTCACATCATATGCCAATATGCGATCAAACTCCTTTTTATAGGTTAAATTAGGTCATATTTCAACATCTTATTCACAAACTCTACACTTGACATTAATAACTGATTTTCTTATCATGGTTATATGAAACACATTATGTACATTTAGCATGTGATCTTGTAGCAATGACCTATAAGCATATTAGCAAACTCTATTGATCACCATAAAAGCTTGAATAAATCTCAGACTCAACTTACCTTAACTTCTAAATTTACTCACACCCTTCGTAGGGTTGACCTTTAAAAATATAAAGTCATCCACATTAAATTAAATTTCTTGATGTTTAAGATAATAATACTTCATTTATTTTTCTTGTGTGACTTTTAATTTTTACTTAATTAACATGATCTTCTTAATGGTATCATCTACTAACTCAAGACTCATTAATCTTCACTCACCTCATACAAAGCCATACCAATACTCCATTAAAAGCTATTGTTATAAGAAAACTCAAGCAATGGTATGAACCTTTTAGATCCCTCTAAAATCTAGTGTGCATAACCTTAATAGATCCTTTAGCACCAGAATGATCTTCACAGACTAACGATTTGTTTGCATCTTAAAGGTTGTACTGGAGTTTAACTTAGTCCTCAAGCCCTCCTAGATACCTTCTCATAATCTAGAAGTAACTCTATTATCTTGATTAAAAATGATAACCTTCATTACCCCCATACAATCAGATAATCTCATGAATATATAAATGTGTTTACTCCTTAATAGAAATTATTTGCCTCATAAGAAGAAAATGTGCTTACATCATTAGCTAATCAAACAAAACACATATTGCATCAAGACCTTATCGTAACATCAAAAAATTCATAGAAAGATCCATAGTGACCTCCTCCTATTTCAACTCAAGAACAGCCAATGGTAATAATAAACCATTAAGTCTTTGATGTTCTGCATTTACCATCTCCTATGTTTGACTTCTCGAAATAAACTCTATAATTATATGCTTTAACCTAAGCTACCAAAATAATAGCTTCAGATCATTATACATCTTGCTACTCTCTAGAGAATTGAGTATTTAGAATAATGAGCCTCATGCAATTTCTTTATTCTTAAACCACCACTAGCAGGAATCCAAAGTTAATGCCTACAAGTTAGTACCTAATGATCATCATCATATAGCACAACTCTCCTCTATGACTAAATCTAATCAATTAATCTTGTATAATCATCATTAGATTTTTTACTCTCTATTCTTTATAAAAAGCTTGAATAATCATTTATGATTGTAACCATGCATCCACATCAGTTGAAAAAATAACTTTTGACTTTAATCTCTCCTTCTCTTGAATTAAAGGCTCATTTGATGTAATCATAGAAACTATCATACTAGTGAACCTTCTGTTCAAAGCATCAACAACCAGATTGGATAAGTTGATTTAATCAAATTGATTGGACCCAAATTGGATTAAATCAACTTATCCAATCTCTTCCATAATGATTGTTGATCATCTTTGATTACCTAATTGTAGTCAATTAGGATAAATCAAGCCAATTTGACCACTTAACCTAAGTTGACCAATTGACCTAAATGGGTAAATTGGGCCAAATCTCATTTCAACTGAAAATGATTGCAACCAATGACTCTAATCAATCATAAATTGATTATTGAACACCATATAATCATCAATTGAAGCCAATTTGACTAAGCCAACCCAATTGACTTACTTAGCCCAAATTGACCTTAAAGATCAAATTAAATCAAAACTCATTCTAATTCAAATAAATTCAAACTAGCACCTACAATCATTCCTAAATGATTAATCAAACATATTCCAACCCTTCATTCAACCTAATTTGATCAATTAAGTCAAATTGATCAACATGACCCATTTGACCCAAATTGAACCATATAAGCCAAATTCAAAACCAACCTAAATTGAATCAAACCAATTGCACCAATGCATTCCAAATGACCAATTGAACTCACCCAAACCATTGGTTTGACCCAATTTGTTCAAATTGGTCAACTTAACCAAATTAAACCCATTTGACCTATATGAGTCAAATTGAGCCAAACTTAACCAAACTAAGGTCAAACCCATCCAAACTTGGCATGACTCATCCTTGGGTCACCATGGGCTTGCCCAAGTGGACCCAACCTATGGTGAACATGATTTGGGTCAAACCCATTGAACCAAGCCCTCCAAATGGGACAAAATCCCCATTTGGTTGGGTCCCCACAACATGACAGCCACCTTTGGCTCTTCTTGGACAAGAGGACCACTAACCCAAACTAACCCAAGGGTGTTGGGTTTAGCCTTTGGCCCTGAGAGGGTGAGTTCATCCATGGAAACCCATTGGTCCACCTAAGAGAGGTTGTACACCCCATGCCGACCACTCCCTCACCTCTCATCTCGACCCTCAGGTCCTCACCTCCACCTTACCTGGGATGTTAGCTAAACTATTCTTAGGCCCACTAGGGAGGTGTACTCCTCCCCATAGATTCAAACTCAACACACACCTTCCCTAGAGTATTCCTTATAGTCTCATACCCTTTACTGAGCTCTTCGGGTACTCCACCACTAGCGAGACCAGACCCTGATCAAACTCGAAAGCTCTATCCATCCTAGCTTCCAAAATCTCCACCAACCCAAATTAACTCATCCCACACCTTCACCTCACTTTGGTGAACCAAAATGAATCATTTCCTGAGTAATTCGAGCACCGAAAGATGTCACTAGACCTACTACGGTGAGCTTTACAGTGGCGTTTGGTCCACAGAGAAATCGGTGGGGAGACAGCTCGTGATCTTCTCAACAAGTCTTCATCTCTTCAAGATGAAGCTACCTCTATCGATGGACTATTGATCTATAGCTCTAGTGAGGTAAAAATCCAACAACCGTAGTTCCCCTTCCCCTAGGTGTTAGTCTTTTTTAAACTGAAGTGCGATTTCATGAGACTTCCACTATAAGATCCTTTTAAATTTTTTTCCCTGATCATTTTGGAGTTGGTTTCACCATCGAATGAAATGGTGAGCTCGGATAGAGTGACGAAGAGTGAATGGTGTCTGTATTCCTGTGCTCGTGGGATGATGAATCATTGGTCATCTATTTCATGTGATTAGAATGGGTGGTCATGATTAATCGTGTTAAAATTTTGATTAACTTTTTTTTTGAAATTAGGAGATTAATCTTGATCGTCTGATTTGAGATCGGGCGACTAAGATGAAACTGCATCCACCACCATTGAGTAACCAATTTGAGATCGTGTCAGATGGTTTAAGTAACCAATATCATGGTGCCTCATGGAAATCGCTACTGCATCAACACCCACATGGTGCTGATGGTTTAAAAGGATAATCAATCTTTAAAAATGTAATTAAATGGCCAGAACTTCAAAAAATCATAAGTAATTGTAGAAATATCCAAAAAATACAAAAAAGACCCATTTTGGAAATGTTAGACTGACGAGAATTTAAGAAAAATAAAATTCCTAATTTATATCTATTGAAAAGTGCTTAGGGTTTGAAGGAGCTTGGTAATTCTAAATTTTATTGGGATGATTGTATGGATGTATGGATGTCCTCTGCCTCTCATAATTTTTCTAGAATTATAGGCGATGTAATTTAGAGAATTTAGAATTTCAATCTTAATTACCCTAATTAATTAATTTAATATTTATTAAAATTGTTAAATAGTGAAAGTTAATAAATAATCCATGATAATTAATCATTACAAATAGTGGGAATAGTGAAGAGAAATAATTAGGGCCCCTTTCCTAATTAATTTTTCTAAATGTATATCCTTAGGAGGGTTAATTAACACATATAATAATTAGGGATTAATTAGGAAAATTAATAATAAAATTAAAATCAAACTAAATTAGTGATTGGTTCAAATAATTCAAATATAATTCACTAGTTTCCCTTTATGTGTTTAATAACATAAAGTTTTTAAAGAAATTATGGTTGACTCGTTGGTATGGGAAACAACATAAGAGTACTTGTATTATGTTGTTTCCTTCTTTAATCTAATTAACTCCTAAGCATGAGCCTAATTTCATTAGATTGCTTTAGGTGCATTGCAAATTTTACTTTCATAAAGGAGCTTAGATGCATTGATGTGCTTCATGACTTTATCCTAATCAATCGATAAAACCTACTTAATTACTTTCTTTAAACATATTAAATCACCAACATGGGATGGGGTAAATACTAAGTATCATTTATCCTCTTTAGTTCTTAATGATTCAAACACCAAAATTAAATTTCATTAGAATCTTGGTTAGTCTTAAGGAATATTTATTTGACTTGGTTGTCCTTAGGACTTAATGTTATTGAGCATGTTATGTGGCAATATTTAATTATATCATTTTAAGCATCATAAATGTGCATGCCATTTATGTCATATATTCATGTTTTTATAAAGAATCAATATAACATGATTACACCAAAGATGCATGTGTTGGATAAATATTATTATAAGGTGTGACTATTATCACTAACAAATCCTAAATTATTTTCAAAACTATAAGCTAATGATATAAATTTTAAATTAATGTTGGATATAAATTTTCAATTAAATTTGTATTTATTCATAACTTAAACATGGTAAAAGATCATTTTATTTTCATGATTCATGTGTATGTTTACAGATGTTTGAAGTTAGCAAGTATATAATTTGGACATCCCGAGAACATTGGGATTTAAGTAGTCCTAAGGAGGTCTTAGATAATCTCACTTCCCTAGTTTAATAATGGCATGTACTTGCTTAATTTCATTCATTGTATGCATGTGTTAGAATTTGGGATAGAACTTTATTTTACATCAATAAAGGACTTGCACTTACATTAAAATTTGCATGATTTTCATTCCTATGCTTGTGTATATGTATACATGTATTTAAGTTAGAAAGTATGTAGTCTAGACATCCTAGGAATAGGAGGCTTTATGTTGCCCCAAGGAGGTCTTAGATAATCTAATTTCCCTAGTTTAATAATGGCACTTACTTTCTTAAAATTCTAATACATGTGTATATATGCTTAACTAAGGGATGTAATCTTTCTTTTCTACCAAAGTACATGTATTAATGATCATTTTGGTCCACTAAAATAAAAAATATATTGCATATAAATATGTGCATTAAATCAAATAACATGAATAATAAAAATGAATAAATGTGTATTCTATTGATGATGGAAAGAAGTGGTGGAATGTTATCCATATAATGGTGATTCAGTTTTATTAATCCTGAGATGCCTTTCATGTTTAAATAACATCCCTTAAGACTAACCCAAACTTAGGTTTAATAAAAAAATACTAAATAATGACTCACTAAAGAAACCAAAGTCATAATAATATACCCTTAGAAAATAACATAGGATAGGGATGAAGGGGGTCAACCTCCCCTTTCTTCTATTCATAATAATTAGATAATCAAGTAGACATCAAATTAAATAAAAAAAATTGTAAATTAAAATTAATCAATTCATTCAAAGATTTGAAGCGGAACCTCCCCTAACATTTAACTTAAACATCCTAAACTTTAGATAATTACACTTCTAAAGCCTAACACACTAAACCTTAGCAAACACATTAGAATACTAAGTCACCAATTTTAGCCTTTAAGTTAGGTCACTGTTTGTTGTGATGTTATGTTTTATTTTATGTTGTAATGTTTTAGGCTGGATGTTAGGATTTTTTATGTGTAGATTAGATTTTAGGTCACTAATAGCTTAATGATGTTTTATGTAGGGGATTATGCTAAAGTGGCCATTATAATAATAAGTAAATTTAAATCTTCTTACATACAGGTTGCTTATGCCCCTAAGCATAATCCAGTTAGGATAGGTGGGCTGCAGGGTGCTAAGTCCAAACATGTTGACTTTTATGTATATTGCAGCTTGATTTCATTTTAGTGCTAGGGGTTTACTATGGTGTTGGGAACAAGAGACCAGATTGCCCATAAGGATTCATAGATGCATTTAGAAGGGTAAATTTGATTAGAAGGGTTTCTTTTGAAAAGCAATTCTTATTCTTTAAATTCATATAGATTAATGTTTATATTTAATAAAGATGGTTTATAAGTTTGTGTTTTTTTTTTTGATATGTGTGTTGAATTTTAGATTTCTATCCTCACTAAATAACCTCATAACTTTTAAAACCTTAAATTATGGTGTGGATTGTGTGTGTGCAGTGTACAATGTTATAAGATATTGATGTGATCCGTACAACATTGAGTATGATGTACTATCTCACTCTACATGGAATACTTAAACAAGGCAGGCTCTTTGAATATCGGGATTTTTCCACACGCTTTACATGGATGAATAAAGTAGGGTTTATAGTAAATCAAGTTCTTAAGTTTCCTATAGAGGCAAGCCTCAATAGTTAATTACATCCTAGAGAATGAAATTCACTAATAATACTCTTGATTAAAGTAGACAATTATCATTTTCAAAGATTTCAAGGTTAGACTATCAAATGATTAGTTATGTTTAGAAAGTCAATTGGAAAAGTTAAAGGAGAAGACTTATTTTTGGAATCCAAAGGGAGGAAGTAGGAAATGCTCATGATACTAAGAAGCCTAGTGAGAATTCCAATCTATTCTATAATTGAGTTTTATATATTTTAAAGTGAAGAGATTTATTTGTTTGAGTTGAATTTTATAAGATTGCTAGGGCTTATAATCCATCAACACAAGGTTGTAGGAATACCTAAAAGGTGAGGATTTATGCTTGTAGCCTAGAAGAAATAGCTACCTCAGATCCTAAATCTAGGAGGGATTCAGTATGAACTAAAGCATAAGCTAAATATAAGTGACAGACAGACATAAGGGTTTACCTCCATAAGAGAGAGTAAAAATGTTCGACTTTTAGACTTATAACTGCCTGGAGTGGCCGCTAGCTAACTCCTCCTATGATTTTAAAACCATGTAGTCTAATCTTATGAATTCCAAGATAGTTAGGGTAGTTATTTAATTTGAAAGAGATTAAAGTTCTAAACCCACTCCCTAAAAGACTAGAGCATATGACTTAATCTATAAGTGCAAAATCTTTTCAAATTTTGTTTCATTTTGGACATAATATTTTGATAAAGGCTTTGGGATTTTTGTATGCCTAAATGCATGATGAAATAAATTATTGGCCAAATAAAAAGAGAGAGAGCGAAGCTCCATCAGTAGGGGTTGCAGTTATGGGTCAAGCGGTTCTTATGTGTGTAAGGATGGAGGCCCTTAATTTGCAAGAGTGATTCAAGATGATATGCATGTTGTGAGACAAATAACCATATAGCTAAGAGGTTATTAAATCTTTTAATTATCTTGTTTATGTCCTAGGCTTTTTTGAATTATTTAAAATTTAGTTATGAGTTATTAGTTGAGTAGAAAATTTATTTTTATCCTAAGAGACTACCGCATCCAAACAACACATTAAAGCATCAATCATAAGAAACTATGAAAATGCATGCCATTTATATTGCACAATTTAAACAAATCATCAATCAATTTTATAAACTACCACAAAAGAATAAGAGGTCAGTGCAGTCGGGTACCACCGTACAATCCAAAAAGAGAAAAGATGGTTAGTCGTGCTCTACCCTTATACAACATGGAATGTGAAAGATGTGAGCAAGTACATGTTATTGTTAACTAGAGAAGTGAGGTAATCAAATGACCTCCTTGGGACTAACTAAAGCCTCGTATTCCAAGGATGTCCAGACTAACACTTGCTATCTTAAGTACATTTGAATGTATATACACAACTATAAATATGAGAATCATGCAAAGATTGTATTTTCTTTTATTAAATCATTTAGGCATATGAATTAAAGCTCTATCTAAATTCTAATATAAAAATACATAAGACTAAAACCAAATGAGTATGTGATGTTCTTAAACTAGGGAAGTGAGGTAATCAAATGACCTCCTTGGGGATACTTAAAGCCTCATATTCCTGGGATGTCCAGACTATATACCCATTATTATTCAAACTCATGTAAATCTATATATGAATTATAAGAAAGAGAGCTTTATTTAATATGCTTAAGCTATAAACACATGAAAATCCTATGTATATTCATAACTATCAACACTCTAAGTTTTATAATCGATTTATAAACTTTGTAAGATAGTTTTAAATTTATTAGTGATAATAGCCACACATATATTTAATTAAGCCAACACATGCAAGCTTACAAAAAGAAAATTCATTTGATTTATTTAAATTTGAAAGGATGAAAGCATAAAATCAAATGACATATAACATTTAATGTGCATGGAAAGGAATAATTAAATATCAACACATGATTCATTCAATTAAACTAATTTCTAAAGACAATCACATTAAATAAGCCCATTTAAAGAAAACCAAAATTCCTTTATTAATTTATGATTTAGGATTTTGATTAAGTTGAATGAGAAGAACTTATCATTTGCTATTTTAATCTCATTCCCATATTGGTAGTTTGATTTGGTTTAAGGAATGGTAATTAAATGGATTTTATGAGTAAATTAAGTGGGATCTTTAATTAAATCAATTAATCACCCTTACCTATGCTTCTTTAATTTGATTAACCACTTAATTATGAACCATAAATTACATGAACATGTGAGGAAATAAAATTGCAATGCTCCTATAAGGACCTTATGCAAATGGCTCATGATTAAGGGTTAATTAAATTAAAGATCCTAATTAAGTACTTTTATGATTTTCCCACACTTATGGGCTAATCATGATTTCCTTAAGGGTCTTTATGTTATTAAACACATAAAGAGGAACCTCTAATTCAATTAATTAATATCTTATGTGTTTATGATTTTAACTTGATTAATTAAATGACTTAATTAATTAATTAAACTTTTAATTAATCCTATTTTTATTAGTTTTCCCTCAAAGAAAAATGGACTTGGGAAGAGAGGTTAGGAAGGAGGCCCTAACCCCAATCCTTTTGCCCATTCACTGTTCCATAGTGATTAGTGTACTTAATTAATTAATTCTTATTGACTAGGGTATCAATTAATCACTTAATTAATGAAGTAATTAGGACTTAAATGGTCAATTACCATAATTAACCAAGCAATAAATCTCATGAAAATTATGGGAGGTAGAGGTCATCCCATTAAACCAACACACAAAGTTTAGGGTTAATTACCTAAGTAATTCAGGGGTAAATAAGCTAATTCAATTTACAATTAAACTCTAATTAATCCTTAATCACTATTAAAAATTAATTGGGATTAATTTTAAAAGATTCTCCTCTAAAATTACTTTTAAATGAATATTTATTTATAATTTATATATTTTTCTACAATTTGTTGTGAATTATTGAGGTTTTAGCCATCAAAACTAATTAATTAATCCTAATTAAGCCTAATCTCATTGGCACCATGTGGGCCGCTGACGTGCCGTGATTTCCACTTGGCATCATAGGATTGGCTACTTAAACCCATCTGAGTTGGCACCTACATGGTTGGTGGCAGACACTTTCATTTGCGCCGTCCGATCTAAGATCGGACGGTGCAGATCAAACCAATTGTTTTTAAGGGATCAAAATTGAATTAATCTAATGGATCAATCATGACCATCCATTCCAATCATGCATAATGGATCGTGCATGTTCCATCATCTCTTGAGCGATGAGAAACATACACCGTCCACCTTTCGTCGCTCGATTCGAGCTCACCTAAGCTCGGATCGAGTCAAAAATCAACCCACACCTTCGTAAGGTATATCTGAAGTAATCTACCAATGGGATTTGCATGACATGCAACTTTTTATCAAAAAGCTCCAAACTATTTTTATAAAATCTCAATTTTAATTGAATTACCTAGCCGAAGCTCAAGACTGATGATGAAATCGATTGAGGAAGCCTCGCTTAGTGGAGACAAAGCCTACTGATTGACACACATGCTAATTTCTTCTCGTTCTCTTGGTGGACCACCAACTATCGATTTGAAGGTTGACGTTGATTGAACTTGGACCTATAGTGGTCAGGGAGCTTGGGAGGATATTCGTTCTTGCTCGACAAAGGCTAGGGAAGCTATGGGTGAAAGGAATTTGGATTTTGTTGAGTATGGTTGGAGTTGGATCGAATGGAGTATTGCCCTATTTTAGAATAGTGGAATTCAAGGTTGGGACAACTTGGGAAGCTCAGGGAAGGCTTTGAGGATTTCAAAATGGCCTCTGGAAGCTTTTAAGAGTGTGTCTTCTCGATTGAGTTGGGGGGTATATCCTCCCTTGGATCAAATGGATAGGATTGCAGCCCAATTTTTAGGCAGTCAGTTGCCATCTTTCGTCTAATTTTTAGGCTTTGGTTAAGTTCAATAATAAATTTGGAATGAACTTGAGCCATTAGTTGCAATCAATTTGGGTTATATCATGATTTGACACAATTTGTTCTTTTAAGTTAAATTGGGTCAACTTGGGTCAAAAGGACCAATTGGGTTAGGTTTGGCTCAATTGATGGTGAAGTCATGTTCAATCATTGATCATAGGTTGGGGTGAATCAATGGTTTCAATTTATTTATCTTGGGTTATTATTTGGCTAGTTTGGTTCATGTACGTTAAGAGTTCTGACTTAGTCAAATGGCTAAGTTGACTGGGTTTGACCCAATTAATGATAATTGATCAATCAAGGGTGATTGATGATCATCATAGGAGGTTTTGGTAGGCTTGGTTCAATCTAATTTGGGTTGGATTAGAATTTGGCTCAAATAGATCCTTTAGGTCACTTTGGGTCAAGTGAGCCTATTGGGTTTAGTTGATTGGATTTGGGGTTGATTTGGATTTAATTGAGTTTATATATGGATTTAAGATTGGCATATAGCTTTGATTATAATTTTTTTAGGTTCAAATAGGTTTTGGTTCATTGGATATTTTAGGTCAAATAGGTTAAGTTGGGTTTGATTTGGCTTGATGATTGTAGGTTTGATTTATATTTAGGATGGTTATTGAAGATATAATTGATTCATGAGAAAATCAATTAATTTTGGTTTGAATTTAAATGGAATTTGGCTAAGTCCATGGAATAATTCATATGGCTTAGGTTTGGATTTTGTTTGATTTTGGTTTGGAATTGGTTATGGATTTCAATTATTTGATTTGGGTTTGGATTTGGATTTGATTATAGATTTTAATTATTTGATTTGGATTTGGATTTGAATGAATTGAATTTGAGGTTTGGTTTAGGTTAAAGGGGTAAGCATAGATTGGGTTTAGGATATAGGGTAGGTTTGTCTCCCTAAGTCTGAAGGCATAGCCTAATCCTATTATTAACCCTTCTAAGTTCTAAGCTTAGGTTAAGTGCTCACCTAATTACTAGAAGTATCGTATGACTAAGTCTTTGTACCTAGAAGACTCCAGAGTCTAAGAAGAGGAGATTGAATCCTCACTCCAAAAGTGAGATCAACAAAAAGACCCCCAATAGGTGTGGTGTAACTGACAAGGTACACCACACATATTGACATTGATTGAGGAAATCAATAATGTCCAAAAGATTGCAAGTGCTAATGGAAATGATCTATACGTAAACCTGAGAGATAGATGGAATCACAATCTTATTGCAATGCAACTCATCTCATGCTAAGGGCATGAGAGAGAAATATGTTAGGGATAGGGATTCGATTGGATTTGTTTGGTAGGCATCCACTGTGGATGAAGATTCGATTTAATTTGTATTAATTTATTTAATTTGATTTGTGGAGGGGAAATCCATTGGGGATATAAGCTTGAGTTTGGTTTGATTTAGTTTATTTTTGATTTGGGGGTATATCCACTAGGGATATAAGCTTAAATCTGTTGGGGATTAAAGCAGGATTTGATTGATGTAAAATGTAGTGCATATCCATTGGGGATATGGGCCTGAATCCACTCGAGATCAAGATCGAATTTAATTTATTTTAATTTATTATGGCTACACTGGGGAGGTTGATTTTGAATTTCATTTGTTTGTTTGATTTGTTTATAAGTAATTTGGGCTTCATTGGGGAGAAGGGTGTGATTTAGCTCCACTAGGGAGAATCAAATTAGGTTTATTTTGATTTGATTTAATTTATGGACCCTATCGATGTGTAATGGATCCACTAAGAAGGATCCATAGGGGCCTTGGCCTATCTTATATTTACAAATCCAAAGGGATAGTCTACTGGTTGTGGGGTACAGCTATCCAATCTAAATGTTACCTTTCAGTGTGCAACGATTGTGCTAGAAAGAAAGCATAGCAGACTTACATCTTCTAAAGCTAGGAATAGGCACTAGGGTGACTTGTTGGTAGCACAACAAATCAAACCCGACCTAGGGCGACTATTGAGTGAGTGCCACTGGGGACTTATATCAATTCAAGAGTAGTCAAAATTAATTTTATTTTATTTAGATATGGTTTGTTTGAATTAGTTTAGTTTGATTTAATTGATAGACCCTATCGATGTGCGATGGATCCACTGAGAATGGGCTATATTGGCCTTGATTTATTTCAGATTTATAAATCCAAAGGGATATTCTACCAACCAAAGGGTGGAGCTAACCAACCTAAGGGTTACCTTTTTGTGTGCAACAACTATGCTTGGAAGAAAGTGTAGCAGACTTACATCTTCCAAAGCAGGGAACATCTACTGGGGTGACATGTTGGATGCGCAACAAATTAAACCCGACCTAGGGCGATAATTGAGCGAGTGTCACTGGGGACTTATCTCAACTCAAGAGTAGTCAGGCGATTCCTTTAGGGAGTCTTGTTGATGCTACCCTAAAGATAGGATGTCTGTTTGAGAAAAGGTACCACTAGTCCTCCTAATCCACATAATATATATATATATATATATATATATATATATATATATATATATATATATATATATATATATATATATATATATATATATATATATATATATATATATATATATATATATATATATATATATATATATATTTTATTTAAATGTTTGCATGGACCCTGTTGGAATGCGAGGGTTGATACTGAGAAGGGGCAATGTCAACCTTGACCTATCTCAGACTTACTGAACCAAGGGACAATTTGCACATCTATGGTACGAACTCTCCATCCATAAGGGTGGTTACTAGAAAAAGGGAACTGCCCAACCCTGTAGTAACTTGGGTACTATCTAGATGGGGTCATAAGGACATGATCTAAATAGAGTGCCCATAGGGGAGGTGTCACTAGGGGCATTGTCCTGACCTTTGAAAAGAAAGCCTATAGGTGTACGGTGGCCAACTCAAGGAGAAAGTATAGCAGACTTACATCTGCCATAAGTGGTGTATCCACTAGGTGGGTCACTGTCAGCATAATGAACACCAACCAACCTAAGATGCCCGTAGGTGTGCGCTGATCAATCTAAGAAGGCATAGTAGACTAACATCTTCATAGATGGAAATAATAATCAGGATAATCTATTGTCGGCAAGACAGATGCTATCTAACCTAGAGAAACTACTAAGCAGGGAGTTCTAAGAAAGGACTAGACCCAGACTTGAAGTAGTTAGGAGGAAAGGAACCATTAAAGGACTTACCCTAAACCTCAAATATACTTAACCTAGTCAATACATGAAGGCTAATCCAAGAAGAAAGCATAGCAAACTTACATCTTCTTAAATGAAGTCATTATGAGGTAGCTTATCGGCTGCGTAATAAGGCCTACCATATTAACAAGGCACTCGTCAATGTGTAGTGCTTAAGCCAGGAGGAAATCATAGCAGATTTACATCCTCTTGAGCAAGAAGACCACTGGGGTGACACACTAGCAAAGTCGTGAATCAACTCGACCTGGAGCAGCTACTAAGTGATGGCTATTGGGGGCATAATCTCAACTCGAAGTAGCCAGTGAAAAAATATATGTGTTTGTTCTATGTGTTTTGTGTGTAGTTTTTGTTTGTGTTATGTTGATGCAGTATAGGACACTCTTGGGTTCCTCACACCTATCCTAAACATGTTGTGGATTCGCAGACAGAAATGCTTTCAATTTGAAGGGATCGAATTTGAAATGAAATTTTCATTAATAATTGTTTTCAAACATAAATTTTTGGATAATATTTCTTTAGGTAGAGCCCATTGATTGGAAGCATTATGAGCTCCCCTTTATGATTTATAAGTTGATATGATCCTCTGTGGTAGGCTTTCTCTATGGCAAAAGGGCCTTCTCAAGTGGGTTCAAACTTGCCTCCCATCTTGCAACGGGCAATAATCAGTCTCTCTAGAACTAAAACTAGCTCTCTTACTTGAAAAACTCTAGAACGGACCAACTTGTTATGAGCTTGAATCATTCGGGCTTTGTATAACTCAAGGTTTTGGCATGCCTGTATGCATCTCTCCTCAAAATATTTGAGGTCTTCTAACCGCAACTTGGTGTTCTACTCTATTATGATCTTGCTACCCACAGCTATCCTTAGTGATGAGAGTTGGACTTCTAATGATAGAACAACTTCAAACCCATACACCAAGGAGAAAGAGGTAGATTGAGTTAGAGTTCTATAAGTAGTGTGGTAGGCCCACAAAGCTTCAACTAACTGCTCATGCCACTGTCATTTATTATTGTCAAGTGTCTTCTTTAGTATTTGCATGAGTGTTTTGTTGAAAGCTTCTATTAAGTCATTTACCCTTGGGTAGTAGATGGTAGAATATCTCCCATTTATTCTGTGTCTTTAAGCAAAGTTATTGATTTTAGTGCTCTTGAATGTAGTACCATTATCGAATATAATTTGGTGAGGTACCTTGAATCTATATATGATATGGTTCCTGAAGAACTAGAGCACATGCTGAGCTATGACCTCTCTGAGCGGAATCACCTCTGCCCATTTGGAAAAGTAGTCGATGGGAGTTAGGATAAACTAATGATCCTTGAAAGAAGGAGGATCAATTAAACCCACTATATCAATACCCCAAAATTCGAATGGCCATGAGGCCAATGTTGGGTGTTGAATGTTGGGTGGTTAATGTAGGACCACCCCATGTACTTGACATTGATGGCATCACCTAGCCACATCCATGCAGTCTATGATCATTGATGGCCAGTAGTATCCTAGTCTCTTGATCTTGGCTTTCATCTTCAGATTGGATTGATGAGCTCTGCATAATCCTATGTTCACCTTGGTCACAATCTTATGGGCTTCATGCTTGACTAAATAATGTAACCACATATGATTGAAGAACTGCCATATATGACACCATCTATGAGAGCATAGGAAATTGCCCTTTGCTTCATCAAATGAGCTTGTGACTTCTTTTGAGGTAGTTTGCCTCTATTTAGGTAATCCATGAATGGTTGCCTCCGATCTAGCTCCTTGGACTTTTTGGCAATGGCAACCTCCCCTTCAAGAGAGTACCTTTTAATGAGTTCAATATCAATAAGAGGTAGCATTTGCCTATTTTGGACCTCTATTGATATGGACTCATCTTCCAGATATGCTAACTCCTTGGCAAGCTAGGCTAAAGCATCTGTTATGATATTTTCTCCTTGATGGATCTTATAGATGGTAACCTCTGGGATTTGGACCAACAACTCCATTATATACTTGTGGTTTTGATCAATCATAGGCTTTAGAACTTTATAGGACCCGATCACTAGTTGAAAATCCCCAAAGATGTTGACGTTCTAGATGCTTAGCGAGATGGCTAACTCTAGACTGGCAATCAGAGCCTCATATTTGGCTTCGTAGTTGGTGCAAGGATTGGATAGATGATATGAGAATCTCATTATATCACGGTCTAGCATTAGGAAAACTATTCCTACCCCTACCTTTCTTGGAAGAATTGATCGTGATTCTTGTCCTCTTTGAGAGGAAGACACACCATCAAAATACATCACCCAGTGATGAATGTTGGTATCCTCTAAGTTCATGATTTATTCATCAAGGAGGTCTTCACAAAGTAGAGAGTCAGCAGGAAATGGGTGTGCTACTAAGAAATCTACAAGTACTTGTCCTTTCACCACATGGAGGGGTAGGGAAGTGATATCAAACTGTGATAAAATCATAGACCAACATGCCAACAGTTCGGATAGCGTCGGTTGTGTCATGAGATATTACAGTGGATTGATCCTGGAGATCAAGTTAACTTTATAAGAAAGCATGTAATGTTGTAGCTTTTGAGATACAATGATTAAAGCTAGGCAATGCTTCTCAATAGGTGGATAATTGGCCTTAGGAATGATTAGATGATGACTGAGGTAGTAGAGCATGTTTTGCTTTCCTTCGTCATTGGATTTAGCCAACAAAGCATGAAGGGAGTCATCTGATACAATAGTGTAGATCATCAATGGATTGCCCGGGATAGGGGCTAATAGAACTGGCAGTGCCATCAAATAGTGCTTGATGTCTTCGATGGTATGCTAACACTTATCATTCCATTTGAAATTGCATCCTTTTTAACAAGTGCTAAGAATGGCTGGCATCTTCTTGATTGGTTGGATATAAAACATCTTAGATATGCCAATCGCCCTTGGAATGATCTAAGTTCAGTTAAACTTTTAGGGGGTGGCATTTCTAATATCACTTTGATCTTCTTTAAATCAATTTTGATTCCACGGTGTCCGACAGCAAACCAAAGGAATTTTCTTAAAGCTACTCTGAATGTACACTTCAGAGGGTTCATTTTGAGGTTAAATAATCTTAACCTTTCAAAAATAACTCTCAAGTGAAAGAGATGGTCTTCCTTTTTCTCATTTTTAATTATGAGATCATCGACGTAGCACTCAACTTGATGGTGAATGAGTTAATTGAAAATTCAAGTCATGGCCAGCTGGTATGTGGCACCGACATTTTTAAAGTTGAAAGGCATGACCTTATAGCAATAGATTTCAATCAGGGTTCTAAAAGCAGTGTTTCTTTCATCTTCAGGGGCCATCTATATTTGGTTATATCCATATGAGCCATCCATGAAAGAGAAGACTGTGTGAGATGAGGCAATGTCCACCATCTGCTCTAGCAGTGGTAGTGGAAATTCATCTTTTGGATATGCCTTATATAGATCTCTAAAATTGATGCATATGTGAATTTGGCCATTCTTCTTCTTAACTAGGTTGACACTGGCTAACCAGGTGAGGTATTTTTCCTCCAAAATGAAACCAGTATTGATCAATTTCTTGATTTTAGAAATGACCTATTGTCCAATATCTAATCATATGCATCAAGGAGCTTGCTTAATAGGGTTAGCACTAGGCTCTATTGCTAGTTTATGGACCGCTATGTCAAGAGCCAATCCAAACATCTCTTCATAACTCTATGCAAAGTAGTCCTTAAACTCAATGAGTAGTCTAACTAAGTCATTGGTTTTAATTTCATTCAATAAGGAATTGATGTATATCAGACGTGGATTATCTTCAGTCCTTAGGATGATTTCTTTGAGCTCATCGATGGTTGACATTATTTCTTTTTTGAACTTCGACGATGCTTCTTTGACTTGAAAATCATCTGAATCATATAAAGTTTCTAAGCACACCTCCTCATATAAGCTAATATGATTTGAAAAGAACCTATTAGATTCTAAATGATTGGTGATGACTAAACATTAATCATCATCATCGACTAGACCCATTATACTGAATCTTAGTCCTAATCTTGATTGAGAGTTCTTGCATTTGTTGTTCCATATTTTTTTTGAAGTAGTCTAACCTGTGTTTAGACTAAGTATGTGAGATTAACCCTTTCTTTGCTAAATCTAGAACACAAAGTGAGTACCAATCAAAATGTAATTATATTAAATCTTTAAATGAATCATCCTCAAGTTATACATCAACTTCTTAACTTAAGCATGATGATCCCAGATAGAACCGTTGAGTCTTCATATCTGTGGATGACTTAGGGGCATCCTTACCTACCAAACCCTCAACTTTCTATGAAGAAAGTGAGGTTATAGCTAAAGTTCCCAACGAATGTCTGACAGTTTCACATAGAGAATTGGCTACAATTATATTTTGCTTTGAAACACAGTCTTCATCATTGTCTGGCTCAAGTGTCACCTTTAAAAGAATCTATTACTAAGAAGAGCTAGCCAGTGTGCTAACCATATAAGACTAATCATCTGAACTACATTCTAAGTCTATATGGATAGCAGGTGTACTCTTGGTAGCTGGGATATATCTCCTATTGGGTGGCCAATAAGGAGGTCTTCCACCCCTAGGATTGCCTCTAGACTGGTATCTTCCTCATCCTGGTGGTGGTCGGGTCATCCTGCCCACTTGTTCGAATGGAGTGATGAACTGTGGGCGGAATCTAACCTCATGCTCTACATCCTCCCCTGGGTCTGTTTCTCAATCCCTTTTATTTTATTTTTCTTTTTCTTTTTTTTCTTTTCTTTTTTTATCCCACATGGAGATTTTGACAAAGTTTGTGAGAATACACTTTTTGATTTTTGGGGGAGGTAGTAGGCTGCATCTTCATACATCCTGACCTCATGAACTATAAACAGTTTGAGATCTCCTTTAACATAGTATTCGATCCCACCTCTCACAAACTTCATGCATTGATGTAGAAAGGATGGAACCATATTATTCTCGTGTATCCAGTGTCTCATGAGCAAGGCATTGAAAGATGCATCCGAGTCTATAATATGAAACTTAGCTTCAATCTTCCAATTATCTATCTCCAATGGAAACACTATGGAGCCTAAGGCCCTCTCGCCATGTTCATTGAATCCTCTCAACATCATCCTCTCCCTTTGGAGTTCAGATATATAAATACTTAAGTACGAAAAGGTTCTTAAACTCATGCTATTGACTGATGCACCTCGGTCAACCAAAACTCTAGATAACCTGTATCTGCCAACATCCATTGTAATGTAAAGAGGACTGTTGTGCTCGATCATCCCTAAAAGTAAGTTTTCATCTCTAAATGTAACTCCTAAGATGTCTTTTGAGTAGTGTGCCTCCCCTCCAGTAGTGGTCAACTGAGCTAAGCATATCTCTGGATCAAGTAAGGCATTGATTAGAGATTCCCTCATCTTTTTAGAAAAGGCAAGGGTGTCATATATAATTAACTTAGCTGAGAACTTTCTAAGATGAGCTAGGATGTTGTAATCAACACTGGGCTAGTTCTCCACAAGCATATCCATAGGTGGAGCAATGCTAAGATTGCTACCATCAACTCTTCTACCATCTTCTCCATCCTATATATCTAGTCATCCTTCTACTTGAGCTGGTGGAGGACATGCTGAGTTGAGTGAGAGGTGTCTTCTTCCTCAACTACTGCACCTTCCTAGCTATGTTGTTCCCTCTATAGGGATCCTCGAATGTCAACCATGTGGACTTCGGCTATGTCATCCAACATGTCATCCTCATCAGGGTCAAAGCTAACTCTACCCTCATCCCAATCTGAATGATCACTACCAACAATCTTCCTGACAACAACGTGGTAGTCCTCTATGATTTCATCTATGGAGCGGTCATCTACCCTGCCCGGCTCTACTGGAATGTAGACTAGATGCCAACAAACCATTGGACTATGCTCTACATACTATATGCACTAGATGCAATATGTTAAATGGTTGCACTCCCTGGTTGGCTCTACTAACATGGGGACTATGCTGGTGTCTTCTATCCTCTCTTCCTCTAGCTGCTGTGAAGGTGGAGCAACCACAATGCTTTTGGGTTGCCACTCCCTCCTAACCACAGCTAAAGTAGAAGGTTGAGTGGGGGAGCTTGACCTCACCTCAACAGATAGAATGCATGGAGCGAGATCCTTGGGCCATAGCTGGATCACTAAATGAGAAGGTCTCTCTCCAGATTAGGGATTATGTAGCTTGGCGGGGACTGTGGATGATAAGACTTGGACTGGTTATGGCTGGTAGCGAATGGAACTGTGTGATGGTAAGGACACTGACTACCTCTCTACCGAAAATCTCCTCCTGCATTGGATGGTGCCTATGAGAACTATACAATATGAATGATTGGCCCTGACAGGGCACCGATTAGGAAAATCTATCAATGCGGAGGCCATCGATTGTCTGAGGTACCTCCTCCTCTTTCAGTTGCCCGCTTGGGCAGCAACTCTAACCTCAATGGCTCTCTCTCTGACACTAATGCTCCTGGACTCCTCAAATCATGTAGTAAGCCGGACTCAGCATCTTGCCACTCTGCTCAAACCGTAGATTGGCATAGAGCTTTGTCATATCCCTAGCCGGTGTCTCAAACTTTGAAGGTGGTGGGGGAGATGCAATAATCCTGTAGTAGTCTTCCACTCCTTCTAAAGCTTAGAGGGGGTGAAACCTACTACCACTCAGGAGTGGAGAGGCCTCACGAGAGGAACCCTCCTCAGGGACATGAGAGACATCATCGATCTGCCTCGCCTCATGCTTGTGGAGCTACTTGATCTTGCAGTTCTTATTATGGTGTTATGTCTTAGTGAGTGGGGCAGAGCGGTAGGTAGTACCAACATCGAAGGTGGAAAAGACTATTTAGATGCTAAGATAGCCTACCCCTTCAAAGTTGGGGGAACAACGGAGGTGGCGCTAGCCCTCATTGAAACTGCAATAGGGGAAACAGACTGAACTAGCACTAATGTTAAGGATGGCACTGACACTATTAGAGGTGTAAGAACTACTACGACCTCCCTCTTCAGTGAGGTAAACTTAGGGTCAGACTACACATCGAAACACAGAAGTGGTTTCTAGTCATCCACCTCCTCCTTAGCAATTTTAGGGATGCTAAGTGAGGTTCAATTAGTTTTATTTTAAAAAAAATATTTTGATTTTGTTTTACTTGATTTTGATTTTAAAGAAGATGTTTATTTGACCACTTTTATTATATTCGTTTGCTTTGAAAAGATTTTGAAAATTTTTGCAAAAAACTTTATTTACTTTAAATTATTTTAAGATTTTGTCAAATATGAAATGAATCCTTGCTTTATCAAGCTAGTGGTAAGATGTTTCAAACTTTATTTGACTTAGATTTGGTCAACTCCTTTGTTTAGTTAATTTATTATTACTTATTGGGGGACCTAATAGTTAGGAACTATATGAGGGTGACGTTCTAAAACCTAAATGACGCTGGCTACCTATGCTTAAGAATGAAATGAGCAAAGGGCGAATGGAAACAACGATAGTCTCAGGCTTATACATAAATGTAAGTCCACTATCGATTCTTGGAGATGATAATTTTCTACTAGAGATGGAGAGAAGAACAATCCTTACTGGAGTCACCAGAAAATCTATGGTGTTTATTTTTGGATGGTGGGGGGAGGGGGGAGAGAAGACACGACATAGATCATAGGGGGTACTTATTGAAGTGATTGGATATGACATTGAGGTATGATATACTATCTCGTAAGATAAACGCATCACCCTACAATAGACCTAATCACCTAATAAGGACTCCTAAGGCATGATGGGTCTTCAAATATATCAAAGATTTTTCTCTTGCTTTACATGGATGAATAAAGTAGGGTTTATATTAAATCAGGTACTTAAGTTCTCTATGGAGGCAAGCCTCCATAGTTACTTACATCTTAGGGAATGATCAAATGAATATTTATGTTTGGAAAGTCAATTGGGAAAGATCAAAGAGAAGACTTAGTTTTGGAATCAAAAGGGAGGAAGCAGAAATTGCTTATGATACTAGGAAGCCTACTGAGCATTCCAATCTATCCTATAATTGGGTTTTATATATTTAAAAATGAAGAGATTTATTTATTTGAGCTGAATTTTATTAGATTGCTAAAGCTTATAATCCATCAACACAAGGTTGTAGGAATGCTTAAGAGGTGAGAATTTATGCTTGTAGCCCAAAGAAAATAGCTACCTCAGATCTTAAATCTAGGGGGCCTTTCGTACGAGCTAAAGCACAACCTAAATATAAGAGATAAGTGGACATAAGAGTTTATCTCCCTCAGAGAAAGTAAACCCGTCAAACTTCTGGACTTATAACCACCTAGAGTGGCCACCAGATAACTCCTCCTACCATTTTAAAATCATGTAGTCCAGTTTTATGAATTGCAATATAGCTAAGGTAGTTATTTAATTTGAAAGAGGCTAAAGTCTTAAACCCACTCCCTAAGAGACAAGAGCATGAGTGGTATGAGCATATGACTTAATATATAAATGCAAAATCTTTTCAAATTTTGTTTCATTTTGGACATAATATTTTGATAAAGGCTTTGGGATTTTTGTATGCCTAAATGCATGATGAAATTGATTATTGGCCAAATCAAAAAAGAGAGGGTGAAGCTTCGTCAGTAGGGATTGCACTCATGGGTCAAGCGGTCCCTATGCGTGTAAGGACAAAGGCTCTCATTTTGCAAGAGTGATTCAAGATAATATGCTTGATGTGAGACATACAGTCATACAATTAAGAGGTTAAATCTTTTAATTATCTTATTTATATCCTAGGCTTTTTTGGCGAATTTCTAATTATTTAAAATTTATTTATGAGTGATTACTTTGGTAAAAAAGTTATTTTTATTCTAAGAGCCTACCACATCCAGGTCACACATTAAAGCATCAATCATAAGAAACTATGAAAATTCATGTCATTTCTAATGCATAATTTAAATAAATCATCAATCAATTTTATAAACTACCATAAAAGAATAAGAGGCTGGTGCGATTGGGTGCCACCATGCAACCTAAAAAGATAAAAGATGGGTATCTGAGCTCTACTCCTATACAACCCAGAATGTGAAAGAATAATTACAATTAGAAATGAGTACATGTTATGGGGGTCTTCAATCTTCACCCTTTCATCTTCCTTTTTTTTCTTTTAGTTTAGATGTTCTTGCTTCAAAGGCATCACAAAGCACCCCAGGACAAAGCATTTTAGCCACTGCTCATCCTAATCCCTCATAGAACTAATCATAATTTATATTGCAAAATTATATTTGTTTATTAAACGTAAATCTAACAATACCTAAAAATAGAGGTTAGCTAAACACACATACAATCTCAAGCAATTATATGTATAATTTGGACTTAGCACCCTACACATGGGCAACCAAGCCCACTTGTCCTAATATGGATTGTTCTTAGGGGTTTAAACAACCAGCAAAGAAAGCATTTATACTTATTTTTAAGTATCCCCTTAAGCACAATCCCTTACATAAAATATGATAAGGCTAAGAACAGTCTAACATCTAGTCTACGAAGCATACACCTAGCATCCAATCTAAAATAATACATCACAAAATAAAATATACATCACATCATAACTGTCCTAAGATAAAGTTAAAAGTAGTGATTTAATTCTAATGTGTGTGTTAAGATCTTCTGTGGTATGTCATAACTAGGCATTAGAGCTATATTTTTCTACGTTTGGAAGTATTCAAGTTAACATGGTGGTGGATTTCATTTGAGATTATTTAGTGGATTTATGAGTTTTAGTTTTAATTTTATTTTAATTCATGTGATTTACACTAAGCAACTAAGTGATATAAAGAGAAAGAAGAGGATTACCCTCTTCCATCCCTACCTTCAGCCACTTTATTAATTTTATTTAATTCTCTTTAGTGAATAGCTTATTATATGATTTTTAAATAATCTTAAGTTTAGGTTAACTTTAAATGATCTTATTCAATATGAAAGGCTTCTTAAGATTAATCTAATTGGATTACTTATCATATGAAGTATACTAAGTCATTCCTTTTCATCACATGTAACATGCATATGCTCCAATCCTAAGTATATCTATACATGCAACATGTTTTAGCACATTTGAATGATGAATGTAAGTGTATATTTGAAGTTTATATTTTCATTTTGATTGGATTATATGAACATTTAAATTAGAGCTCTATCCAAATTCTAATACAAAAATACATAAGGATGGAATCAGATAAGTACGTGTCATTGTTAACCAGGGAAGTGAGGCAATCAAATGACTTCCTTGGGGCTAGCTAAAGCCTCATATTCTTGGGATGTCCAAACTATATACTTATTAACATTCCAAGCCTATGTAAATCTATACATGTATAAGGAAAAGAGAGCACTAATTTATAATTCACACATGCCAATGACTTAAGTGAATATAAATGCATGTATTTTTAGTAACAAAAGGGGATCTTCATCTTTTGATGGAGCACACGTACACATTTATGAAAGATGTGAGCAAGTATGTGTTATTGTTAACTAGGGAAGTGAGGTAATCAAATGACCTCTTTGGGGCTAGCTTAAGCCTTGTATTCCCAGGATGTCTAGACTAACACTTACTATCCTAAGTACATATGAATGTATATACACAACTATAAAGATGACAATCATGCAAAGATTGTATTTTCTTTAATTAAATCATTTAGGCATATGAATTAAAGCTCTATCTAAATTCTAATATCAAAATACATAAGAATGAAACCAAATGAGTATGTGTCATTGTTAAACTAGGAAAGTGAGGCAATCAAATGACCTTCTTGGGGCTACTTAAAGCCTCATATTCCCAGGATGTCAAGGCTATAAACCCATTGTTGTTCAAACTCATGTAAATCTATATATGAATTATAAGAAAGATAGCTTTATTTAGTATGCTTAAGCTATAAACACATGCAAATCTTATGTATATTCATAACTATCAGCACTCTAAGTACTACAATCGATTTATAAACTTTGGAAGATAGTTTTGAATTTTTTAATCATAATAGTCACACATATTTTTAATTAAGCCAACAAATGCAAGCTTACATAAAGAAAACTTATTTGATTTATTTAAATTTGAAAGCATGAATGCATGAAATCAAATAATATACAACATTTAATGTTCTTGGAAAGGAATAATTAAATATCAACACATGATTCATTCAATTAAACTAATTCCTAAGGACAATCACATTAAATAAACCCATTTAAAGAAAACCAAAATTCCTTATATTAATTTATGATTTGGGATTCTGATTAAGTTGAAAGAGAAGAACTTATCATTTGCTACTTTAATCCCATTCATACATTGGTAGTTTGATTTGGTTTAAGCAAAGGTAATTAAATGGATTTTATGAGTTAATTAAGTTGGATCTTTAATTAAATCAATTAATCACCCTTACTCATGCTTCTTTAATTTGATTAACCACTTAATTATAAGCCACAAATGACATGAACATGTTAGGAAATAAAATTGCAATGCTCCTACAAGGACCTAATGCAAATGGCTCATGATTAAGGGTTAATTAAATTAAAGAATCAAATTAAGAACTTTTATGATTTTCCCACACTTATGGGCTAATCATGATTTTCTTAAGGGTCTTTATGTTATTAAACACATAAAGAGGAACCCCTAATTCTAGTAATTAAGATCTGATGTGATTATGATTTTATTTTGATTAATTAAACCACTTAATTAATTAATTAAACCCTTAATTAATCCCATTTTAATTAGTTTTCCCTTAAAGAGAAATTGACTTAGGAAGAGAGGTTAGGAAGGATTTCCTAACCCCAATCCTCTTGCCCATTCATTATTCCATAGTGATTAGTGTACTTAATAAATTAATTCTTACTGGTTAGGGTATCAATTAATCACTTAATTAATGAAGGAAGTAATTAGGACTTAAATGGTCAATTATCCTAATTAACCAAGCCATAAATCCTAAGAAAATTATGGGAGGTAGAGGTCATCCCATTAAACCATCACACAAAGTTTGGGGTTAATTACTAGAGTAATTAAGGGGTAATTAAACTAATTAAATTTGTAATTAAACCCTAATTAAGCCTAAATCACTATTTAAAATTAATTGGGATTCATTTTAAAAAAATTATCCTCTCAAATAAATTTAAAATGAATATTTATTTGTATTTATTTAATTTTTCAATAATTTGTTATGCATTTTTGAAGTTTTAGCCATTAAAACCTATTATTTAAGCCTAATTAAGGCTAATCCCGTCGGCGCCATGCAGACCTCAGACGTGGCATGCTTTTCACATGGCACTCTTTTCACGTGGCACTTCGGGATTGGCTACTTAAACCCATCTAACTCAACGCCTACATGGCTGGCGGTGGATGTGCTTTCATCTCTATCGTCTAATCTAAGATCGAATGGCACAAATTGAACTCGTGATTATTAAGGGATTAAAATCATATTAATCATGACAATCCATTTCAATCACATGGAACAGATGGTGTGTTATCCATCATTATCTCGTGATGAGACGGACCGACCTTTAAGCTTCGCTCTATGCTCAAATCAAGTCAAAAATCAACCCACACCTTCACATGGTAGATCTGAAGGGATCTACCGATGGGATTTGCACGACATGCAAATTTTCTTCAAAAAACTCCAAACCATTTTCACAAAATCTCAATTATAATGGAATTATCTCGCTGGAGCTCAACACCGGCAGTGAAATTGATTGAGGAAGCTTCATCTAGTATAGATAAAGCCCTGTTGATCTGTATGCATGCTAATTTTTTTATGTTCACTCAATGAACCATAAACCATTGATTTAGAGGTTGATGTTGATCAAACTTGCACCTCTGGTGGTCAAGGAGCTCAGGAGGAGATTTGTTCCTACTCGACGAAGGTTATGGAAGATGTGGGTGAAAGGAATTTAGATTTGGTTGAGTATGGGTGGAGTTGGATCAAATGGAGGATTTCCTTATATGGCCTCTAGAAGCTTTTCGAGAGTGTGTCTGCTCGATTCAAATCAAAATGAGGGGAGTATATAACACCCCCGCCCTTCCCTTGGATCATACGGATGGAATTGAAGCCCAATTTTTGGCCGATCAGCCACCATCCGAGTGGTAGAGTGGTTAGTGTCACCTCCACATGGCTCGACCTGGTTGGTGGGATGCTTGGTTGGTGCCTCATGGTGGCTGCCTTCTTCTTCGGGTCTATTGGTTTTGGTTAGTGAGGGAAGGTGACTTAACTCACCTCCCCTTGGTCTATAGCTGACCTGGCCCACATGGGTTGGGCTAGGTTAGTAGGACAAGTTCCAAATTAGGTGTGAAAAGGCTACCAAGGAGAGAGGATGGGAGTTGACTTGCTAATTTGGGAAAAATCCCATGTAGGAATGTGAATCCATGGGAGATTTGCCTTGGGTTGAACCTAATTCGGGTAGGACTGATTTAGGCCTGACCCAAGGTGGGTTTAAGATGGGTTGGGTCAGCTTACATTGGGTTTTGGCTCGGTTCAAATGGGTTTGGCTCAATTTGACACTTATATGTCAAATTTGGCTAGATTGGGTTAGGTTGGCCAATTGGTTAAATTGGGTCAAACCAAGACTTAGGTTAAGTTCAAATGATGATTTGAAGTGTTTTGATTCAATTGGTTTGAGTTAATTTGGCTTAGGTTTGATTTTGGCTCATTTGGATTCATGTAAGTCAAATGGGTCAAGTAGACCAATTTGACCAAATTGGCCAAATTATCTTGGCTTATGGGTTGATTCATGTTCAATTGGTTAATTGAAGATGATTGTAGGCTTTGGTTTGAATTAATTTGGACTTTATTTAGATTTAGTGTAATTTGACCCTTTGGTCAATTTGAGCTAAATGGGTTAGGTTGGCCAATTGGTCAAATTTGGTTCAATTATGGCTTTGGTTAAGTTTAATAATCAATTTGGAATGAACTTGAGCCATTGGTTGCAATCAATTTGGGTTATATCATGATTTGACCCAATTTGATCTTTTAGGTCAAATAAGATCAACTTGAGTCAAAAGGTCCAATTGGGTTGGGTTTGTCTCAATTGATGGTCAAGTTATGTTCAATCATTGATCATAGGTTGGTGTGAATCAATAGTTTCAATTGATTTAGCTTGGGTTAAGATTTGGCTAGTTTGGTTCATGTAGGTTAAGAGTATTGACTTGATCAAATGACCAAGTTGACTTGGTTTGACCCAATTGATGATAATTGATCAATCATGGATGATTGATGATCGTCATAGGAGGTTTTGGTAGGCTTTGTTCAGTCCAATTTGGGTTGGATTAGAATTTGGCTCAAATAGGTCCTTTAGGTCACTTTGGGTCAAGTGAGCCTATCAGGTTTAGTTGAGTGAATTTTTGGGTTAATTTGGATTTAGTTTAGTTTATATATGGATTTATGATTGACATATAGCTTTGATTGCAATTGGTTTGGGGTTCAAATGGGTTTTGGTACATTGGATATTTTAAGTCAAACGGGTTAAGTGGGTTTGATTTGGATTGGTTTGATTTGGCTTGATGATTGTAGGTTTGATTTATATTTGGGATGATTATTGAATATATAATTTATTCATGAGAAAATCAATTGATTTTGGTTTGAATTTAGATGGATTTGGTTATGTGGCTTAAGTTTCGATTTGGTTTGATTTTGGTTTGGAATTTGGTTATGGATTTCAATTATTTGATTTAGATTTGGATTTGGAATTAGTTATATATTTCATTTATTTGATTTAGATTTGGATTTAGATGAACTAAAGTTGAGGTTTGGTTTAGGTCAAAGGGGTAAGTATAAATTGGGTTTAGGCTATAGGGTAGGTTTGTCTCCCTAAGTCCAAAGTTATAGCCTAATCTTATGATTAACCCTTCTAAGTCTCTAGGTTTAGGTTAAGTGTTCACTTAATTACTTGATGTGTCTTATGACTAAGGAAGTCTTAGTACTTAAGAGACTCTTAAGTCTAAGAAGAGGAGATTGAATTCTCACTCCAAAACTGAGGTCAACAAGCCTAGGTTCATAATCAAGATAAATAATAAATTTAGCAACCCCTTAGCTAGAACTTGTATGTTATCATACCATGCATATCATCTTGTGGCACTCTTGAATATGGATGGTCTCCAATCTTGCACAATAGGGGATATGCTGGACCTTTGAGGGTGATCCCTTGTAATGGAGAACACCTCTTAACGTTGATTTAGCCCACAACTTTATTTCATCATGCATATATGCATAATTGTTTCAAGCCTTAATCTAAAATGAATGTGTCAAGATCGTGTAAAAGATTATAATATTTTTGCATTAGTCTAAGTCATGTTTTCATACTAATCATAATCTAGTCTCTTAGGGAGTGAGTTTAGGACTCTAGCTTCCTTTCTAATTAAATAACAGCCTAGCTTTCTTGCATCTACATAAGACCAACCTACATTATTTTAAAGCGTAAGATGTATAAGCTAGTGGCCACCCTAGGTGATTGTAAGCCCAAAAGAGCTGAGATGAGTCTATCCTCTCTTGTGGAGGTGAACCACTATGTACCATTTTTCCAATTAGACTTAGGTCATACTTTTAGCTTGTGCTAAAGCATCTTAGATTTAGATTTTTAGGCTACTTATTTCCTTCAGGCTACCAGTATAAGTTTTCACCTCTTAGGTATTTTCATAATCTTGTGTTGATGGACTATAAGCCCTAGCATTCTACTAAGATTCCAACTTAAACAAAAACTAAATTTTCTCTTTCAAATATGTAAAGCCTCTCTATAGGGTAGAATGGAGCACTCACTAGGTTTCCTAGTATAATGGGTGCTCCCTACTTATCCTCTTTTGGAATCCGTAAATAAGTCTTCCTATTTGAACACTCCCATTTGATTTCCATAAATACCTAATCCTTTAAAAGTTTAGCTTTGAATTCTTTGGAGATACTAATTAACTACTTTAATTAAGAGTGTTCTTAGAAAATTCTCATTTCCTAAGATGTAATTAACAATGGAAGCTTGCTTCCGTAGGGAACTAAAGAACCCGACATAAAATAAACCCTACTTTACTTCTTCATGTAAAGTAGGAGAAATATCTTTAGTATATACGTAGACTCATCTGCCTTAGGAGTCCTTATTAGGTCATTAGATCCATTGTAGGGTGATGTATCCATCTTGTGAGATGATACATCATACCTCAATGCCACACCTGATCACTTCAATAAGTATCCCATAAGATCTGTGTGGTGTCCCTGCGGCTTCAAATTAAAACACCATAGATTTTTTTGGCTATATTTCATTGGGGATTGTTCATCTCTCCATCTTTAGTAGTCAATCATTATCCCTAAACATCGATAGTGGAGTTATATTTTATGTGAGTCCAAGATTATTATTCTTTCCATTGGGCACCTTTCCTATTTCGCCCTTACACAAGCGTGGTCAACATTCTTTAAGTTTTAGGACCTCACTCCAATAGGTCTTAAAACTCCCATTGGACCTCCAATAGGTAATAAAGATTAATCAAATAAATCAACTAAAATAAATTAAATGAAATCAAGAACCTCTTACCACTAGCATGGCAAAGTAAGGTTCATCCAACATCCTCAAAATTCATTTGAAGTCAATTTCTGTGAAGTTCAAAATAAATAGAACATTTCTCCTAAATAAATTCCAAATCTCTACAATATATATATATATATATATATATATATATATATATATATATATATATATATATATATATGAACCTCATCTAGCACAACCAAATTTTTTAATTGAGGGTTTCAAAGTCAAGTCAAAAGGACAACAACCAAAGCAAGGCCTAATTTTATGTCCTTCTTTTCCAGTAATAAAGAGGAAAGCCACATTTATGTTTCTTTCAAGCAGTCAGTCACCATGTCTTTTAGAGAGGTCATCTTTTCCTTCACTTTGCGTGTGGATTTATCCATTGATCATGCCATACTCACCTCATCCCTAGTCATCAGGTTTGGCCTTAGGTTTAAACACTTTAAACTTACTTGTGATGGTCCTACCTTTAGCATAGTGAGTAGGGAGGAAGTAGCTTACAAGAAACCACTTCTTCTGTTTGATCTCCAATTAGACATTGAGTTCCCTTCCTTAAAGAAGAAAGCCATAGAGGTTCCCATGCGATAAGTACCACTTATGTTTACCATAATTTCTGCTAGGATTAGTACCTCCTCCATCGCAGCCCTGGCTCTTAAGGGAAGTCAATTCTAGCATATGAGATTATTTCCCCTACCATCGAGCTCGGTACTAGCTGCCACCATGCACCCTTGACCAAAACTCAATGCTCCAATTAGAATAGAAAGATCAATAAGTACAATGAGCGCATGGCCAAGGAGGTTGAGGAAGCCTCCCATGTAGCTTAAGAAGGATCCATCCGTGGGACCTCTCCCCTTCTTAGTGGAAGTAGGTTTTACCCTATCTCAACTGCAGAGGGAGAGGAAGATGTTAGGAGGATAGCAACATCACTCCCATGACCCACAGAGTATGAGACACCATATAGGGAGAGGAGGAAGCCCTATGCTGGTCTGAGGTTTGTGCTCAAGAGAGAGCCCATGGATGTTCTGAGCCCGCCACCATTCATGACTTGAGATGAGTGATCCCTAGAAGTGTAAGGGATTATATCTATAAAGAGAAGGCCACAGTGGTCAAGGTTGCTACCCAAGCAGGCAAGTGAGATAGAAGGAAGTTTGTCAGATAGTCGGCAGCCTCAACATTGATTTACCATCTCAATCGGTGAGCTAATATAACTGATCATTCAAATAGGATAGTCCTTATTGGTTCTAGCCATAGGAGAAAACCTTTGATGGAGAGGTAGCCAGTGTTAGCACCACCACACCACTCCACTCGCTGACCAGCATCACTAGTCCATGTCCTATCATCTGAAGTGCCCACCAAATACCATAAATCAACATCTGAAGAAAAGACATACCCCTTGGTGATATAATTACATCCCATGGACCACACTCCATCTAGTCCAGCAATTGAGGTGAGACTGAGCTCCCCTGCTTGACAACAGTGGAGAAAGAGCGATGGCCCAAGAGCGTCATAGTCACTCCACAGCCAGAGCAGGAGGAGAAAGAAGAAGGAAATGCTAGGTTGACTTCCATGGTTGTCGAGCCGGTCAGGAGTAACACTCCTTCTATCTAGAACATATAGTGCATCATTTCTTCAGGACATAGTCCAATACTGAGTCACCACCCAACATATGTCCTAGTAGTTTCGGGTAGAGTGGATGGCCGATCATTAAAAAAGATATTAGAGGACTATCATGTCGCAGTGAGGCAGATAATATGAAATAATCATTCTAACCAAGAGGAGGGTATAATAAACTTCAACATCGATGAGGATGACCTTTTGGATGATACTATTGAAGTCCACATGGTTGATATCTAATTATTCTTGCATAGGGAACAACCTAGCTAGGAATCTCAGGGCATTATAATTGAGGAAGGTGAGGCATCGGACTTAACTCCACTCCTTCTCCAAAAAATCAAGCTCAAGAATAATCAGATCAATATGATGAAGAGGAGAGTAGAGGAGTTGATGGCAGTAGTACTAGCATTCCAGAATCAAGCACCTGTCTCATAAACCACTCCTATGGAGGCTAATAGACCTGAGTTAGTGCATATCCTAGATCATCCCAAAAGCACTACTCTAATGGATGAAGATACTAGTAGCCTACAAAAGAAAACAGCTGATAATACTTTCATGCATAAAAAAGACATTAAGAAAATGGTAGAACAGCAACTGAGGGAGGCTTTGGACCAAGCCCAAGGGAGTTTAGTGGTTCCAAAGAGTAGACCCTACTCGGAGGAATTTAATGTAGTTCAATACCCTAAAGATTTTGTGCCACCATCCTTCAAGATATTTGATGAGAGTGGGAACCCAAGAGAGCACATTGCATATTTCAGAGCTAGTTGTTGCATAGTCGGTGGTAGTTATGCCCTACTCTTCTGGTAGTTTATCAGTAGTATTTTTGGAGTGGCCTTTGATTGGTATGCCAAAATACCCAATGATTCAGTGAAATCTTTTGTAAAATTAGAGAAGTTTTTTATCAAGAGATTCATGGAAGCTCAGCAGAGAGTGGCTGTAAGGGATCTCATTATGGAGAAACAAAAATCCAACGAGTCCCTTATCGATTAAATTCTCAAATGGTGAAACATGATCCACAATTGCAGGAGTAGCATGCCATTAAAATTATTCTCAAGAATATTTATGGCCCGATCACTTTCCTGCTCAAGGGCTTTACCATAAAGACATTTGAGGAACTAATTAGCAAGGTGACTAACCTATAAGAGGAAGCCAATTAGTTACCCTTATCAAACCAATCATTCAAGATTAAATCTCATAAAGTGTTTGAGAAGAAGCCATGGATAGTAATAGTAGTGGATAAGGGGAAGCAGCTAATGAGAGCACAGTTTGAGAGGCCCAGAGCTTAGCAACCTTCATTCCTACCTCCTCTTCCACTACCTCAGTCACTACAAAGGTCAACCCAATAGCCTATATAGTAGCGATACCAGTATCCACGATTAGGTACCTACTATCCACCTTCTCTTACCGATAAGCTCAATAAGTCATACTCATTCAAGAGGGAGCTAGTCAGAATAATTTTCAAGAACCTTCTTAAGAAGCCTAATTTCTAGCTACTAGAGCCTAAAAAGCTTGAGGAAGTTGGTAGGAGTGATGATCCTAACTACTTCCTCTACCATCGCATGTTAGGCCATGTCTTGAAGGACTGCTTTATATTCAAGGATTAGCTTGAACATAGCTAGAAGGAAGGAGCCATAGTGATCCCTAAAGATACTTAGTAGAACAACTTTGTGGTTCTATTAAAGTAGTCTTTGGGGATACATTCAATCCTCTCAAGATAAAAGAAGGTTGAGATATCTCTTTATCTTATACCTCTAAAATGATTAATTCTAAAATCAAAAAAAAAAATTTTATGGGTGCCTGAATCAGCTCAGACCTCTAACGTTAAGGAAGGTTTGTCAATTATGAGGGACAACTTGGAAGCCCAACAGTAGCAGTAACCATCACGTGCCTAGGATAGTTTCATAGCATCACCATCATTAGAGTCTAGCATTCTTCATCCCATTATTGTAGTCACCACATCTGCTAGCTCTGCCATAACCAGTTGGAGTGTTGTATCCACAAATGAGGGCACCAAGCCACTCATACCGCTTATTTTATTTGACTTTTATCATGTACCACCAAATTTGAAGAAATCAAAGAATAAGAATAATTACACTTACATCTTATCTACTTTTGAAGATCTCAGCAATTTTATTTCTATTGATAGCTCTCCAAGTCATAATAATAACAATCTAAATAACTCCAATAAATTTCATTCTGATTCAAAAATAGATTGCCCTTTTTTGAATTTTCAGGGTTCACCACTCAAGATAGGTTTGCAGTCATCCAACTCTAATGATCCTTTAGGAGAAGTTGTAGGTATACCCGATGAGCAAGTAAAACTTCCAAAAGCTTCTCATTTCAAGAATTCATTGAAGTTAACCTCCATAGTGGTAAAGTTCTACCTCCAAGGCTAGAACCTCAAGATAAGGGTAAACAGTTCATTGGTTCTAGTGAGTAGATGGCCCCTCCACAAGATGATCCACCCTTGGATATGCTTGTGGAGGACCAACCTAAAGTTGATTACAACATCCTTGCACACCTTTGAAAGTTTTCAGCTAAGTTAAGCATATATGATGCCTTTATTTTATCCAAAGATATGAGGGAGTCACTAATCAAAACATTGCTTGACCCAAAAATATTCTGAGCTCAGTTGGCCGCTACTAATCTAGTTGGAGAAAAGGCATGTTTTCCAAAGGAAGTATAAGGATTCAAGTTCTCAGATGAAGACTTACTACTTGGGATAATAGAACACAACTGCCCACCCTCTTCATCATTGTGGATGTTGGAAAGTTCAAGCTATCCAGAGTATTGGTTGATCCAGGTGCATCATTGAATATTATGAGTCTAATAACCCTTGCCTACTTGTGGATTAATATCTTTAAACTCTAATCTAAGAATATGATGTTGAAAGGAGGTAATGAACAAGGTAAGAGGGGCATAGGCTTCATAGTGTTGCCTATGGAGATAGATGATTGGAAGATAGAGGTCAAGTTTCACATAATAGATTTTGATACATCTTTCAATGCTTTGCTAAGGCAACCTTGGATTCATGAGAACAACATGGTTCCATCCTCTTTACATCACTATATTAAGTTCATCAAGGATGAGATCAAATACTATGTCAAAGGAGATCTCAAACCATTTGCAGTACATGCAGTTGGGATTTATGAGGATGTAGCCTATTACCTCCCTAAGAAATAAAATATCTTCTCTTGTGAACTAAATTAAAATAAAAAGAAAGAAAAGAAAAAGAAAAAAAAAAGAAAAAGAAAAGTGAGTGAAAAGAAGACACTAGGGAGAAAATAGAGCCTGAGATTAGATTCCACCCATAGTTCATTACTACACTTAAGCAAGTGAGAAGGATGACCCAACCTCCACTAAGAGGAGGAAGAGTCAAGTCTAGAGGGAACCCTAGGTGGGGAAGACCCCATACCTACCACCTATCAGGAAGTTCATCCCCACATCCAAAAGTACACCTACCATCTACATAGACTTAAAATCTAGTTTAGAGGATGAGTCCTATGTAGTGAGCATATCAGCTGCTCTTTACATCCGCAAATCCCATTGGAGGTGACACAAGAGCCTGACAGTGATGAAGATTAGGTCCCCAACCAAAACATAAATGTATGCAAATCTCTTATCTGAAAAACTATTAGATAACATGTGGGTGACTTAGCTCTAACTCCACATTACTTACAAAAAAGTTGAGGGTTTGATAGTTAAGGAAGCTCTCAAAGCATATGTGAATGCTAAAGCCCAAACATTTTACCCAGGATCAACATACTCAAGTTAAGAAGTTGATGTAGAACTTGAGGATGAATCATTCAAAGAGCTAATAAAATTATTGTTTGATTGATACTCTCCTTGTGTTCTTAATTTAGCAAATAATGGTTTAATTCCATATACATTGTCTAAGCATAGGTCAGAGCATTTTGAAAGATTATGGGGCAACAAGTGCAAGAATTCTCAGCCAAGACCTGAATAAAGATCTGCTATGGTAGGCTTAGTGAATGATGATGATTACAGTCTAGTCATTACTAGTCATTTAGAATCTGATAGGTTCTTCTCAAAATACATTAACTCATATGAAGAAGTGTGTATAGATACTTTAGATGATCCAGGTGACCTCCAAGTTAAAGATGCACCCCCAAAATTTGAAAAAGAAATTAAATCAACCATCAATGAACTTAAAGAAACCAACTTGGGGACTAAAGACAAAACGCGCCCAACATATGTCAATTCCTTGCTGAGTGAATCTTAAACCAATGACTTAGTTAAGCTACTCACTGAGTTTAAGGGCTACTTTGCATGGAGTTATAAATAAATACTTGAATTAGCTCTTGAAGTAGTAATTCATAAGCTAGCGATACAGCCTGATGCTAATCCCATAAAGCAAGCTCCTAGATGCATGCGATTGTACATTGAACAACAAGTCATTTCCAAAGTCAAGAAATTGATTGGTGTTGGTTTCATTCAGGAGGAAAAATACCCCATCTAATTGGCTAGCATCATTTCAATTAAGAGGAAAAATGGCCAAATTTGCATATGCATCGACTTTAGGGAACTTAATAAGGCATGTTCAAAAGATGAACTTTCATTACCGATACCAGAATTGATGGTGGACATTGCCTCATCTCATGTAGTCTTTTCTTTCACGGATGGTTCATTTAGATATAACCAAATAAAGATGGCACCTGGAGATGAAAGGAATGCTACTTTTAGAACCCCGATCGGACTCTGTTATTATAAGGACATGCCTTTCGGCCTCAAAAATGCTAGTGCTTCATACTAGCGGGCCATGACTCAAATTTTTAATGAACTCATTCACCACCAAGTCAAATGCTGCATCAACAATCTCGTGGTCAAAAGTAAAGAAAAGGAAGACCATCTATTTAACTTGAGAGTACTTTTCGATCAGTTAAGACAATATAACCTTAAAATAAACTCTCTAAAGTGTGCATTCGGAGTAACTTCAAGGAAGTTCCTGGGGTTCATTGTCCAACACCGTGGAATTGAGATCCACCCAAAGAAGATTAAAATGATAATGAAAATTTCACCCCCTAAAAGTCTAACCTAACTTAGATCATTCCAAGGGAGGTTGGTGTATCTATGGCGCTTTATATCCAACCTATTAGGCAGATGTCAACAATTCTCAGCACTAGTCAAGAAAGACCCCAAGTTCAAGTGGGATCATAAATGCCAACATGCATTTTAAAGTATTAAGAAAAATCTTATGATGTTGCCAATCCTACCCATCCCTATCCTGAGCAAACCTCTCATACTTTACACTATTACGTTAGATGACTCTATAGGCACTTTGTTGGCCCAAGCTAACAACAAGGGGAAAGTGAATGCACTTTACTATCTCAGCCTTAATCTAATACCTGCTGAGGTGAACTATCCATCCATTGAGAAGCATTGCCTAGGTTTTATCTTTGTAGCCTAAAATCTATGACATTATATGCTCTCTCACAAAGTGAGCTTAATTTCTAAAGTCAACCCATTACAGTATCTCATGACACGTTCAATGTTATCCAGATGGTTGGCATGATGGTCCATGTTTTTATCATAGTTTGACATCATGTTTGTACTCATCCATGTAGTGAAAAGACAAGCACTCATGGACTTTCTAGCGGCACATCCACTTTCTGTAAATTCCCCACTCAGTGATGATCTCTCCAATGAATAAATCATGAATTTAGGGGATGCAAACATCCACCGTTGAGAGATGTACTTTGATGTCATGGCTTCTTCTCAAAGGGGATAAGAGCCACAGACCACTCTCCTAGGTAAGGTAGTGGTGGGGATAGTCCTATCTAAATCATCACCTGATACCAACTCAGGTGAACTATCTACCTATTGAGAAGCATTGCCTAACTTTGATCTTCATAGCCTAAAAGCTACAACACTTTATGCTCTCTAACAAAGTGAACTTAATTTTTAGAGTCAACCCACTGCAATATCTCATGACAAGACTGGTACTATCCAAATAGTTGGCATGATGGTTCATGATTTTATCACAGTTTGATATCACGTGCTATAAATCCATCATTGAACCCCTCTCCATACCTAATTGACACCAACTCAACCCAATTCAACCAAATTGGTTCACTTGACTTAATGGGACCTAAATGATCAATTTGGTTCAAACTTCAATCCAAACCTAATTGGATTAAATCAACTTATCTAATGTCTTCCATAATGATTGTTGATCATCTTTGATTACCCAATTTCAATCAATTGGGTCAAATCAAGATAATTTGACCACTTAACCCAAGTTGACCCAATTGACCTAAAGGGAAAAATTAGGCCAAATCTCATTTCAATCTAAAATGATTGCAACCAATGCCTACAATCAATCATAAATTGATTATTGAACACCCTACAATCATCAATTGAAGTATATTTGATTAAGCCAACTCAATTGACCTACTTAACATAAATTGACCTAAAAGATCTAATTAAATTAAAACTCATTCTAATCCAAATCAATTCAAACCAACACCTACAATCATTTATAAATGAGCAATCAAATATTGGCCAACCCTTCATTCAACCCAGTTTGACCAATTTGGTCAATTGGTTAACATGACCTATTTGACCCAAATTGAACCATATAAGCCAAATTCTAATCCAACCCAAATTAAATAAAATCAATTATACCAATGCATTCTAAATGACCAATTGAACTCATCTAAATCATTGGTTTGACCCAATTTGGTCAAATTGGTCAACTTAACCCAATTGGATCCATTTGACCTATATGAGTCAAATTGAGCCAACTTAACCAAACCAAGCCCAAACCAACCAAACTTGACATGACACATCTTTGGATCACCATGGGATCTACCCAACTGGATGCAACCCATGGTGAACCTGATCTAGATCAAACCCATTGAACCAAGACCTCCAAATGGGACAAAATCCCTATTTGGATGGGTTCTCCAACTCCTCTCCCCAAGGCAACCACTTTTGCCTCTTCTTGGGCAAGAGAACCACTGACCCAACCTAATCCAAGACTATTGGGTTCAACCTTTGGCCATGAGAGGGTTAGTTCACCCATGGCAACCCATTGTTCCACCTAAGGGAGGTTGTACACCCCATGCTAGACCACTGAACTCCCTCAGCCTCTCACCTTCACCCACCTCAACAGTCCCCTACCACCTCTGACCACCTGCCCTAGTCAGACAGCTACCAAAGGCTAATAAAATCTTAGCCCTTATTTCAACTAGGGAAGAGTGTATACTCCTCCTCATGAATTCAAACTAACACACACCTTTCAAAGAGCATTCCGCACAGTCCCATACCCTTTTTCGAGCTCTTCATCCACTCCACTGCTAATTAGACCAGCCGCAGATCGAACCCAAGAGCTTTATCCGTCCAAGCTTCCAAAATCTCTTCAAAACCCAAATTAACTCTTTTCACACCTTCACCTCACTTCGACGAACAAAAATGAATTATTTCTTGAGAGATTCAAGCACCAGAAGACATCCCTAAACTATCTTCGGTGAGCTTTGTGGTGGAGTTTGGTCCATAGAGCAATCGATGGGGAGGCAGCTTATGATCTTCTCAATAAGGCTTCATCTCTTCAAGATGAAGTTACCTCTATTGACGGACCACCGATCTATAGCTCTAACGAGGTAAAAATCCAACAACCTTAGTTTTCTCCCTAGGTGTTAGTCTTTTTTGAAGTGAACTGCAATTTCATGCAATTTTCACTATATGATCCTCTTAGATTTCTTTTGTGATCATTTTGGAGTCAATTTCACCATCAAACGAGCTCTAGTGAGCTTGGATCTAGCGTGAAGGTTGGATGGAGTCTGTCTTCCATCACCTATGGGATGATGAATCATCGATCGTCCATTTCACAAGTTAGAATGGACGAACGTGGTTAATCACATTAGAAATTTCAATTTAATCTTTTTGAAATCATGAGATTAATCTCGATAGTCTGATCCAAGATCAGGTCACCAAGACAAAACTGCATCCACCGTCATTGAGTCTGCTGACATATCACACGGTTTGAATAACCAATATCATGACACCACATGGAAAGTGATGTCGCATCTACGTCCACATGTCGCTGATGGTTTAAAAAGATAATATGGCTTTAAAAATAATTAAGTTTTTAGAACTTCAAAAAATCATAACTAATTATAGAAAAATTTAAAACATACAAATAATCCCATTTTGGAAAGGTTAGATAGACGATAATTTAGGAAAAATAAAATTCATGATTTATGTCTAGTGAATAGTGCTTAATTAAATTTTGAAGCTTAGGCTAATTATCTTAATTAAATCTTAATTACTTGGTTAATTAATTCCTAATTTGGTGGGATGATTTTATGCGATGTTCTCTACCTCCCATAATTTTTCTGGAAATATTGGCCAGGTAATTTAGAAATTTAGAATTTCAATCCTAATTACCCTCATTAATTAATTTAATATTTAGTAAAATTGTTAAATAGTGAAAATTTAAAAAATAATTCATGATAATTAAACACTATGAAAAGTGGGAATAGTGAGGAGAAATAATTAGGGCCTTTTTCCTAATGATTTTCTAAATGTATTTCCTTAGGAGGGTTAATTAACACATGTAATAATTAGGGATTGATTAGAAAAATTAATGATAAGATAGAAATCAGAGTAAATTTTTGATTGGTTTAGATAATTCAAATATAATTCATTAGTTTCTCTCTATGTCCTTAATAACATAAAGTTATTAAAGAAATTATGGTTGACTCATTAGAATGGGGAAAATCATAAGAGTACTTGTATTATGTTGTTTCATTCTTTAATCCAATTAACTCCTAAGCATGAGCCTAATTTCATTAGACCACTTTAGGTGCATTGCAAATTTTACTTTCCTAAAATCATATCATTGAAGGCACATGATCAACATGAGATGGGGTAAATACTAAGTATCATTTCTCCTCTTTAGGTCTTAATGATTCAAACACCAAAATTAAATTTCATGAGAATCTTGGTTAGTCTTATGGAATATTTATTTAACTTGGTTGTCCTTAGGACTTAATATAATTAAGCATGTTGTGTGAAAATGTTTAATTACTTATTTTTAAGCATCATAAATGCGCATGCCATTTGTGTCATATATTCAAGTTTTCATAAAGAATCAAAAGAACATGATTACATCTAAGTTGCATGTGTTGGATAAATATTATTATAAGGTGTGGCTATTATCACTAATAAATTCAAAATTATTTTCAAAATTATAAGCTAATGATATAAATTTTAAACTAATGTTGGTTATAAATGTTCAATAAAATTTGCATTTATTCATAACTCAAACATGGTAAAAGATCATTTTATTTTCATGATTCATGTGTATGTTTACATATATTCAAAGTTAGCAATGATATAATCTAGACATCCCAGAAGCACAAGGCTTTAAGTAGCCCCAAGGTGGTCTTAGATAATCTCACTTTCTTGGTTTAACAATAGCACATACTTGCTTAATTTTATTCATGTGTATGCATGTGCTAGAATTTGGGATAGAACTTTATTTTATATGAATAAAGGACTTGCTCTTACATAACAGTTTGCATGATTTTCATTCTTATGCTTGTGTATATGTTTACATGTATTTAAGTTAGCAAGTATATAGTCTAGACATCTCGAGAATATGAGGCTTTAAGTATCCCCAAGGAGGTCTGAGATTATCTCATTTTCTTGGTTTAACAATGACACGTACTTACTTAAATCTTTAATACATGTGTATATACGCTTTACTAAGGGATGGAATCTTTCTTTTCTACTAAAGTACATGCATTAATGATCATTTAGGTGTACCAAAATTCAAAATATATTGCATGTATAAATATTTGAATTAAATTAAATACCATAAATATTAAAAATCAAGAAATGTGTATGTTATTGATGATGGAAAGAAGTGGTGGAATGTTATCCATATAATGGTGATTTAGTTTTATTAATTGTGAGATGCCTATCATGTTTGAATAAGATCCCTTAAGACTAACCCAAACTTAAGTTTAATAAAATAATACTTAATAAATGATTCACTAAAGAAACCAAAGTCATAATAATATACCCTTAGAAAATAACTTTGGATAGAGATGAAGGGGGTCAACCTCCCCATTCTTCTCTACATAATAATTAGATAATCAAGTAAGAATCAAATGAAATAAAATAAAAATGCAAATTAAAATTAATTAATTCATTCAAAGATTTGAAGCAGAACCTCCCTAAATATTTAACTTAAACATCTTAAACATTAGATAATTATAACTCTAAAGCCTAATGAAGACATATCATATTAAACTTTATCACACACATTAGAATACTACATCACCAATTCTAGCATATAGGTTAGGCCAGTGTATGTTATGGTGTTATGTTTTATTTTATGATGTAATGTTTTATACTGGATGTTAGGATTATTTATGCATAGACTTGATGTTAGGTTTTTAATAGCCTAATGATGGTTTCTACAGGAGATTACACTAAAGGGGCTACCGTAATAATATATAAATATAAATATTTTTGCTTGCAGGTTGCTTATGCCCCTAAGCATAATCTAATTAGGACAGGTGGGCTTGGTTAACCAAGTGTAGGGTGCTAAGTCTGAACATGTGACATATATCTACTTGGATTGTATGTTTGTTTAGGTAACATCTATTTTTTAGGTATAGTTAGATTTCATTTTTCATAAATATGTAATTTTTGCAACAAGAATTAGGATTAATGTTATGGGGTTTAGAATGAATAGTGGCTAGAAAGTGAAGACCTGGGAGGCCCTATGAAGATTTAAGCAAAACCATTCTAAAAGGAAGAAGAAAATGTTAGTGCAAGATTAAAGACCTCCATATCATTTATTTTATTGTAAAAAAATTCAATTGTATTCCAAATTGTATAAGGGTAGAGTTTGGCTACCCAATTCCTTTTTTTTAGGGTATACGGTAGTACTCGGCTGCATCACCTCTTATTATTTTATGAAAATCATATATTTGAATGTTGTGTTTAGATTATGCAATAGAGATGTCATGCTTTTTATAAGTTTCTAAAAGTGTGATGATTTGATTTGTGACCTGGATGTGGTAGGCTCTTTTGGAAAAAAATTAAATTTTACATCCTCACTAAATAACTCATAACTAAATTTTAATACAACTCACAACATCACCTTAAAGCCTAGGTTCATAATCAAGATAAATAAAAGATTTACCAACCCCTTAGTTGGATGTTATATATTATCACACCATGCATATCATCTTGTGTCACTCTTGAATAAGGAGGGTCTCCATTCTTGCACGATAAGGGATATGTTTGACCTTTGAGGGTGATCCCTTGTAGTGGAGAACATCTCCTCCCCCTGATTTAACTGACAAATTTATTCATCATGCATATAGGCATAATTGTCCCAAGCCTTAGTTCAAAATGAATGTGTCAAGATAGTGTAAGAGATTGTAAATTTTTGCATTAGTCTAAGTCATGTTTTCATACCAATCATGATCTAGTCTCCTAGGGAGTGAGTTTTGGACTATAGTTTCCTTCCTAATTAAATAAAAACCTAGCTATCTTGCATCTACATAAGACAGACATACATGATTTTAAAGTGTAAGAGGTATTAGCTGGTGGTCACCCTAGGCGGTTGTAAGCCTAGAAGAGCTGGGATGGGTCTATCTTATCTTATAGAGGTAAATTATTATGTCATAATTTCTAATTAGACTTAGGTCATGCTTTTAGCTTGTGCTAAAGCATCTTAGATTTAGGTTTCAAGGCTACTTATTTCTTTTAGGCTATGAGTATAAGTCCTCACCTCTTATGCATTTTTACAATCTTGTGCTGATGGACTATAAGCCCTAACATTCTAATAAGATTTCAACTTAAACAAAAAAGTAAATTCTCTCTTTCAAATATATAAAGCCTCACTATAGTGTGGATTAGAGTACTCACTAGGTTTCCAAGTATCATGGGTGCTCCCTATTTATCCTCTTTTAGAATCTGTAAATAAGTCTTCTTATCTGAACTCTACCATATAATTTTTACAATTACAAATCCTTTGATAGTTTAGCTTTGAAATCTTTAGAGATACTTATTGACTACTTTAATCATGAGTTTTCTTAAGAAATTCTTATTTCCTAAGATTTAATTAACTATGAAAGCTTGCTTCCATAGGGAACTAAAGAACCTAACATAAAATAAACCCTACTTTACTTTTCCATGTAAAGTATGGGAAAGATCTCTAGTATATACATAGACCCATTTACCTTAGGTTTCCTTTTTAGGTGATTAGGTCCATTGTAGGGTGATGTCTCCATCTCCCAAGATGATACATCATACCTCAATGTCGTACCTGATCACGTCAATAAGTACCTCATAAGATTTGTGTGGTGTCCCTATGACTACAAATTAAAACACCACATACCTCAATACAAAACTATACCTTTTCTTGAAGATAAAAACTTACCAACTCCTTGGAACTCTATTGCCATAAAAACATCATTAGTAACAACTAGGGTTTAGTGCTATCTCTCAGAGAATAAAAAAATACATTGATTTTCTTACTTTATAATTTATCAACCTATAAGATTGATATTCAAGATGATAGAACATATTTGGCACCAAGAAAGTAAAATACTTGACTACCAAAGGTTACCCTCTTTTAGGTGCAATCAATTTAAGCTCCATATTTACTCAACCAATCCATATTCAAGATGACATCAAACTCGTGCAAAGATAATATAATCAATTTAGACTCTACTTTCTATTTAAAATTTCAATCTTATAGATACAAGTTTGGGTAGTAATAAAATGATCTTTAGTGCTAAAAGAATATATACACCAAACAATTAGACAATAATAAGTATACTTAAGCAAATAAAAAATTTCTTAGATATAAAAGAATAACTTGCACTAGAATTAAATATAATTTTACATGGCTTTGAAAAAAAAAATATAAGATATACATATTATAACATTAAGTGCATCTTTAGTCTTCTACTGAATCAAACAATTCACTCTAAGTTGAGCTAGAGTAGTGGAAACTATAGCAATAGACTGTCATGACTCTCTCTCGCTTCCCTTCTAGTGTAAGTCTGCCATTATCCTTACTAGATGATCCCTCCAAAAAATTTTGTGGTAGGATTATTCTATGCTATCTATCATATCTCTAATCATCTCGAACATTTTTTCAACTCTCTAGTGCTCGTTGTGGACATTGAGCTATCTTATAAAAAAACTATCCTTTCTTGAAATACTATCTAAAAAATAAATAACATCAATCTTAATGTTTATTTCTATATGAAGTACAAACAAGAGCACTATTCACATAAGTAAATGAAGTATTGCTCCTTGAGTCACATGGTCTAATTTAAGTCTTTTTCTTACTACTTTCACTCTTAGAAGACTCCTTTGCATATCTTGTCTAGCTCACATCCTAATACTGTTGAGTCATTTTCACTTAATCTTGCCTTCTCACTAGCTCATAGAAATAACTGATCTTAAATGGAGTAAGTGGGTGACTCAAAATATTTCTTAGACCTCTCAAAAACTTATAACACTTCTCCTCTAGTTCATTGATTAATTATGAGGTATTTCTTGTTAATGTAATAAACTTAGCCTCATATTACATCACCATCTTACTTCCTTTAACCAATCCGAAAGAAACTCATGCATCTAAAGTTATTGGCTCCTAATCCAAAAAGATTGATGTTGCACCACCCCCACCCCCTCAAGTACATTCTCCTCCACTCTAGGGCACTATTCATAGTTTACTGTTCCATTAGTTCACTCACCATGGAATTACCATCTTATGCTAGTGCTCTCTCCAATGACCTTCCTTCCAATGAACCAAATGATCCATTTATTAAACTAATATTCTTACAATCTTATCATGATAAATTTGAATAAGGTGGTAATAATGGCTTTATCAAAAAGTATAATCACAAAAATGGAAAACTAGCCCTATTCCTTACTGAATTTGAATCTACTTAGCTTGTGGAGCCACTCAAGTCCATCTTAGTTGGCAAGTTAACTTACAAACAACCCAAAATATAAACAATCCATAAACACTTTCATGAAAAGCTTCTTGGTGACTGGAATGTTCGGCTACTCGATGGGAGGATTTTCTCCAAAAACCTTTACCATATTGATAATGTGCGTATGAAAATATTCAAATGGACACTTACTTTTGATTATAGCATAGAACCTCTTATAATCCCTATTTGGATAGAGTTTCTAAACCATAAACATCACCTCTTCAACAAGCAAATGTCATATTCATTGGCCAACCCCTTAAACTTGATCTTACCATCTTTATTTTCACTAGACCCTCTATTGGTAGTGTACACATGGAAATGGATATGATTACATCACAGGCTGAAGAAATATGGATTGGTACCCCTACCAATGGATATTGATAGCAAGTTATTATTGAACAAAATCTATAATATTGCTCCCAAATATAAAATGTTTGGTCATCTCCTTAAAAATTGCTTCATTGATAATCTAAAACTAAGAGGGAGAAACACCAAGGCCATTGAGAATAATGTGGCAACTAGAGTTGAACTGTCTATTTTTCCTAGACAGAATGAGATGGTTGGTAACACAATATAGCCTGAACACACGAAAGATCCCAAACATTCCTGGATACCTACTGAAGCTCAAGATTCACAAACTCTAAATAATCCAATCCATTATAAAGAGACCACAAATCTTTAGAATAAAGACCAAGTAATCTCTGCACATCACCTGACAATACCTCTTAAAAATGAACCTTCATATCATGTTTCATCAAATTCTAAAAATTTAGCCCCAAGCATTCTACTGATACCAAAACTTTCAGTACTCAGCCACAACACATATAACTTGATGATGTTTTGTCTCCTATTCTCCAACAACCCCTCCTTCGAAATGAGTATCTATGCCAAACTATGCAAGACATAGAGGATGATTGGTTAATATAAAATTGACATAAAATAAATACAAAGGAATAAGGGAGCTAAAGAATATAAACCCAAATGCAACCTCCTCTTTAGGAAGAGTTTTACAATTGGGATTTTAGCCACTTGGAATGATAGGATTGATACTAGAGCCTCTAGGGGCTCTAAGTGCTCCAAAAATGACTAAATTTTGATTTGGAACATTAGAGGCTTAGCCAACCATAATTCTTTTAATAGACTCAAAAACCTAATTAAGTCCCACAAATTTCATGCTTTTGTAATCCTAGAACCTTCATTCAACCCCACAACATAGATAGAGTTAGAAGAAAATTTAGTAGATTTAACATGGTTCAAAATTGTAGCAACAAAGTCCTAATTTTCTGGAAAAGTCACTTTCAACTAAACCTCATTGTTGATGGCCCTCAATTCATCCATGTCCATCTCAACTACAACAACTATAACTTGCAAGAAACCATTGTTTATGCCTCTTGCTCTAGAGAATCAAGAAGAGAATTATGGTCCAAAATCAATTCAATCAGCCATACTTACCAAGAAAGTTTGCTAGTTGGTGGCGATTTTATCATGATCCTAAACGTAGCATTGAAAAAATGAGCTATGAAGCCTAATGAAATAATAATGATGAAATTTATTGATTATATAGAAGATGCATAACTAATTGATGTTGGTTGTAGTGGCTCCCCATACACTTGGGATAGAGGAAGAACCTATTAATGGCTCAATCTAGTAAATGCAAATTGGTTCAGCAACTTTCATCATACTGCAATCACTCACTTGAATAGAACATGCTCCAACCATGCTACTCTCCTACTATTTGTTCATTTCCTTCCTAAAACTTCTAAAAAGTATATAAATTCTGGAACATGTGGATGGAGCACACCCTCTACACCAACTACCTCCAAGATGAAAAGAAAATTAACATATCTGATCCTTGTATTAGACTTCAGAACTTGCAGAAAAAATTGGTCATAAGTATAAAATTTTGGATTTCGAACATTTTTGGTGATATTCACCAATAAGTGGAGGCCATTGAACACAAGGTTTGCTTACTTGAAAACATATGCATCAATGAACCATCCTTGGAAGCAGAATCTAATCTTCAACAAGCTCAAGCTGCTCTAAATAATTTAATTTCCATGGAAGAAGATTTCTTATCACAAAAAGCTATCGTAGTTAATCTCAAGGAAGGACAGAGGAATAAAAAATTCTACAATGCTTTTATCAAAAAGAAGAAGAAATTTAAAGCTATCATAAAATTAAATCTTCACACAATTGGTTATATGACCAGGAAGATATTATAGAGAACAACATTGAGTATTTCAAATCACTATTTCAAAAGCATAAGGAAAATTTGGAACCTTTCCAAGAGGAACTGATCAATGATTGCAAAGCCAAACTAAACCAAGTGGACTTCACATATAGCCCGTTGGAAGAGAAAATTAAAAAAAGTGTCGACTCTCTAAATGGATCAAAAGTTGTGGTCTTGATAGGTATACAGCTCATTTTTATCCACATTGATGGTAGTGGATTAAGAAAGATGTAATCTCAGCAATACAAACATTTTTGCTGGGTGAAGATCTGTACAAATACTTTAATTCTTCTACCATCACATTAATCCCCAAATCCGATAACAATTATGACTGGAAAGACTTTAGCCCTATCAGCCTTACATCTATTATTAGCAAAACTATAAAAGATCATCTCAAATCACCTCCAACCACACCTACTTGACCTCATCAGTAAAACCCATGAAGCATTTGTCCTAGGAAGAAATATAACTAAAAACATATTGTTAGCCCAAGAGCTCACCCAAGACTTGAATCAAAAATGTAGGGGAGTAAATATAGTCATCAAACTTGACATTAAGAAAGCTTTTGACACATTAAATTGGAATTCCATCATGGCAACACTAAAAGATAGAGGTTTCCAAGAAGATTTTTGTAACTTGGTGAAGAGGCTACTTTCCAACAACCATTATTCTATCCCCAATAGAGAAGCACATGGTTTTTTCAAACCATTTAGAGGTATCAAACAAAGTGGTCTCCTTTCCCCAGCCCTATCTATACTTTCTTGTAATTATCTATCTGGATTGTTTGATGCTAACCACAACTCCAATAGATTTTTGAATTATGAAACCAGAGGGAAGATTAACAAAACTCAATAAAAAGAATCATATACATCCTCAACACCTTTGAAACTATTTATGGCATGACTTTTAACAAGAAAAAATGCCTCTTCATCGTGGGTAAGCATTGCAAAATTGATTGGTGATGGATTAAATAATACGGTGGCTTCACTTACTCCCACCTTCCTCTTAAGTACCTTCTTGTAAACACGTATAAAGCTTGACTAAAAACTCAGTACTTTGATGGTGTCATTAGCAATATTCAAACAAAAATTAGCTCATGGGAAAACACATTTCTTTCTAATGGTGGAAGACTTGCTCTAGTAAAAATCTTCCTAAACTCCATCCCCATCTACTTAACTCAAACTTTTCTTATGCCTATCAAGACACAAATTTAGATAGAGAGAATATTTAATAGATTTCTATGGAGTAGAAAAAATAACTCCATTCATTGGGTTAGCTAGAAAAAGCTTTGTAAGCCTAAATGTGAGGTTGGATTAGGATTTAGAACCCTTCATGAATCAATTCAAATTAATCTAATCAAACTCTATATTAAATTTTGACAAAATGATTCATTATGGGCTGAATTCTTACAAAGCAAATACTATCAAAAATCCCACCCAACAATTGTTAAGCCAAGAGCAATGGATTCTCAGCATTAGAAGTGCCTACTACAACATAGAGATATGGCCAAAATCATGATATTTGGAATCTTGGGCAAAGAAAACTTAACTTTAATATGGATCTTTGGTTTCTTGATGGCTTAATTTCAAACCTCACAACACAACCTATTTCAAACCATGCATTACTTTTAGATTTTTAGGTTGAAGGCAATTGGAATACTACAAAACTTTAAAAGCATCTCCTAGCAAACATACCGAAAGTTGTCATCAACATCTATTTATCTCCATATCAAAAGGATATATGCTTCTAAAATGCAACAATAAAAAGCTAACAATGCCCAAGATGACCTCTAAACTGATGCACAATTCTAGTAGAACTCCTGAATGGAGTCCCTCCCTATGGCATGCAATAATCAAGTTGTCAATGTCCTTCCTATGTTGGAGACTCTAGCACACCCTACTACCAACAGATGATATTCTGAAGCTAAAGGGCCTAAAACTCTTATCTATATGCCACCTATGTAAGAATGAAGAAGAATATATAACTCATCAGTTTATAATATGCCAGGTCAACAAGCAAGTTTGGTTAGAAATTGATTTTTTATTTCAGAAACCCAAACCATATGAGGAATCCTTACTGAGCTATCTACAAGCTTGGAGTCACAACTCCACACTTGGAAATAAAAAATAAAAAATTCCATCTATCCATCATTACTCTAATGGTGCTCTAGTTTATTTGGATGGCTAGGAACTCCATCAAGCATGCTGGTCAACCTATAGAAACAAAAAATAGTATAACCCATATCAAAAGTTATATTGGAAAAAATTAAAGTAGCTAATATTTTTCAAGGACACCCACCCCCCTCAAAACTCTGCCATTCTAACCAGATCAATGCACGTCTTATTTGATGGGTTAAACCATAAGTCGATTGCATTAAAATTAGCATTGATGCTAGTTTTATAAGTAATACTACAACTTCTGGAATTGGAAGCATGTTCAAAAATCATATAGGTCAATGTTTCTTCATGTTCTCTCTCCCTTTCTATGCAATGAATGAACTATGCATTGGAGCCATAGCTTGATTTACAACCCAAAAAATTGCAGTCTCTTTTTTATTTAAGAATGTATGGATTGAATCAAATTCTTTACCTCTTTGCTACCTAATTGATGGTTGTGATGACTCTCCATGGTTTCTTAACACACCTTTTTAAGAGGATCAATTGTTGATGAAGTATCTTCAATTTAGAATTAGCCATATCAATAGAGAAGGAAATCAACCAGCAAACATGTTAGCAAAATTAGGATCTTTCTTGGAAAAAAACAATCTTCTCCTACCAACTAATACCACAAATCCTTACCACACCTCAATGGAGATTTATTAAACTTACCTTACATTAGAAAAATGTAACAACTTTTTGTTGTCCCTGATACTTTTGACCAGGCTCCTCTAATTTGTAATTTTTCTTCAAGAATTAATAGGAAAATAGCACACTTGGTTTAAGGAAAAAAACTCATGTATCTATTGTTTAATTAATAGAGGTATAAATCAATTATTGAAAGTATTAGTAAACTACTCCTAACAAATCTAAGCATTAAGCTTGCCTTAAATTCTTTCACTTTGTTGGCCTAGCCACTAGTATTCATCAACACCATCAAATTAAAACACTCTTAAGGGTACCTTGTAGTGCTCGAGGCATAACATCCTATCAAAAGATTTGTCTAATCTTAGTAACCAATTTTGGGGATTAAATATGGGACACAAAGAAAATATTATGAGTTTTTATTTGAGTGATCAAACATGGCATCAAAGAATAATATTATGGTGTTTATTTTCAAATGGTCAGGTGGACACCATGCAGATCATAATGGGTATTTATTGAACTGATCGGGTATGACATTGAGGTATGATGTACTATCTTGAAAGATAAAAACATCACCCTACAATGAACCTAATCACCTAATAAGGACTCTTAAGGCATGATGGGTATTCATATGTACCAGAGATTCTTCCCCAACTATACATGAAAAAGTAAAGTAGGATTTATTTTTAGCTAGGTTGTTTATTTTTTGATGGAAGCAAGCATCCATAGTTAATTACATCCTAGGAAATGAGATTTCCTAAGAATACTCTCAATTAAAGTAGTTAATTATTATCTCCAAAGATTTCAAGGTTAAAACTATTAATGAATTAGCTATTTTAAAAATCCAAGTGGGATTGTACAATTAGAAGACTTATTTTGGAATCCAAAGGAAAATAGGTATGAAATTCTCATGATACTAGGAAGCCTAGTTAGCATTCAAACCTATCCTATGGTGGGGTTTATATTTTTGAAACTGATAGGATTTATTTGTTTGGGTTGAAATTTCATTAGATGGCTAGGGCTTATAATCCACCAACACAAGATTATGGAAATGCCTAAGATGAGAGGATTTATACTCGTAGCGTGAAGGAAATAAGCAACCTTGAATCCTAAATCTAGAGAGCTTTAGCATAAGCTAAAAATATGATCTAAACTTAAGCAAAAAGGGGACATAAGAATCCATTCCATAAGGGAAGATAGACCCGTAAGACTCTTCTAGACTTACAATCGCCTAGAGTGGCAGCCAGCTAACACCTCCTATGATTTAAAAGCATATTGGCTAGTTTTATGAAATTATAAGTTGGTTAGGCTTGTTCATTAATTTGGAAAGAGACTAGAGTCCTAAACTCACTCCCTAAGAGACTAGATCATGTTTGGTACGAGCATATGGCTTAGTCTTAAAATGCAAAATATTTTCAAATTTTATATTATTTTAACACATTCATTTGGACAAAGGCTTGGGATTAATTATGCATATATGCACGGTGAAATTAGATTATTGGCTAAATTAGCTAGAGGAGGTGTTCTCCACTATAAGGGATGCCCTCACAGGACAAGCATTCCCCAATCATGCAAGAATGGAGACCCTCCCTATTCAAGAGTGGAGTAATTTGTTATGCATGATGTTAGACATACAACATACACCTATGGGGTTTTTAAATCTTTTAGTCATCTTGATTACAACCTAAGCTTTAAGATGAGGATGTGAGTTGTTTAAAATTTAATTATGAATTATTAATTAGGGTAGAAAAATTAATTTTTCCCTAAGAGCTTACCGCATCTAGGCCACACATTCAAACATCGATCATAAAGAAACTATGAAAAGATGCAATTCTATTGCACAATCTAAATATAACATCAACCCAACATGTATAGATTCTATAAAAGAATAAAAGGTCAGTGCGGTCAGGTACCATGATACACCCTGGAAAAGAAAAAAGATGAGTAGCCGAGCTCTACCCTTATACAACCTAAATTACAAAAGAATAATTACAATTGAAATTGAATAGATGCTATGAGGGTCATCATTCTTTATTTCTTCTTTCTTCTTTCTTTTTGCCTTTGATTTGATTTGCTTCAAGGCATCATAGGGCACCCCAGGACTAAGCGTTCTAGCCACTACTCATTCTAATCCTCATAGAATTAATCCTAATTCCTATTGCAAAATTACATTTTATGGAAAATTAAATCTAACTACACCTACAAAATAGATGTTTGCAAAAAATACATACATCTCAAGCAATTATATTTCATAATTTGGACTTAACACCCTACACATGGGTAACCAAGCGCACTTGTCCTAACATGAATTATGCTTATGGGCATAAGCAACTTGCAAGAAAAAGCATTTATACTTATGATTACAGCGGACTCTTTAACACAGTCCCCTACAAAAAAACATCATTAGGCTTACAACAACCTAACATCCAGTCTACGAACAATAATCCTAACATCCAATCGAAAACATTACATCATAAAATAAAACACATCATCATTACATACACCATCATAACCTAAAGCTAGAAGTTGTGGCTTAGCATTCTAATGTGTTTGCTTAGGCTTAATGTGGTATGTCTTACCTAGGTTTTGGAATTATAATTTTCTAAGTTAGGAAAAGTTTAAACTAACATGATTGATTATTTGACTTTAAGTTGTTTAGAGGCTTGCAAATTTTAATTTGTATTATGTTTTATTTCATTTGATTTACACTTAACAACTAAGTGTTATAAAGAGAGGAAGAAGGCTTAACCTCCTTCATCCCTTCATTAAGTTATTTTTTAAAAGTACAATTTTATGATTTAGTTTCTTTTAGTGAAAAAGCATGTAATGCCTTTATTTTTGAGTTACAAAAACTAATGAAAAATATTATTTTTCAATAAGTCGATAATTTATTTTAGTTGGGATTAATTGATACCTCAAATTAAATAAAAAGTTTTCATTTCTTCTTTTCAATGATTTATGATAATAAAGTAGCAAGAGATTCATCCAAAGCCATGGTAAAAAGAATTAACTACTTCTTTGGGATGGGAGCAACCAACACAAGTGGAGCATTAAATACTTCTTAATATTATTGAAGGCAATATGCCACTTTTCATCCTAATAGAATTTAGAATCCCTCTTAGGGGCTGTTTGGTTGCCCGCATTAAGAGTGTAAAGTAAACCAAATGCAGGGAATTTAATTTTTTAAGTGTTCGGTATGATGCAAAGTAAAATTTCAATGCATTTGTAGTATATTTGAATGCATTAGAATGGTCATTTTGGGTGATTTTAGAATTCGTCCAATTTGGGAAAATTTTAAATACACCGAACAATGTAAAGTGTTCGCCGCCATCACCGACCACCATCGGCTGCCGCTCGCCACCGACCACCACCGGCCACCACCTGTCATCGCCAACCACCATCGGCCTCTGGTCACCACCGCCGACCACCACCGCCCATACGCTCGGTTACACCATAACGACCGGTCGTCCTTCGATCACCACCATCGCTGGTTGCCGTCGTCGCCGGTCTTCGGATGTCACTCGATAATCTCAAAAATAATTTATTTTACATTTATTTTATCAAACAAAAATAAATTCATGTATTTGTAGAGTTTTTAACCAAACAAGAAATCTAAATACACTGCATTCAATTTACTTTACACTTTAAATGTAGGCAACCAAAGAACCCCGTAGTCAAATCAGAAAATGGTTGACACCTTCTGGATATGTTTGATATGAATTGCATTAGATATGCTAACCTACCTTGAAAAGATTTTAACTATATAATACTCTTAAGAGGTGACATTTCTAATAAAATTTTGATTTTTGTGAGATCAATTTCAATTCATCAATGTCTCACTAAGAATCCTAGAAACTTACCTAAAGTCACCCTAAAGGTGCACTTAAGAAGGTTTATTTTAAGATAGTAGTGATGCAACCACTCAAAAATTTTTCTCAAGTCATAAAGATTATCTCCTCTTTTCTTTTCTTTGATTAAAATATCATTGATATAACATTCAACTTGATTTTGGATTAATTCATCAAAGATCTTAGTCATAGCTTGTTGATAAGTGGCTTCAGCATTCTTTAGACCAAGGAAATAACTTTATATTAGAAGTTTAATATTAAGATTTTAAATGTAGTGTATTTCTCATCTTCAGAGGCCATCATAATTTAGTTCTATTATAATGATCCCTCCATGAAAGAGAAAATTGCTTGCTAATTGGTTATGTCCCCCATGAGTTCCATTATAGATAATGAGAATTGATCTTTAGGATATACCTTGTTCAAATCCTTAGAGACAACAAATACATGAATTTGACAATTTTGCTTCTTAATTGAAATGATACAAGCTAATAAAAATGATGTTTTTCTTCATGGATAAAACTAATCTTGAGAAGCTCTTTTAACTTCATTAATTACTTATTATTTAATATCTAATTGAATGTGTCAAGGTGTTTATTTAATAAGAATAATATCTAGTATAATTTCAAGTTTACAGATTGCTACTTCTAAAGATATGTCAGTCATTTCATCTTAACTCCAAGCAAAGCAATTTCTAAACTCAAGAAGTAACACAACCAAATCATTGTCATCGTCTACATTTAAAGAGTGATTATGAATGTGGGACATAAATTTTCTTCTATTTCAAGGTTGAATTATTTTGATTCTTTTTCTTCTTCAAGCCTCAAAGTTGCTTGCCTAGCTTGAAGATCATCCAAATGATTTGAAGTTTCCAAAAAAAATATTATTTAAAGAATTAGACTTCTTTGGGATAAGTATTTTAGATTCTAATATTCATTAGACAATTTATCTTCATGCAATAGTCCAATAGTACCAAAGCAAACACCAACTTTTGATTTTAATTTTACATATTTAGCTTGTCATAACTTTTTTTGGTGTTGAGCTTTGTCCTAAGACTATATACATGGAATGAAGCCACATTTAATTCAATTTTTAGCATAAGAAGGTTATCAGTCAAAATGTAATAGTATTTTTTTCCTTAACGGATTCATCTTAAAAATTTTCACCTTCTTTAGGGTATAAAGATTATGGTATATAATAAAGTTTCTAAATCTACCCAATTTTTTCTAGAAGGTTAGGAGCCACCCAGTCTTCCAATCATGCAATAGTGCAATTAGGCAGTGGTGTTTGAGCTAAAGTGCTCACATACCTATTAAAATTTTCAAACATTATCAATTCAAACCCATCCTTTTGGACCCTATCTTTGTCATTATCTATCTCTACAAATATGTCAAATTTTGATCCAACATTATATTTTATTTTTATTAAATTTATACTTCAACCTCTCACACATGATTCATCCTCTAAATTAGACTCCACATAAATATATATTACTGGTGTTTCATTATAAGCTAAATTTCTTTCATTTTGGTATCCACCTTTACCCCACCACAAGGTTGCTGAGCCATTCTACCACCTTACTATACAAGATAATCATAATCCTTATGAACTTCAACTCTAAGATATAATTTACTTTCTTCTATTTTTTCTTTCTATTTATCTTTTCTTTGTATTTTCACTTTCATTTTGTTGTATTTTACTTACATTTGGTTTTCTGGAGAGGATCACTTGTCTTTTTGGAAAATAACTTGTGACAACTTGGTAGATCCTGCCATCATGATTAAAAAATGGTTGAAGATTCTCTTTTATATTATATTTTGTGTTTGTTCTTTATGCACTAATTTATGGTGGATGAAACCATCCTATATTAATGAATCTATGGCCTACTTAGAATTGTGTTGAAGGATATTTTTACATTAATAATGTGAATTTTTGTTTTATTTTCAACTCTCCAATTTCTAACAATAAAGTAACTGAGATCAATTCTTTCTCTCTCTTTCCTTTGAATCAGCATAGCATCGTATTATCAAATTTGAGTATGTGTGTATCCATTCTTAGTTAGTCTAGATTTTTTAAACTATGGTGTTCATTAATGCATTTAGGTCAACAAAAAACTTTAGATAAATTAAATAATCCACATCTATATAGATATAAAGTGGATAATTATAATTTTGCTGGTCCTAGTAGTAGTTTCTTATCTGAAAAGGTTACACCCAAGAACTTCCTTGAAGTAAAGAGCCTTATTTGAGGAAGTTGCTGCTAAATGAAATAAAGAATTTTGGATCAAATAAAGCTTTAATTAAAGACTCCCTAATCTATTTAGAAATAGCAAGTGCATCATAAATGATCAATTATGTAGAAAACTTTTATAATCAACCTTTTGAACATTATGATCCACTTTTAAAGTGTTTTATGGAGGATTTGGAACTTCATTGGTGCCATCAATATATTTTTCTTTGTACTTAGGTGTCATTCAAGGAGGTAGGACCTTACCACTATGAAGGTTAACTTCTGTAATCTTCTTAAGTTTAGAGAATATTGTAACACCTACTTGACTCTTAATGGCACTTGGCATATCTTCTATTAAACTATCAAAATATGATAGTTTAAACTATATAGTAAGAGGTGTGTCTTGAAAATTTACAATAAAAGCATCACTATGAGATTTGATACATACAATTGTTTGAGATCATTGAGGAAAATTAATTCATTTTGATAATTATTTTTTATGCTTGAGAAATTTATTTTATTCATTTCTAACTAAGTCATTCATATTATAACCTCCCAAAGAAGACACCATATAAATGGAATCCTTCATCATTGAGTATTATTATTAAGTGGAATGAAGTAAAATCCATATAGAGTGAAAGGAAGAAAAGGATTAACCCCACCATCAACATCAACAACTCTTTTATTTATTACAAATAATATATATATTTCTCACTCTCACACACTATTGGACACTTGATTTTATTTAGCTATGGTGAAGGAGTCATCCTTGAGTTATTTTGTGAGCTAGTAGATCAACCTATACTAGGGCATTCATGCTTCTTGATGCACCTATAGAGAAGAATGCAAAATTATAGTCAATGTTTTTTAAATGAACGTGATTTAGCTAATTCCAACTCACCATTGAGAAAGCATCTTCAAACAAGATAGAAAATTCACTTGAGATAACCTTGATAGATCCTTTGCTAGGATTCATGAAGTATTCCTTAGGTATAAAGTTCCCTCCAACCAATCTTTGAAAATAACCAGTCCTCAATCTCGTGATTAAAAAAATAGTGGAAAGGATAATAATTTAAATCATTAGATTTGTCAACCTCTAGCTTCCTTGGATCAAGTATATTAGAGTTTGACTTGTTTATTAAAATTAAAAGTTTTTAATATCACTTTTCTTTTGAAAGAATAAGTTTTATTTATCCTTTCATCAAAAATGATCAAGAATTATCTTCTTGGCACTATTTCATTTTATTGTTGTTACTGTTGTAAATTATTAAGGAGTTTCTCTGCCTAAACTCTGAAGATAGTTTTCCTTATTGTACTACTGACACACTACCTAACGTTTTTCTGGCACTTCCTATGGCTTCTATAATATAGAATTTCCACAAATAATTTTTTAGGAAAGATAATTGTGAGCTTCTTCTTGCAGATTGGAGGCTTTATTAAATAAATTTTCAAAAGTCTTAGTAGTGAATCCTTTTAGAAGGAATGTCACAGGAACATGAATGTTCTTAAGCAAAATTTTAATGGCATGTTGCTTTTATAATTGAAGTTCACATTTGATGCTTAAATCATTCATCTCAAAATATAATCTACCAGTGTCTCAATGAGTTTTTGTTTTTCAATCACTAAACCACTCACTTTAATATAATATTTTGCATTGACAAATCTCTATATGAACATATTTTTCATTTCAATGAAATTATGCACTCACCCATTTGGTATATCTGAATACTAATATAAAGAAATATTTGATAGACTACTAACAAATTTCTTGAGTAGAAGGGTGTTGCTCCCACAAATATTGCAATAACTCAAACGTAAAGTATGCCAAATGTTGCCTTGGATTTCTTGTGCCTTCAAACACCTTAAAGCAAGGTGGCATAAATCCATTAAGATATGACACCACATCAAACTCCTTTGGGTAGGGTCTACCTTGTGGATTAAATAAAATGCTTTGGGACTATGCCAAGGCTTCCTTAACTTACTGCTTAGTTAACCATTTGATTTTTTTTCTTCTAAACTATATTTTTAAATTTTTTCTTGCAATGGCTTTGTTCCACTAATCCGAAACATTTTTTTTCTTCCCAATCACATGAGCATGCTTAGGATGATCAATCTTAAACTATGCTCATTGCAGTCTTAATATTTAATCTTGAAATGATATGCCATCATTTCTTCCATCTTCTATTCCATGCTAGATATTTGCTCATCTTTGCTTTGCAACTAATATAGTATACATTGCATTAACTCCATCATGATGCTTTCGTTAACTATAGCATGCTACACATCATTGAATTGTTGATTTATATGGGATGCTCTTGTACTAACCAAAAGTATTTCTACATTAGTCATAATGACCTCCTCCATATGTGCTTTTTTTCTTTTATTCTACTTTCTCTACCATTAGATCATCTTGATTATATCAAAATCTTTATGTACAATAGTTTGTTTAGACGTGTTATTTTTACAACCTTTTAATCCAAACTAATTTGATCAATTTTTATGACGTGTCTTAACATTCAATCCCAAGAAAAAAGATAGCTCACCCATTATGTTCATCTCAAATTCTTTGCTAGTCCTGAAAAATTTTTACACAAAAAATGGATTATTAGATCCAAATAAAAGATCATCCACATAAATTTGAATACAAAAATATTATAATTAGTATCAATAGATAAATAAAAATATTTCCAAAAATGCTATACCAAGACTTTTCACATAATGAGGGTTTAATTAGATCTTATGTCAGGGTGGTTGCCCAACCAAAGGCATCCTCTTCTATTACACCATTCAAGAAGACACTTTTATGATACAATTAAATAAAAAATTTATAGCAAATGCATGCACTCTTTAAAATTTTTTTGAAATTGATGCCCTTTATTAAATTAAAACCTTTTTAATCACATTCTACTTTGTTCCTAATAACTTCCAATTCTTTCAATTTAATAAACTCACTTAAATTCCAATCTCACTTTTAAATGTAGTCTTAGCCACTAACTCCAAAACATCATTTTTAGTAAACTTATTATATTCTTCATGCATTGCCATAACCAAAAATGTATCTGTTATTGCTAGTATAATCATGAAAATAAAAGCATCTATTCATAACCTTTTTATAAAATAATCTTAAAGAAATAACATCTAATTAACTAAAGTTGTGAAAGAAGTATTTTAGATCAACAACAATTAGAACCTTTTCAATAGATAAGAAATTATTTTTTATTTACACCAATGGTGGTACTTGACCTGAATTCTTTACAAGTTGTGTTATCTCCAAAGGTGACTTTTCCTCCACTTTGAGTTTCAAAGGATTTGTTTTTGTTTCTTATCATGTGTCATGAGCTCTTTGTGAAAGTACCATATGCCCCCACTGGTCCTTAAGCAAAGGAATTATTTTATAAAATATAATTAGATTAGTTTTTTTGGTAACCAAGACTTACATGAGTTCCATACATTTAGAGAAAGTTTTATGAATCCATGCATAAGCTGAATGTGAATGATGTATACATAAATTAGCTATATGCCTAAACATGACATATGAAAAACAACGGATGATAGGCAAAGAATGCATGAACAATTTAGCTTTGAATTTCTTATTCTGAATGGGTTTGTTCTTTCTACAAAAATTAACTTCTTTTTTTAAAGTTTCATTAATACCTTAAAGAAAGCTATTTTCCAAATAAATCATGTAACTTTTTGGCCTTTTGAATTTCATACCCTTTGTACTCATTTTTTAACTTTTCATATTCATCTATAAATATGCTATGAATCTTTTCCAAAGAGGAGAGACTTTTCTTTAGACATGAACTTTTCATAGATTTGAATGAAGTATGTATTTCGTCACAAAAATTCAAGATATTTTATAAGTGAGGTTACTTACCCATTCTTCAGCATAGTCGAAAGAAACTCTCTTTGCCATTAAATAGAGGTTTTTGGCTTCTTCTAAAGTGTCTCTTTTAGAAAAGGCTAAATCTGAGTTGATCTATAAAGCATGCTTAGTTTTTTTTCCCTTTCTTTACACCTCTTTTTTCATTTGTTTGTCCTTCTGATTGTTGTTCTTGAGTGAGGGCACTCCCATTTGATGTCACCTAGTTTCTTACATTCATAACAAATAGGTTTAATAACCTTTGAGAAGTTTTTGATTTTATTTTTGCCTTTCCTTCAATCAAATCTCTTCTTATTATCTTTTAGAAAGTTTTGGAACTTATTTGCTTTGAGTGCAACATCATCATCATTAGTGTTGCTTTCCTCCTCACTACAATAAGATATATTTATTTTAAAAGCAACCATCTTTTCCTTTTTCCTTTTACCTAGGTCATTATTTCTTTGCAAAATTTTTTATTCATGAGCAATAGAAAAACTAAGGAAATGATAAATTGAATAAATAAGTAAAATTTTTTAATTCAGAAATTGCAATAACCTTGGCGTCTCAGGATTTGGGAAATCAAAAGTAGATTTTTATTAGCATTTATAAAGTCTATTCCTAAAGCATGGAATGCAATAATGATTTTTTGTAAAGTATGTGTACATATCAGAAATAGACTCATGAGATAACATACATGAAAGTTTGTAATCATGTAAGAACATGTTGATGTGAGATTGTTTAATTTCATTAATTTTTTTACAAGTAATATATAATTTTTCTGGAATCTCTTTGTCAGTTTGATAAGTACAAAAATGCATATAATATTCAGACTTTAGAGCATAGCAAAAGCAATTTAAATATTTTGAATTCAATTGAGCAAGTTCCCTATCTTCTATTGAACATAAATTTAAGATAGTTTCAACATAGTTGTGATTGACAACTTCATGTGGTGTTGTGTATCCAACTACAATCATATTATTCATTCAAAAATCATTGATTAAATAATACTAAAGCATTCAAATTTTCTAAAAGTTAAAAGGGATATTACCAAAAAGAGGTCATGTAATAGAGTACCCTTACATAGTATTCTAGTTTCCTAAATGTGTTGTTGAGGAATTTGCTTATTATAATTAAATCATGAAACAAGCAACTTGCCCTGATACCACTTCTAAGTATGGCACACCCAATAGGTGGGGGGCAAATTAGTATATTTTCAAAAAAATTTTAAAAAAGTAACTCTTTTAAACTCTTTAAAGTTAGTAAAGGAGACACTTAAGAGACAAAAATCAACAATTCAGGACAATGATAAGAACAATAAAAAATAAAATAAAGAAAAAGGAGCATAATGATTTACAGTGATTTGTCCCAACAGACCTACTTTAACTCTCTAATTCTCCTCCAAAAATCCACCATATCTTTTCAAAAAATTAACCAAGATGGAGATGCCTTTTTTTAATTTGTAATAGGGAAACCCTACACTACTCCACTTCTCTTTCAAGGTAAAATGAATGTCACTACCACTCCAGGGTAAAAAAAAAAAAAAAACTTATTTTAATAAAAACCCAAGATAAATTCTCAAAAAGAATAGGCTTTCTAGTTAAAGCACAAAACTCACTAGAAAGGTGGATGAAAATGAATAATTGAATCAAAGTGTAACTTTACCAACAAAAGATATTTAATAGAAAGAGAAGAAGAGAGATCTTCCCACTTTCTCTTAAGCTGAATACTGTTTCCTAGGCCTCCTTTAAGCTTTCTCATATTAAAATTTTTTGGTTAGCCTCCCCAAGGTGTGTATTTATAGGGAAAGAGCATAATAAAAAACTAAAAAAATAATTTTTTAATAAATCAATCCAATCATACATTACAATTTCATAATGTACGATCAATATAGTTGTCTACAAATATAGATTATAGATGACATGACCATTCTAATAACCCTCATTATTTGTACTCCATGATGAAGGGTCATATTGTACAAATAGTATAAACTACAAATTCAACTCCATGTTTGTTCAATTTATACGATATCATCATACAATACTAACATATTAAGAAAAAATCTTTTAAATTATAGATTAAATTCAAGTAATTACTAAACAAATTTGTATTATATGATTTAACATTATAGTGTATGATTTAACAAATTAGGCAAAATTATAATTAATTCACTTAATCTTGACAGTTGAAAATAATTAACAAAAGTCATTAATCATAAAGTATGTTCAAGCATCATATAATATGATTAGTTTAAGTTTTTAATAATTTTGGTGTTAATTAACAAAATTATGGTGGTTAAGACTAAGTAATAAATATGGACAATCATCTAGTATGATATAAATTGAATAGTATGATATAAATCGAACAATATGATTTTCAAAAACAATTTATTTCACATTCTCCTTGATGTGTATGTTCTTCATTATTATTTTCATCATACACAAGACAAATGCATGAAGGAAAAAATAAATATAAAAGATAATGACACTATTTTGAGCTTAGCTTGGATCTCCTAGCATCAATTATTCATTTCTAGTATTCATGAATTCTTCCTTGATCTGGTACTTGAAAAATAGTCATTATTCGTACTCTACCAACCAACCTTTATTAAGCTGCTTATTTATAGTACCTACATTAAAAATATATCACAGCTTACACACACAACTGATTAGTAAAAAATAAATGTTCAACCATAAATATTTATAATGATCAAAACTTAGAATCTTATGTAAAACATCATGGGGTTAACAAAAGTCACTTTATTATTTGACTTTTCGAACAAATATAAAATCTATAAGATTTAATATTTTTAAAATAAGAATTTAACTCACATAATAATTAAAATCCCTTCTACTCAATGCCTTCAATTTTCCATCCATTTCACTATGTACATCACATGCATGCATTATTATGATTGATATCATAACCTTATTTTTAACATAGCCATTCACTCTTAATTAAGCATCTTTTATACTTTATCATACCATTTTGACTAAGCCTAACCTCTACATAGTCATGCTCTTTTGATTGTAATTCTTCTCCTCATATTCAATATCTTTTGGTTGAGAACCTTCATAAACTAATCATGCTCTTATGATTATATCAACCTTTAAGTTTAGTCATTTACTCTTGAATAGACTTCTTTTTAATCAATTTATGCTCTTATGGGTAAGTCATTCTCGATAATATAATGCACTTTAGATCTAATTACTCTTTAAATTAGTGTCTTTTTTATTAGGATCCCTTCAATCTCAACAATTCCAAATTTGGTAAAGTTCTAGCATAACATTATCAAGCATTTTTTACTTAGTCATTTCATTAGTTAGTATCACTCTACGGTTAGACACCATTTCACTTTGAGTGTACACCTATACTCAAACCATTCTTTTTTAGATGGTTATCTCTACTTTGAATAATTTTGTACTCTAGATATTTAGATTTCTTTCTACTTATTCAAAACACTTTTATCATATAAGTGTTTGACCCTCTTTCAAACACTTTGTTCTTGAACCTAATATTTAATGGTTTGATTGAGCCATTGTTAGATGACCTCACAATGCTTCTAATACTTAAAAATAATGATTAAAAGATGGAAAAACTATGCATATATTTGTGTTTGAATAGGAAAATTAATTGAAAAGTAAGGTTAATGGGCACTAATAGGTCAATTAAGCATGGTTAACCCATCCCAATTAAAAATAGTTCTTTGGACTTTATGGTTTTAATTGAGTGGCATATAATTGAATCATGGCTAGTGACACTTCAAATGTGTGGATAAATGTTTCTAATCTTTATCTTTAGACAATTTCATATGGTTTCATGAAGTGGAGGGTCATGTAAATGGGTATATACCAAGAGTGGGCCCATGATGCTTCATCTTTTGGCTGAGATCTTCATTTAGGTTTTTAATAATTATTTTTGGTTAGAATATTTATAAAATAAGAAAAGTATGAAGAAGATGTGATAAGATGTTACTATAATAAGATATTATTAGGGTTTAGGTAAATAAAGAGAGCTATTCATTAACAAAAAGAAGAAAGCCACCTATCAAGACTCTACTTGGAAATCCACCATGAAGGAAATTCCTTTGATTTTTCATTAACTAAAAATTTTGTCACAATAAAATTAAATTATTTTCATATATTTCAATAATCATACATAAATTGTTTACATCAAGAATTTTTAAGCAAACTATAAGGCTAAAAATGGGAGTCACTACATTAGTTGATGAGAGATGGAAAGGTGATCACTAATGAGTAGCTACAATTAATTATCATTTTAAATGATAGTTTTCTAACCTCTTTAAAAAATAAATTGAGTATTTAACTTGTTTTTTATCAAAAAAAAAATTAATGAAATTTTAGTAAACCTTCATAATTTAAAAAAAAAATAGTTTAAAAATTTTTATTATGAATTCTAATCTTTTAAAATTCAATTTTCATCTTTAAATTTTAAAATTTAATTAAATTTTTTAAAATAATTTTTACCATATAGTCCTTCTATAACATTAAATAATTATATAATAGTTTAATAGGCTTATTGTCTTAATTTAGCTCTTGGTCCTTGGTCATTGCCTAACTATATTTGTCTTCTGGATTTATCTATTTGTTGTTAGTTCAATCTCTCATGGATGACCAATGTTATAGTGAATTTTTTTTAGATAAATCAAGATATCACAAGATCCCAAAATAAGAGCTAAGTCAAGAGAGATGAATGCTATTTATGGTGGTCTGATTACAAGGAGCAGAAGTGCCAAGAGAAGAGGTTAATTTTATTGAATTGAATATTGTTTGAAGACCTAAGATTTATATTATTTCATGTTATGAGCTGATGCTGCTTTATTTATTATCTGATTACATTTATTTAAAAACTTTGTATATTTCTTAGGCAAAGTGAGTCTAATGGTTATAAAATTAAAGAAAGGAAGGGCTTAAGTGGTAAATATGATTATAATTAATTAATACATCAATTAATTAATTGTAATCATCCAAATTAATTACTTTTGCTATGGTCTAAAGAGGAATGAGATAGAATAGTTAATTCCATGTAGTGGTCAGGCCATTCCTTTCATTTTTTTTTTCCCAACAATGTTTGATTTTAAATGGGTAATAAATGGGTAAAAATTATATAAAACACTTGTTTTCTATAAAATAAAGTTTATAATGATTTTTTAAATTGAAATTAAAAAAATTTCTTCCTTTGGTGAAGCTTTGTTGGATGGCGAAACACAAGAAAGAATTTGGTGATCTTTCCTTACAAGGGCTACTTTAGTTAGTGGTATAAATTTATCTTTTTAGTATTTTAAGTAATTCCTACTTTGAAGTGTTGTTGAAGTCCTCTATTCTGTTAGAAAATTATTTCCTTGACTTTCTTCAACTAAAGAGTTGGTTTTAAGTTTCGTTTGTGGTTAGCTAACCGTAGGGCTAAATTGATCGATTGCCGTTGTAGTAGATATTTAGTGCATGTAAACTACACCAAATTATGTGAAACATTCCATAAATATTATCAACATACTTTGTTTTAATTTTTATATGTAATTTGGGGTTAAGTTTTAATAAGTTCTATCTAGCTTAAGCATAAATTCAAAGAGTTGGCTTTTTATTTCCATAGTGACTAATCCTGGGAGAAAATCCTGAAAAAACAATTATATGATTCAAAAATTCGTAAACATCTTCAAATTTTAATTAAACTTCCAACTTTTTAATGTGCTTTTATTTCATATGTTTTTAAATTATTTAAGATTTGTTCTGATTTAAAAGTCCAATAGGTGTGGGTGTTTCTTACATGCAAATATGAGCTCATAAATAACTTCACATGCTAAATTTTAGTTTAGACAATCTAAAACTTTCAAAAAATATTATTCCTTAAATATTATTTAAAAGTTGTGTTGATTTTGGATATTTTTAAATTGTATTCATTAAATGTAGCTTCAATTAAATTTTTATTTGATTTGCTGAAAAATGAATTTTATGATTTTGTACATTTTGATTCAAGCATTGATTTCACTTTCATTAAATGTAGAATATTATTTTGAGTTGAAATAATATATTGGCTATTTTTTTAGGATAATTTAATGATTATTATTTTTATTTTATCAAATTTATTTTCTTATATTATTCATTTAACCGTAGTTATATTTTTCTTAAACTATATATGCTTCAATTCCTATATTTTCAACCAAACTTCATTGATTTATGTTGGTAATGTTTCTTATTTCAAGATATTAGACCACATTATTTTATACATTCATGTATGTATGTACCTACATTCATATATGTATGTATATAATTTCTAAATAATTTCAATTTATATTGTACCATATATGACCATTGCAATCATACCTTCATGGGCTGGCAAAAAATTTTATCATTTACAATGCATAAATCAGGGTGAAATTGACTCTCCATGATCCAAAATCAATGGATTATTAAATTTGTTTTAAAAATCAAAATTCTAAAGCCTTCTAGTTCTACTTAATGTAGGCCTAATTTAGGTAGTCATATGAATCTCAAATTGATCACTCAAGTTGATCGATAAGATAGTTCGTCTGCTAAATGTATTCAAATTTGAACATTGGGTTTATTAATTAGATCAATTGAATGCATATCAATCCAATTGAACTAATTAGGCCAATTTAATAAAATTAATCATGACCATCAACTTGATTTAACCAATTTGGCATATAAACTCTTCTAAATGTTTTAAAAATGTTCCAATCACTAAAAAAAGAATTTATTTAATGGCCCATATTCAATTGGCCAAATAAGGTATTTATACTCGTTAAGGTTAATACCCTCATTGGTTAGTTGATTATACCAACCTAATTATAATATTTAGTAAAACTTTTGAGAGTTATCATCGCAAAAGGTTTTTTTTTTTTTTTTGAGAAATTATTAGCTCAATCCGCATTGATTTTTAGAGCGCTCAATTTGACCAATTGGGCCAATATAGTCTCTTTTGGGATTTTTGAAATTTTAATTTTTTATGATTATATGTAGCTGCTAAGAACTCCTTCCTTACCTAATGAGCTAGTGCATATGGTGTTAACATAGATAATCATGCAATTAAAAAAGTGTTATAGAAGTTATGGGAGAGCCAATAAGATTAACCCATTTCCATCATACGCAGACCCTTGTGCATTATACTCCCAACTACTTACAATAGTCCTAAGAGTTTGAATTTGTAGGAGGTAGCATTTAACCATGGTTAAACTACCCATTTTCACTTGATAAAATTATCAAATCAAGAATTCTAAATCCTGAGCATCAGATTGGTACAAATTTCAAACCCACTTTCTCTCTTCTCAGTTTGGATTATCCCAAAGAATTAGGTCATAGGGGCTAGAATCAATAGGCTAGTAGCCCTTGCTCTCATAAAGCTTTTCCAATTGAGTTTACCTCAATTGGTCCATGTTATAAGAAGAAATTCTCTTTCATTAGTATGGCCTCCTTAGAGTTTCAAAAGAGGAAGATGAAGTCAGATCCATTGATCTTGGATCAATGGTTCTAATTTGTTTGAACTATGGTTCAGTCTAAAATTTATGTTCTAGATATATCTATAAGTCAATTTAGCTAAAATTTTAACCATACATATGTTGTTAAACAAGCAATCTTGCAAAAGGTATGTATCAAACATTCATGTATTTTATATTTTAAAAAAAAAGTGATTGTTCACTATTTTAATCATTTAGCATCTATAATGGATTGAGAAAAATTCTCCTATTCATTAAAGAGGACAAGAATGGCCCTCTTACAAAAATTTCATTGTCACTTAAATTTAATTATAGAAGTTATGACTTTTCCAAATAAATAATCTATTGGTAAAAACATAATAAAAATTTAAATATAATCTCAAAAAATTTAATTAAAATTTTTGGTAGCTATTTATAAAATCAATTTAAAATAAAGAATATTACTATTTTTAATTATTTGTAAAATATTTAATAATTTTTGAAAGTTTAAAATAATTTACAAGAGGTCCTCTAATGCTAGACACCATTGAAAATTTCTTTAAGAATGTATAAAATTATATACATATTATTAGTATTTTGTGTAAGAAATATCATAGATTTATAAAATTTATCATTTTTCCTAGTGTGGGACCATGTGCATATAGTGTCTTCAGTAAATGAAATATGTTATTTGTAACCCTAATTTATTGAAATTTATGTAGTAATACAATTGTCTATTTTTATATTTATTTAATTCTTAAAATATAAAATTATTTCTAAAAATTTAAAATAATTTTCATTTAAATGTTTTATTATAGATAATTAAAAGAAATAATAGTGAGCAAAATTAATAGATATAATAATATTACTATCATAATAATCGTAAGACTAACGTAAAATGTATAAATCAATGTATGATTTTAGTTTAAAATAGATTCATGGATGTAATAAAATTGAAAGTAAATCTAGAAATAAATTTTTAAAAAGAGATATAATTTATTTATCATAAAAAATTAATGTATCAAGAAGTATATAAAATATATAATCATATGAAAAATTAATATTTTAATTTTTGCAAGAAATTAGTCACACAACATATAATTAATATTGAATAAATAAAATTTATTTTTTATTAAATTTTAACATGCATATATTTGATTTCCTAATGTAAGCTTATTTTATATCCAAATAAAAGGAATATGCAATTTTGTATAATGGACCCCTTAATAATTTGTAATATGATATTTGTGTGTTCTTTACTCATTTTTAAAATGTGTGATTCTTTTGTGGTTTTAATAATGATCATACTTAATCAATACATTGAATCAGAAAACCACTTTATGAACTAGGACACATAACCTATTGGTGTTTATACTCACCTTACTGTACTTCTATATCCATGGTTTCCAATGATCATAGAAATAATTGTTTTGTATAAATAAAAATGTAAAGAACACTTAAACAATCATTATTATACACCACAAAAGATTTATTGCCATCAATTTAAATAATGAGATACAAAAAATGTATAGTCAATAATCTCTCCCTAATTGATAATGACAAATCAATTTTGGTATGAATATTGAAAAAATAATTTGAATATTTTCTCTCTCACTAAATGCATATGTGATAAATTAAAAACATGACCAATATCACCTATGATATACACCAACATCTATATTTCTCCCTCTTTTAACATCATGAAAAGTTTTATAATAAAATAATAGTTGATTATATTAACAAAATTCTCCTTTTCCATAAAGTGCAAAAGGAAATTGAGTGTGCTATGATAAAAATAATTAATGATATTGAAACTATTATTATTAAATATAAAAAGTAAAATAAACGTCTTACATAATGGATATAAATAATTGAGCACAAGAATGATACATATTGTCTATAATATCAAACTTCAATAATTTGAATACTTTTATTTTTAAGATATTAAAATGGATATGTTTTGCAAGAAATGTGTTATACTAACTTTTGTAATAATTAACAAAATTATCTTATCATCAAATTAAGTTCAATGATATCAAATATCATAAACTCCAATGAACTAGTGGGATTGATTATACAAGTAAATTTTGTAATAATGCACAAGGGTTCATAAATATTAGTTTCACATTTATACCAAATTAATGCATACAAGCTTTGTTATAAAACCAAATTCATTTTTGTATCTTATGCCAAAGCATATTAGTGATCATGAGCTATATGAAGTTTGGATAAGTTTTAAATTAGGTATACTAAGCTAGTAATCACATATCATGTTCTTAATAGACTTGAATATAATCTATGAATAAATCTTAATAATAGTTTGTTAGAGGGAGGTTATGGGATCAAATCAAGTATAAAATTATATTTATATCAGTTATGTAAATATCTCCATAGATAAAAACTAAACTTGGTTATGATTAGTTGATATACACAAGGTGTGCTAACTAAATGTACTTATCATAAATTTTGAGGAGTTTATAATTTGAATCTAAATCATGACTGAGAGAAATATTCATTTTAGCATAAAACTATAAAACCCGAACTATATAAAATTTTAATACTAGAGTAAATTAAATGTTTTAACTGTAAATTTCAAATAATTTATTAAATTACTCTCATATTATATTTTAAATTTACTTAGTAATTTATTAAGTATAACACGAAGCTTATATATATTAGTTAGGCATAAATGAAAATTAATCAATCTAAGAACATAAATAAATGTAATAGAGCGCTTAATAAAAATATAAAATATGTTAACTCTCATCATTCCTTTTATATATCTTTGGATAATTTAATGTTCATTTTGTAAACTTGAGTCACATACTTGTTTTTATCAATCCATCATGAAGACAAACCTACAACATAAACTTAATTTACAATTTTGGTATCCAAGCATGCTTAAATCTACTAACATGAGTAACACTAAAATTTTTTGAAAGTGTAGGTGCTTAATAACATAAACTAGATCTCTTGAAATCCAAAAGTATGTAGATGAAGCATTAAATTACATGGTTTTTCTATATGATCAAACAAATGAAACATGGCCTTGCCTACCACAATATTTATAACTATTTTTTTCCCAATGCATACATAAGTGAATTTAAATTTCTAGTTTTGTTTTTGTTAAATGAGGTAACATGCTTATAAGATCTATAGGTATTCAAGGCACGTGAGTTACTTAAATATTGCTACAATATGTGAATGAATTTTCATATAAATATACATTCAACAAAAGCTAGTAGAAAATAAAGATATATCATTTATTTTGCTTATAATAATAGAAATATATCTTTTTAATCTTTCATCTCAAGGTATAATCCTGTTTGATTTTATTTCTAGTCAAGGACTCATATTATCATATTTTATTTTCATCTTCTTAATTTTTAATCTTATTGATAAAATCATCATGACTAAAAGATATAGAAGCATTGGATAAATCAATGGGTAATCATTCATTTTAATATTTTAATTGGATACATTTTTTTGAAGTAAACAAATTCTATCATGTGACTTTTGAGAATCAAATAAAAATATATCTTTTTCTCCATCAAAACATTATAAGATCTTCTTTAATTTTGTTTGGCTCTTTCAGTGAGAACATATTTTATTTTCAAATTTTAATATACTAATTAATTAAACACATTAGTTATATTTTATAAGCTAAATTACTTCTCACAAGATTGTCTTCCGAGTCATGTTAAGGATGAACACTTTAGGTGGCTAGCATAAGGGAAGTGGTTGGAGTATTATTTTTTTCTTCTCCATGTGTGAGCACTATAAAGCTCTTTTAAAATTTTGTATTATTATCCTTATTTTTTTAGTCTTTTAGTTTTATTCTTGTTTTATGAACTAAGACATGCACCTAGTGCTCTTCATTTAATTTTGTGGTATTCTCAGTGAGAATATCTTTCTTCTATAAAGACTCCTCACTTTTATTACAATAACAATTATACAAATGATCGAGAACATCAAGTATATCTTTTCTAGATTTGTAGGATAATATATATATATATATATATTCTTCTCAATCTTAGGCATAGAAGATAAACTACCATTAAAGTATGCATGCCACATTTTGCAATCAATATCAAATACAATCACTATCCCATAAAAGTAATAAGAATCTTAATTTCAATACTTCAACATTGATTTTATCAAAAATTAGTGCATATAAATATTATGATCAAAAGAACAAGCAAATGAATGATGTATTATCATAATTTATATGTATATCTTGAACTCAACATTGTTAGACTAAAATTAGAGCTCAAGCTTTATTTGTAATATCCCCTAAGTTTTTATGTCAGAGAAATTTCATAAACTTCAACTTCAGACCCTACTTGAACGAAATGAAATATATTGTCGTTGAATAGAAGTACATCTTGCTCATTAGCATCCCAAAAATATTTCGGCATGGTTAGGGTAGGGAAGTCAACTCTCATATGAGCTCCTTGTGGTTCATTCATTATACCATAGATTAGAGCCACTATGGATTCTGGAAGATTTTTTTTATTAATCACATCAGATTCTTTCATTTCCATGTTGAGATCATTTCCTTCATAAGTAAGTCCACCTGCTCCACCAAATATAGATACGCCTCCATGAGCTTTGGAAATGGGATTGATTATACAAGTAAATTTTTAATAATGCACAAGGGTTAATAGAGCTTAGTTTAATATTTATACCAAATTAATGCATACAAGCTTGGTTATTGATCTTACTTTTGGATTGAGGATTGATCACTCCCATCCTAGGTCTAGGATTCTTTTAGACACTTATCTTTCCTTAGTGGGAGGACACTTCAAGTGATTAAGAGAACACTAAACCCAAACCTAGAGATTTGTAGGGCATAACTCTAGGCCTAGCGATTACCTTAGGACAAGTGGGCTTCACCTACCCTAGGGTCTAAACCAACACTCATATCTATCAATTCATTTAAACCTAAACTAAATGAGTGAAACCAAAATCCCAAGCCAAGAATATAAACTTAACCTAAGCTCAATTTGATCCACTTTAGCCCAAGTCGGTTAAGGAAGGTAAGATGGTTCAATCCAATGCTTTTGGGCCCAAGAAGGCCAAATTTAGCTCCAAACCTATATGGTTGTAACCAAACCAACCCAAACTCTTTTGAATTCAATTGATCTTGATTGAATTTGGTTTTCAATCTAAGGTCCAAGCCAAATTAACTTGAATCTTAACCCATGTGAACCCACTTTAATTCTATAACACCAATTCAGGCAAACCAAACTCAATTCAATCCTTCAATCATTCTAACTATTCAATGGATCATTTAAAACTATTCCAACATTCACAATCAAGACAATTAAATTAATTAAACTTAATTAACCTAAGTTAACCCATTTGACCTAAAAGTTTCAAATGAGCCAAAACCTAATCGAACCCAAATCAATTACAGTCAAAGTCACAAATCAACTTAAAATTCATCATTAAATATATTACAACCATCCATAGCCTCAATTGGTCCAAACTGACTTTACCAAACCACTTACCCAAAGTGACCGAGAAGACCCAATTAAACAAAACTTCAATCAAACTCCCACTAAATCAAACCAAGCTATCCAATCGCTTCATTGAATATTGTAGGGCACTATTGAACACTCCACTACATTCAAGTAGACCTAACCAAGCCAATTTGGCCCCTTAACCCAAGTTGACCCAAAATGACCTAAAGGGCCAAATTGGGCCAAATCATGTTCTAAGCCAATTTAATTGTATTCATTGGCTCTAATCAACCACAAATTTGATAGTGAACATGACTAAACCATCAATTGAAGCCAATTGAACCTAACCAAGCAATTTGGCCCTTTGACCCAAGTTGACCCAATTTTATCTAAAGGGCCAAATTGGGCCAATTCGATCTAAAAGGCCAAATTTGGCCAATTCAAATATTAAACCAAATTAATTGAAAGTAATGCTCTAATCAATCACCAATTGAATATTGGACATGATCCAAGGACCCAATTGACTTACTTAGCCTAATTTGACCTAAAAACACAAATTGAATCAAATCACTCCCTAATCCAAATCAATTCAAATCAATTCTTTCACTCAATCACTAATGATAAATTGAACATTGACCTAACTCATGCTCAAGACAACTTGGCTAATTTGGTCAAATTAGTTAACATGACCCATTTGACCCAAATTGAATCATATGAACCAAATCCAAATCTAATCCAAATTGAATCAAACCAATTGCACTAACTCATTCAAAATGTCCAATTAAACTTAACCAAACTCCCACTTTGACCCAATTTTGTCAAAATGGTTAACTTAGTCCAATTGACTAGCTACATGATTCAAGTTGAGCAAAACCCAACCAAACCAAGTCTAAACCCAACAAAACTTAGCATGACTCATTCTCAGGATACTATGAGCCTGCCCAAATAGGCCGAACCCATGGTGAATCTAAGTTGGATCAAACCCATTGAACCAAGCCCTCTAAATGGGACAAAATCTCCATTTGGAAGAGTTCTCCACCTCCAAACTTATTGGCAGCCATCTTTGGTCCTTCTAGGATAGAGGACCCCTAACCCAACCTAACCCAAGTCTGTTAGGTTTAGCTTTTGGCTAAGAGAGTGTGAGTTCACCCAAAGGAAATCATTGGTCCACCTAAGGAGGACTGTACACTCCATGGCAGCCCAGTACACTCCCTCAACCTCTCACACACATACACCTCAACAATCCCCTGCCACCTCCGGCCACCCACTCCAACCGGACGGCTACCAATGGCCGAGCGAATCTTAGCCCTTGGTTCAATTGAAGTAGTGAGTATACTACTCCCCAATTATTCAAACTTACCATAGACCTTCTCCAGAGGATTTCGAATAGTCCCTAAGCATTTCTCAAGCTCCATGTACACCTTACCACTAGCGAGACTAAGTTCCACCTAAACTCGAGAACCCTATCCATCCAACCTCATCAAAACACTTTGAAATTCAAATTAACTTTTCACACGCATTACCCAAGCCTCGAGGAATGAGAGTGAATTAATTCCTGATCGATTTGACCACCATAAAGCATCCCTAGACCAACAATGGTGACTTCTGTGATGGCACTTGGTCCATAAACTAATTGATGAGGAAGTAGCTCAAGATCTTCTCAATAGGGCTTTATCCCTTATTGACCTCACTTTTGGAGTGAGTTCTCAACTTCCTCATCATAGATCTAGGACTCTTATAGACATTAAGAGCTCCTTAGTCTTAAGACACTTCTAGTTATTAGGTGAACACTTAACCAAAGTCTAGAAACTTAGAAGGGTTAGCCATAAGGTTAGGTCATGCCTTAGGGACTTAGGGAGACTTGCCTACCCTATAGCCTAAATCCAAACTATGTTTTCCATATCAAATCAAACCTCAAATTCATGCTAAATCCAAACCAAATTTCCAAGACTCATAATCAATCCCATGATCAAATTCAAGCTCAAAATTCTCCATAAAACCTTATGGTTGAATCAAAACCCTTCCTAAGCCCTTTGATTTCATCTTATGGACTTAGCCTTAACCAAATTCAAATCAATCCCAATTCAATTGATTTTCTCAAAGATCAATTAAATCATTTATCAATCACAAATCCAAACTTAATTTCAAATAATCCAATCCCTAAATCAAATCTAAGTTCTAAAATTTTTTCCTAAGCCATATGACCCATTATCATGTGCTTAGCCAAGTCTCCACCTAAGTTATCCCAATCTTGATTTATTTCTTTATAAATAAATTATTTATTTATTTATATTCATAAATATAACTAAAATCCATACTCAAATGACCAACACCAAATCAAACTAAATTAAACCAATCCAAGACCCTCCTTAAGCCATATGGACCTACCTCCATAAGCTTAACCAAATCCTAACCCTAATCAACCCAAAATCAATTGGTTTTCTTATAAATAAATTGCACCTTCATTTATGTTCATGAATATAAATTAAACCCACCTTCCAATGACCAAAAATAAATCAAACTAAATTGATTTCCTTCTTAGCCCTTTTGACTTACGTCCATAAGCTTGGCCAAATTTGCTTCCAAATCACTCCAAACTCAAGTGATTTTCTCATGAATCATTTATATATTCATTTATTCATAAATATAAATGAAATATAAATCCAAATAGCCAACACCAAATCTAAAATCAACCCAAAACTCAATTCAAGCCTTTTAAGTCATTTCCTTAAACTTTGCCAAATCCTATCCAAACAAAGCCAAAATCAATAGATTTTCTCTTGAATCAATCATTCCTTCAATCACCTATCTAAATATAAATGAAACCTATAATTATCAAACCAAACTTAAGTCAACCCAAGTCAAGCCCAAGTTAGCTCTTTTAGCTTGAAAACTTCAAATGAGCCAAAATCTATTGGACGCCAAGTTGATTATAGTTGGATTTAAATTTTAATCCTAGGCTCATATATAAATTTAACTAAACTTGAATCAAGCCAAAACCAAATCAATTGACCCATTTAGGTCCACTTGACCTAAAGTGTCCTAAAGAACCCATATGAACCAAGTTCTAGTCCAACCCAAATTGGATTGATCCAAGCCACATATCATGATTAACAAATCACCCTAGGGTGATCAACCACCTTGAATTGGATCAAACCATATCAATTTGGTCCTTTGACCAAGTCAACCTTTAGCCCAAATGAAACCTAAATTAGCCAAAACCCACCATACACCAAATTCATTGACACCAAGATTCACACCAACTCATGAACAATGATTGAACATGACTTAGCCCTTAGTTGAGCCAAACCAAGTCCAGTTGGCCATTTGACCTAAGTTGACCCAAATTAGCCTAAAAGGCCAAAATGGGTCAAATTATAATCAAACCAAAATTGACTGCAACCAATGGCTCAAGTTCATTCCAAATTGATTATTGAACTTGACCAAAGCCATAATTGATCCCAATTTGACCAATTGGTCAACTTGACCCAGCCTAGCCCAAATTGACCTAAAGGGTTAAATTGGCCAATATCTAAATTAAATCCAAATTAATTCAAACCAAAACCTACAATAATTTTTAATTAACTAATTGAACATGAGCCAACACCTAACTCAACCCAATTTGGTCAATTTGGCCAAATTGGTCAACATAGCCCATTTGACTTATATTAATCCAAATGAGCCAAAATCAAACCTAGGCCAAATTGATTGAAACCACTTGAACTAAAACTCTCCAAATCATCATTTGAACCTAACCCAAGCCTTAGTTTAACCCAATTTGACCAATTGGTCAACCTAACCCAATATGGCCCAATATGAATCCATTTGACCAAATAAAGCTAAAACCCAGGAAGCCAACCCATGACCCATTGGAGGCTGACCAAACCTAACCCAAACCCATCTTGGGTCAACCTAAAATGAGCCCAAACCCATTTGGAGCCAAGACCATTGCAAATCCTCCATGGATCCTTTACCACATTGGATTCTTTCCTCATATGGCAAAGTTTACTTTTCATTTCACCTTGGCAGCCCTCACTCATCCAAATGTGGCATCACCTAAACTTCCTAGCCCACTTTTAAAGGGGTAGGACTTTCCATGGATGAAAGAGAGGTGAGCCAACTCACCTCCCTTACAAACTGAGCAGCCTAAGGATAAAGGAAAGGAGATCAGCCCATATCAACCTCGAATCCTCTTGCCATGGTTTCTCCCAATCCAAATGAGCCATGTGGACATGATGGAGACCACTCCAGCGCTCTAGCAGCGACTGACCAGCCAAAAAATGGGAATCAATCTCGTTTGTCCACCTTAGCAAACCTAGGGGTATACCCCACTCAATTCACATGGGAAATGCATCTATTCAAATCATGAGAGCTTTCTAGTGTGATTTCAAACCTCTGTGAAATCCCAAAGCCATTCTAAGCATCCCTCCTTTGACATTTCCTCTTCCCATTCAAAACCAAAATAAGGGAGGCTAATCCTAATATAAACTTGCTCATTCCTCAACCAAAATAAAATTTCTCTTACACACACCTTCCACGCACATCATCGAAGCCACATAAGTCATTTCCTAAGCTCCAAAGCCACAGGAGGAGTGACTTCTATCACCATCGGACTCCATAGTGATGGAAGTTGATCCATTGAGCGAACCAAGAGGAATTGTCTTATGTGCTACTCAAGAGGGCCTCATCTCTACTAGCCAAAGCAACCTCCATCAACCCCCTACAGGTCTTGAGCTCCAGCAAGGTAATTCCTCAAAATCATAGAAATAAGAAATTTTGGTTGGTGCTTTTTGAAGGAAATTTGCACGTGAGTCAATCTTGACCATTGGATGTGTGGGGTTTCCTTCCCTAATGGTGTGGGTTTATTTTGAAGTTCATCCAAGCTTGAGTGAGCTCAGATTGAGCGATCCATGGTGGATGGCCTCCGTCATTCATCACTCGTAGGAAGGAGGATCATGGGTCATTCGTTCCACGTGATTGGAACTAACGACTCTGATCAGATCATGATAGATCCATCTATTTTCTCCCTTTTATGCCATGAGATTGATCTGCGCCGTCCGATCCAAGATCGAACAGTGGGGAACAATATCGAGTCTGTCACCAGCTGACTCAACACACGGATGTGACAACATAAATAGCCAATCTCATGGTGCCACTTGGAAAACACCCCGCATCAACTCGCCACATGGGGCCGATGGGGTTAAGCTTAATTAAGGTTATTTAAAGTATTTTTAAGACTGAAATTTCCATAATTTATAACTAATTATAGAACAATCCAAAACTATAAATAATGGCTCATTTTAATGGTATTTCGAAGGGGAATCAATTAAAATAATCTTTAATTAAGTTTGAATAGAAATTTTGGCTTAATTAGGGTTAAATTGAAAATTTAATTATCTTAATTACTTCCTAATTAAATAACCAATCAATTTCAAACTTTTTGATAATGTTTAGGGGAATGACCTTTGCCTCTCCTATTTTTCTTGGAATTTATTGGTTTATTAATTAGCAAAATTAGTTATTTAAGCCTTAATTACCTTCTTAAGTTAATTAAGTGATAATTAAGCATGAACAAAAAATTACTCTACACATTGGACCCTTTAATCACTATTGAATAGTGGGGAGACTTAGTGAACTAGATTGGGACCTTCCTCCTAATTTTTTCCTCTAAGTTTCCTTTCTCTTTTCTTAACAAAAACATTAAGTAAAGAGAAATGGATTCATACTTTAATAACTTGATTAACCTAATTTAAAAGGGTAATTGAATCTGATTTCCCTTAATTGATCTTTGGGTAGAGCATTAAGTGTTTAATAACTTAAATAGATTTAATGAAATTATGGTTTTCTCACATGTGTGAAAACCACAAAAGTAATTAAGTGAGTTCCTTAAGCTTAATTAATTAATGATAGTGACCTAATTGCATCAAGCCCCTTTCATTTCATAAGAACATTACTATTTACTTTTCAATTCATTTGCATATTACATTGGCTCATAATCATTTAATTAATTATCTTAAGGTAACATAGGTAAGGGTTTAATTAATTTACTTAATTCACACCTTAACTTAATTAATTCATAAAATCAATCTAATTACTTTTCATTAAATCAAATTGATTCTCACATGGGGAATGGGATTAAGATTAGCAAACCTTTTTCATAATTTTCTTAAATCAAATCAAACATAAAATTAAAAATGACATTAAGAAACTTTAGTTTATTTTAAATGAGCTTATTTAGTATGATTGTCCTTAGGAATTAGTTAGATTGAATAAAATCATGTGCTTATATCCCTTTATCTCTTTTCAATCATATTAAATGTTGTATGCTGCTTGATTCATGCATTCATCTTTTTTAAAATTAAGTCAACTGGTTTCCTTTATGTCAAGCTTGCATGTGTTGATTTAAATTAATATATGTGTGGCTATTATCATTATTAAATCCAAATCTATTTTCCAAAACATATAAATGAAGGATTATATATGCTATGAATGCTAGTTATAAATTCATAGGAGATATATGTGATTATAGCTTAAGTGTATGAAGTGAAGTTTCTTTTCTTTCATTAATGTATTGATTTATATAAGTATAAATATTAATGGGTATATAGCTTGGACATCCCAAGAATATGAGGTTTTAATTAGTCCCAAAGATGTCATTTGATTTCATTCTTATGTATTTTAATATTAGAGTTCAGATAAGACTTTACTCCATATGCATAAATGTTTCAATCAAATAAAAATATAACTTTTGCATGGTTTTCCTTCCTTTATTTATGTATACAACCATATGTATTTGAAAAATGTAAATATTTAGTCTAGACATCCTGAGAATATGAGGCTTTAGTTAACCCCAAGGAGGTCATTTGGTTACCTCACTTCCCTGGTTAACAATACCATGTATTAGCTTATGTCTCTTATACATGTATGTGTGTATTTAATTATGAAATTAGAACCCCTCTTATTTATCAAAAATCCATGCATTCATGAATGATTAAGTTGTTGAATTAATTAGCCATGTGACTTGGAGCTCTCTTTCTTATGTTCATGTATGCAAATTTACATATGTTTGAATGTAATGGGTATATAGTTTGGACATCCCAAGAACATGAGGCTTTAGTTAGCCCCTAGGAGGTCATTTGGTTACCTCACTTCCCTGGTTAACAATGACATGTACTTATTTAATTTCATTCCTATGTATTTTTATACAAGAATTTAATAGAGCTTTAAATTAATATGATAAAATAATTCAATCAAATGAAACATCTAAATTCCAAAAATACATGATTATATCCATCATTTAAGTGTGCTAATTTATATTGCATGCATAGGTATGCTTAGGATTTAATCATGTGCACATTAAATATGATGGAAAGAAATAAATGTACATGTGTCATATGATAGTAATTAATTCAAATTAATCTTAAGATGCTTTTCTTATTGAATGATGTCATTTAAAGTGAACCTAAACTTAGGATTAATTTAAAATATGTAATAAGGCATTCACTAAAGAGAATTGATTAATTAATTTATTTTAGAAGTGATTTAAGGTACGGATAAAAGAGAGTAATCCTCTCTTTTCTTCTCTTTATATCACTTAGTTGTTAGGTGTAAACTAAATAGAACAAAAGAAAACAATAAGTAAAACTCTCAAATTAATTAAGCCACTTAAAGTAAAACTACTCTTTATAATCAAACCCTTACACACTTAGAAAATCATAATAAAGCTTAGTTAAGGCATACCACACAAGCCTAAATATGCACACTTTAGAAGTAAATAACCACTTCTAGCTTTATGTTAGGGCGGTGCATGGAGTGATGCATGTTTAATTTTATGATGTATTGTTTTAGACTGGATGTTAGGGTGTATGCTCCGTAAACTAGATGGTAGGCTGTGATTAGCCTAATCATATTTTTTTGTAAGATATTGTGATTAAGGGGTGCTTAAAATAAATATAAATGCTCTCTTTTGCAGGTTACATAACCCCTAAGCATAATCTAAATTAGGAAAAGTGGGCTTGGTTACCCATGTGTAGGGTGCTAAGTCCAAATTATTCATATAACTACTTGGGTTGTATGGTGTGTTTAGCTAACACTTATTTTGCAGGTGTAGTTAGATTTACTTTTCTTTTTTTAAATATAATTTTGCATTAGGAACTAGGATTAGGGTTATGGGGGATTAGGATGAGCAGCAGCTAGAAGGCTTTGTCCCGGGAGGCCCTGTGATGCCTTTGAAGCAAGCAAATCCAAAAGAAGTAATGAAGGAGATATGAAGAATGAAGATAACAAAACCCCCATAGCATTTATTCATTTATAAATTGTAATTATTCTTTCATATACTGGGTTGTATAAGGGTAGAGCTCGGCTACTCATTTTCTCTTTTTGGGTTGTACGACGACACTCGACCACACAGACTTTTATTCTTTTGCATTGAATTTATAAAATGCTTGATGTTATGTTTAAATTGTGCAATAAAAATAGCATGTCTTTTTCTAATATTTTTATGAATGATAATTTAATGTGTGGCTTGGATCTGATTAGGCTCTTAGGGAAAAAAAATAAATTTTCTACCCCAACTACAACTCATAACTAAAATTTTGAAATAACTCATTACCTCATATAAAGCCTAGGCATTAAATCAAGATAATTATAAGATTTAGCAACCCCTTATCTGAATGTTGTATGTTTAATATCATGCATTCATATTGCTTCACTCTTGCTAAGAGAGTGTTTCCATCCTTACACGATAGGGGAAGACTTGACTTATGAGGGTCTCCTCTGTGGTGGAAAATACATCTTTCTCTCTGATTTAGCTGATAACCTCATTTCAACATGCATTTAGACATATAAAAATCCTATGACCTTTGTTAAAATGAAGAGTCCAAAATCAAATAAAAATTAAAAGAATTTGCACTAGACTAAGTCATGGCTCATACCACTCATGCTCTAGTCTCTTAAGGAGTGGGTTGAAGGACTTTAGCTTCTTTCTAAATAATAATAACCCAACTATATTGAAATACATAAAACTTGCCTACATGATTTTAAAGTGTAGGAGGAGTTAGCTGGATGCCTCTCTAGGTGGTTATGAGTCCAACAGTCAAGTGGTTTACTCTCTCTTATGGAGGTAAACCTTATGCCACTTTTGTTTAGATTTTGGCCATGCTTCAGCACTTGCTAAAGCTCCCTAGATTTATGATTTGAGGTTGATGTTTCCTTCAGGCTATAAGCATAAATCCTCACCTCTTAAGAGTTTCCACAATATTGTATTATGAAATTATAAGCCCTAACAATCTAATAAAGTATCAACTCAAATAAATAATTCTCCTCAATTTCAAACATATAAAACCCAACCATATGATAGGTTGAAAAGCTCACTAGGTTTCCTAGTATCATGAGCATCTTACTCATCTCCTTTGGCTTCAATAATAAGTCTCTCCTTTTTTATCTATCCTAATTGATTTTTCAATATAACTAATTTATTGATAGTCTTATCTTTAAAAATTTTGGAGACAATAATTATCTACTTTAATTGAGAGTATTTCTAAGGAACTCACATTTCGTAGGATGTAATTAACTATGGGGGCTTGCCCCCATAGGGAACTTTAGAACATGGTTTAATATAAACCATACTTTATTCATTCATATAAAGTAGGAGAAAAATCTCTAGCATATTCGAAGGCCCATCATGCCTTAGGAGTATTTATTATGTGATTAGGCCCATTGTAGAATGATGATTTCTATCTTTTGAGATAGTGCATCATTCCTTAATGTCATACCTGATTTCTTCAATAAGTACACATTCAGATCTACGTGGTGTCCCCCATACACACATCCAAAAATAAACACCACATCCCTTCAAAATGAAGCTACCTCTGTCGATGACCCGCCAGTCTCTAGCTCCGATGAGATAAAAATCTGGCAATCGTAGATTTGGCCATTAGACATTGGTCATTTTAAAGTAAAAAAATTCTATCATGTGACTTCTATGCATCTAATATAAATATCTCTTTTTCTCCATTAAAGCATTATAAGATCATCTTTAAAGTTCTTTGGCTCTTTCTATTGAAAACATATTTCATTTTTTATTTTTTATATACATCTACTAATTATTTTAACACATTAGATAACTCTTTATATGCTAAATTAATTATCACAAGAGTGTCTTAGAGTCAAATTGAGGATGGGTACCTTAGGTGGCTAGCATGAGGGAAGTGATTGAAGCATTTTTCTTTCTTCTCCATCTATAAGCACTACAAAGCTCTTTTAAAATTTTGCATTATTCTCCTTTTTTGCCTCTTTTAGTTTTATCTTTTTTTTCAAGAACAAAGACATGTACTTAGTGCTCTTCATATAATTTTGTGGTATTCTCAATGAGAATATCTTTCTTAGGTAAAGACTCCTCACTTTTCTTATAATAACAATTATACAAATTAGTGAGAGCATCAAGTATATCTTTTCTAGATTTATAGGATAATGTATATAAGAGCTCATTAGAAATATATATACTATAAAAACATAGAATAATAAGAATCTTGATTTTCATATTTCAAAATTGATTTCATAAAAAATTACAGCATATAAATGTTATTATAAAAAAAACAATGTATTATTATAATTTGGATCTTGAACACAAAGTTGTAAGACTAAAATTAATGTCTGAGCTTTGATTCCAATTGTAAGATGAAAGTATAACAAGAGGGTCGGGGGTTGAGGGTGGGGCGAGGAAGGACATGTGCTTTTTATTTTTTTTTAATTTACAAAACTATATAATTTATAGATAAACAAATTTAAATATGAAGAAACAACATACCACACAAGATTTCTTAGGTGTATGATTATACTAACAAAAGTCTTATAGACCAAGTAAGCATGATAACATAAAATTTATTAATAGATAAGCAAATAAATAAGTGTAAAAAATATAATAATCTTGAAACAAGAGGCATAAAGAATTTTTATGTGTTTCAGCCAATATTCCTATATCCTTGCCTAGCCAAAACAAGACTAGGAACCAACTACCAATAATAAAGTGTCATCTTCACTGAGGACAAAAGCCCAACACTAATATACTCTCTTCTTGGTGAGTGAAACTTAATATTCTCTTGTACATTGATCAAGTATAATCAAATATACTCTCTTCTATAGGTGAGTACAACCTTAATATATACTCTCTTGCACTTGTGAGTACAAACCTTATAAACTCTCCTACATTAATTGAGTATAACACCTATATACTCTCATACATTAGGGAATTAAAACCTTAATATACTCTCCTAACCACTGAGAATAAGCACCAAAATTTTTAATCAGTAAAAATTTTCATTCAAGCATGGTTTTTTCAAACTTTTGAGATGATTAGAAAAGTCACATTCTATCAACTCAATCTCTCAACATATTGATGTGTGCATTAAAAACTTGCTGACAAACAAAATACAATTAGTAAATAATGATACTTAATAATGTATCCTTTTGATCATGTTAGAGAATGATATCACCAATGTGATATAAAACTCAATAAAATTGATGTAAAATTTATTTTTATTAATGAAAATAATTTCAGTAGATTGTAGTGAAAATGTTAGAAAAATTATAATTACATAATACTTTTGACAAAATGAAATTTAGCACATAAATATTGGTAAATAAATTTCAATCATTTTGGATTTTGGCAAAGTGGATTTCAATAAAATAAAACTTGGATAAGAGACTTGATTTGAATAAATAAAACCTCACAAAATAACTTCACACATAAAAGTTTTGAAAAATGAAAAATAGATTTAAGCAAATATGAAAATTGATTTCAACAAATAGGTGATTGAAAAATAGAAATTGTAAGTTTTTCTCACAAAAATATTGAATATTTCAGCACTTAGATGACCAATGCCTTTATTTTTTCATTTCTCTTTAAAGGACGGCTTAACTTTTAGCCTTCTATAATTTTTGTTTTTACTGATTTTGTGAGAGAAGAAAAGATGTTCTTTTCCATCATCTTTCCCTTTAAATTTGAGCCAACACGAAGCAATGTTTTTGAAAGTTCAATCATTTTTGAGAAATAATATGGCTGCAATTGTCCTGATGTTCATTTTTTTATCATGGAAATAAAGTGGCTTTCGAAGAAACAAATTGCTTCATTCAACTCAAATATTTATTAGCTAAGCAAGGAAACAATGGCAACCATGCTATCAACGTTTATTTGGGTTTAAATAGAAAAAAAGCTATTTTTAATTTATTTTAATTTGCAATTAGTGCAACAATTGCAAATTAAAATAAATAGAATTAAATGAAATATTTAGATAAGACAGTATGATATAAAAAAATAATTAATTCACAACTTTTATAACCTTTATTTAAAAGAAAATAATTTGATATATGAACTAAAAAACAAAATATCACGGAGAATCTAATGAAAATTTAAATTTAAATAATAAATTATTTGAAGGAAATTAAACATATTTTTTTAAAAATTTTTTTTGACATTTTATATAAAATTTATAATCATATTCAAAACTAATTCTAATTTTAGCAAGGTATTAAGCCCTCAAAAGTTAATTAATATTTAATAAAAAAAATTATTTAAATTTTAACATGAATAAATTTTATTTTAGCATGTATGCTTTTTTGTGTTCAAATGAAATAAATATTCAATTTTGCACAATCGACCTCTTAGTAATTTGTAATCAACTTAACTTTTTTGTTTTTTGATAACATCAAATTAAACTAATAATATTATCATGAGTATGTTTAGCGAACCTGTTGTAAATGTAATAACATTATAACAAATTAAGTTGCTTGTAGATCAACATTTAGGATAAATTTTTTTTTTATTTCTAGAAAAAGTTGGAAACTTGAAATTACATAAATTAGCTTTTATTTTTCTTTTTCTTAAGCCATTGACTTAGAATCATTATTGTATTTATAATGTAGTGTATGTTGCACTCACCCATGTAAAATAGTCTGTAGGGCACATAAGATTTTGAGATCATGGAATCCTATCTCAAGTGTTTATTAGCCATGGATGTAGGTCTTCGGGTTGGCCAAATGATAAAAAAAATATGTCTATTGTCCCACTTTACATTTCTTTTACTTTTTTAGTTCACTATTGTGATAGATTTTATTTTTACTTAAGGCTTGTTAATATCATTGATGTTGTGTGTTGTCAAGGCTTTAGCTAAAATTACTTGTATCCATTCAACATAACCTCTTAAAATTAATTAATTATTTTAAAAAGCCTAATTTATTCCTCTCACTTTTTGGGGTTCCATACTTCTCACAAATTAGTCCTTCTAAGACATGGACCCTCCCGAACTTATTTACTCTTTCACCTCATTAAAAATTTGTGTTGTCCAAAGTCATCTATCAGTCCTTCATCTATAATGATACGTTCTAAGTTCAGGATGTTGAGCTATATATCCACCTCAATTTCATCGGTTTGTCTATCATATTAATGGTTAGTCTCCAAATTTTTTTGTAGCATATTGGTATATCTTTTAACTTATATGCATGTCTTGAAAATATGTATTTGGTATAAATTATATAAGAATTTTAAATAGGCCACTAAATCTTGTATGGAGTTTCATGAACTTAGAGCCATTTTTAGGTTTGATATGAATCATTGCATATTCATCCTCCTTATATTCTTCTATATATCTAATTTTATTAACATATTTAGTATATGTTTGAACACCATTACTAAGAGGGTTTTTAAGATTATAACTATAAATTATCTCAAATAAAGATTTATTTTAAATAATAATAATATTATAGGCAAATTTGATATGGCTAAGCATAAATGCCAATTTCCTATATTCGATATAGTCCCCACCAACTTTCATAGAGTTTTTAAAATGTAGAAAATGAACTTATCAAGTTTTGTTGATATTAAAATGTTACCAATCACCTTAAAAATAATTATAAAATATGTAATGCATCTTTTACTTTATTATAAGGTATGAAATGTGCCATTTAAAAAAAAATCTTTCTACTATCACAAAAATATCATCCAATCCTTTAGGCATCCTAGGCAAGGCTAAAGCAAAATCCATGGATAAAGGTCCTCTTAAGACCTAAATGGCATAAGAAAATCAATATATTTTTCAAGTTATTTATTAGTGGATTTTGTCTATTTACAAGTGAAGTATCTTACAATAATCTTATCCACCTCTATCTTCATGGAAAAAGTTTCTCTCAATAAGACATATAATTTTGACCATTCCTAAAAGTTATGCAATCCTCTCAAATTAATGCTTTAAAATCAATAAATCTCTAAAGGATGCCATACGAATACAAAATAGCTTTCTCCTATACAAGTATCCATTGATGGTTATAAAGGATCTCATCATAGAAAGTATTATCATTATTATTATAACATATAACTGAATATGAACACATAAAAGATAGGCCTCTTTAAGATCATCAAAATTAGAAATTGAAGTTATAAAAATACAATGACCTATGCTATAAGAATTTGTTAGTTTATTCTTAACACTAAATATGTGTTTAAGGATAAATGTATAATATGATTAAAAATCTATCCATTTAGAATATCTATCACATAGTTTCCTCTAGGTGTTGATAAACCTAAGGTCTTGATATCTAGCTTGCAATAAAAACTTTCCATGCAACAAGTAATATTTCTAAAGCATCAGGGACTGAATGATCGTGTAAAATTTTATTTTATGTACAATATCTTTTAATAACATCATTTTACTATCTACTAAAGTAGACTACAGTGACTCAATATACCTCTAATGTTTAACATTAAGTCATTCCATGTAATCTCAAATATCATAATGGCAACCTCAAAATAGGGGAGGTGGTCATAAACACATTAACCAGAGCACTAGTGGTCCAATTAAAAGTGTGTTTCTTTAGAATATCGATGAGTGCAGGCAACTATAGTACTAAATTTTTGAATAAAACTTCTATAATATAACCAATTTAAAATAATTCTAACACTTTAAAATGATTTTAGTGGCTTTAACCTTAGTGGATTATGTATAAGGCCAAAGTGAAAACTATAACTATAAAAATGTGATTTTCTAACTCATGAATTTAAACTTCTTCAAATTGATGCACAATTTCTCTTTCCTAACTTTTTTCCAAAATTAACCAAAGGTTGTCGAGATTCTTATCATTGTTTAGGATAAATGTAAATATGCTATCGAAATAAATCACTAAAAATATGCCAATAAATTAATGTAAAGCAACATTCATGATTCTCTAATTACTTATAAAAAACATCCTTTTGGAAACCCTCCATCATCTTTATTGGGATAGTTAGGAGTATATTTTTCATGAGGTAGACTGATATATATACAACCAGATTTCTCCTAATATTATGTTAGAGCTTATTTAGATATGGGTTCTACTTCCTATGAACACTAGCCTTCATAGTTAATTACCCCTTATTGTAGTAAGAGAGCCTCTCGATTAAGGTTGAAAAAAACATATATTTCTAATATGAATCGATGTCTAGTGTTGTGTGTGGCATAGTATTGATGACTATATAAGAGGAATAAGAGAGTAGTCTCGATTAAGATCCCATGATTCTGTTATCCTGAGATTATATTATTCTAGTCTACCAACATCAGGGTCTGGGTGTAATGTCCAAGGATTCTGATTAGCAGCCATGGATTGCCTCATCTCAGATATCTTGAATAAATAAGAGTTTTAGTGTAGGGGTGTTCACTTGATGAACATATAGATTGGACTTACATCCCTTTACAATGTCATTAGGGTATAGATTGTTCACGTGATGAATATTAGATTAGACTTACATCCCTTTGGAATGACAGTAGGTTGTTCACATGGCAAATGGATAGATAGGACTTACATCCCTTAGAATGCCATTAGGGTATAGAGTGTTCACATGACAAACATATAGATTGGACTTACATCCCTTTGAAATGCCATTAGGGTATAGATTATGGAGAACATATAGATTGGACTTACATCCCTTTGGAATGCTATTAGGGTATAGATTGTACGCATGAAAAAATATAAATTAGCTTACATCCCTTTGGAATGCCAAATTTATTTAGATTATTCGCATGGAGAATGGACCAATTGGACTTACATCCCATTGGAAAACCATCTAGGGTTTGAGTTCTACTTGTATTGCAAGCATGGGTCGTACTAACATTGATTAAAAAGTTATTAGATTGGACTTACATCCCTTGAGAATGACATCTTGGTGTTTGCATGGTGAACGAATAGATTAATTGAGCTTACATCCATTATAATGCCATTAAGATGATCGCATAGCAAATGAATAGATTAATAGGATTAATATGATGTTTATGTGGTAATCATTTATTTATAATTTTTAGGGTCAATGTGTGAGGGCTAGAAATATAGTGTATAGTAAAATGGTGTTATGGCGTTGAGTAATTAGCACTTTAGCATTATAAAGTATGAATTTGTGTCTTGAAACCCAAGAGTTCAACACCTTAACACTATAAGGACAACATTGTAGCACTTAAGAAGCCATGAGATTAGAATAAATTGAATAGGTTGACTAGTTGATCACCTCTTTGGTGTTATATTTGGTGTTGTGATGCTAGTTAAAATTTAATTCCAGAAAGCTGACAAACAGGCAGGTTCTTTAAATGGGAAAGGATAAATTTTTTGACTAGCACTGTGGCGATGTGTTGGAGCACCACAACACTTAATCAATGTCCGGTCTCATTTTTTTCACGATGTCGATTACAATATTAATTATCATAAATATGATAAATAAGTCTTTTTGACCGACATGGTGATTGTTCAATTATGCTGACCAATGCCTCAATGCTGCATATTCAGTGTTGTAGTGTGGGTTTCATATCTTAGAAATTGAGAGCACCGCTCCTCGGCTTTGATAAAATAGCATCACTATGCTAGGAATAGTCTATAAATAAGATCCCAAAGATGCTCTTTTTTTATTATGAACCTTTTGTTCCCTTTTTTAGAAATCCTTGCTCTCTTCTTGCCTTAGCTTTCATTTTACTTAAGGAAAGCCAACATGCTGGTAAAATACCTCAGCCTAGGTAAGAAGAGGGCAGCTGTCAGTGAAATTAATAGGTTTGTTATTATAGAGGAGGAGCAATGATACCACCAAGTTCTCTTACACAAACATCTCCTCTAGATGAGGAGTTTCTTAAATCTGAGAGGGAGCATGGAGAGGATTATCAATGAGGAAGGCTGGGAGAATCTAGCCTATGATAATGTATCTGACATCATCCCTTTGGTGCGAGAATTCTTCACCAATGTGAAAAAACTCCAGAGTAATAGAGTTTTCATCTAGGAAAAATTAGTGAGTTTTCATAGTAGTATTATCAACTCATATTACAATTAACAGGATGTAGTATATAATTTTTATTATAATGAACATTGTGATTTTGATGAAATCCTTAATTTCCTTATTGTTATAAATTCTAATATTTAGTGATAAAGGTGAGCGATAAAATTATTAATTTTCCTATTACCGGCCTCACTATTGAGGCCAAAGCATAGCACTATTTCATTTATGTCAAGTTAATGCTCACTGACAATATCAGTGAGGTGACTAGGGATAAAGTTTTTTTAAATTTTATCATTCAATAGGGCTTTGCTATGAATGTAGGGAGGATTATTTATAATTTTATTTATAATATGCTTAAAGTCAGTACTATCATAGGGTACGCTCACTCTTCTTTAGTTTATTCTTTGTGTATTGTAGTGGGTGCACAAGAAGAGTGAGATGAAGAAGTCTTTATATAAAAAGCTCCCATGGCTAAGAGAGTAATTGAAGGATTTGGCTTGTGGGATGAGGTGGGAGAAAGCTCACGCACACCTAAATGTAGACCCAAATCCAAATCCTCCAAGACCTTAAGCAAGAAAATACAAGAAATTGGAGGATAAGTCTTGGACTTAAGGAAAGGGTTAGGGAAGCTAGTCAACAACAACAAGAACTAGGGAGAAAATTTGACAACAGCGGTAGCAGTTTTTTTACATTGTTGAGCTTAACATGTTTGACCCAAAGTGAGTTTAATGGCTTAAGCTGGGGTTTCATTTGAGTAAAATGAACAATTTAACCAAATTAGACCCAATGATGGGTTGGATAGTGTATGATTATTATTTCTAAATGATTTTGAGTTGTCAAACTAAATTGATTTCAATTTGATTTGGGTTTGAACCCAATAGGACCCATTTATGATTATTTAGACTAAGGGGTCTAATGAACCAAATTTAGTCCTAAATGAATTTAATTTTTTTTAGATTTGTTATCAAACATGTTTATTTGATCATTTGGAACATTTTGATTGATTTAATTTTGTTAAATTCTTGGTGGGTTGACCTTTGGTTTAGTGGGACCCACCTAAGTCCAACCTATGCCAAATGGATTGACTGCATTTGACATTGATTTAGTTTTGGATTTGTTCCTTTATTTTAATTTGATTTCAATTTGATTTATTCATTATTGATTTGATTTAATCCAAATTTGAACATTGGGTCCACTCTTCCTAAGCTCATTAAGTTAGATCAAACACAAGGAGGGTGCACTAGGTCACTAAGTACAGTACCCTAAGCATTGAATTAGGAGATTCTTATTTAAGATTAGGACATCCTAATTATTAATTTCAGAATGATATTAACCTCATATAAAAATAAGACCAACATAAAGCTCTTCAAGTCATAATGTTAATAAAAATCTAAATAGTTTTGATTACTTCCTCTCTATTAAAAAATGGGGTTCCCTTTTTTAAATCTTTAGGGTTCACCACTTTAGATAGATTTAGAGTTATCTAACTTCAAAGATCCATTAGAAGAAGCTATAGGTATACCCAATGTGCAAGTAAAACTCACTATAATCCCTCCATCTGAAGAAGTAATTGAAGTCAACCTCCATAGTGGCAAAGTTCTATCTCCTAGAGTAGCACCTCAAGGTAAGGGTAAACAAGTCATTAGTTCTAATAAATAGATAGCCCCTCCATAAAATGCTCCACCATTAGATATGCTTGTGGAGGACTAGCCCAAGGTTGACTACAATATTTTGGCACATCATAAAAAGTTGTCATCTATGGTAAGTATATATGATGCCCTTTTATTATCTAAAAAGATGAGGGAATCGTTAATCAAAGCACTACTTGATCTATAATTTTGTTTGGCTCAATTGGACACTATGAATCTAGCTAAAGAAGAGACATGTTACTTAAAAAAAAGTCTTAGGAACTATCTTCTCAAATAAATACCAAATTATTTGAGACTTATTGACCTCACTTTTGGAGTGAGCTCTCAACTTCTCCATCTTAGACATAGGACTCCTCTAAATACTAAGAGTTCCTTAGTCTTAAGACACTTCTACTAATTAGGTGAACACTTAACCTAACGCTAGAGACTTAGAAGAGTTAGCCATAGGTATAGGTTATGCCTTAGGGGTATTAGGAAAACATGCCTACTCTATAGCTTGAACAAAATCCTTACTTCCTTCTTTCAAGTCAAACTTCAAATTCAAATCAACTTCAAATTCAAATCAATTCTAAATCAAATCTTAAATCAATTTCAACTTTGATTTTCTCAAATCATCAAATCAATTTCAAAATCCAAATCATGAATCAATTCCAAATTGAATCTTAAATCAATTTCAACTCAAATGATTTTTCTCAAATCATCAAATCAATTCCAAAATCCAAATCATGAATCAATTCCAAATCAAATGATTGAAATCCATGATTGAATTCAAATCCCAAAATCTTTTCTAAGCCTTTGATTTCATCTTATGGACTTAGCTCAAATCAAATCCAAATCACTCAAAACTCAAAAGATTTTCTCATAACCCATTTATATCTTCATTTATATTCATAAATATAAATGAAATATAAATTCAAATAACCAAAATCAATTCAAAGATCCAAATCCAACTTAAATCCAATTTACACCCTTTCAAGTCAAATTCTTGAACTTAGCCAAATCATTATCAAATCAATCCAAACGTTTGGATTTTCTCTTCAAACAATCAATCCTTCAATCACATGCCCAAATATAATATAAACTACAATCACCAAACCAAAATCAAACTAACCCAAGTCAAACTCATGTTCATCCTTTTGACTTGAAAATTATTAAATGAACCAAAACCCATTTGACTCCAAATCACTTGTAATTGGATTCATATTTCTATCATAAGTCCATATGTTAGTTCAACCAAACTTGATTCAAGGCATGATCAAGCCAATTAACCCATTTAGGCTCACTTGACCTAAAGTGATCTAAAGCACTTTTTTGAGCCAAATTCTAATCCAACCCAAATTGGATTGAACTAAGCCCATCTAAGCCTCACATTATGCGCAACAATCATCCTAGGATGATCAACCACTCAAGTTGGGTCAAACCAAGTCAAACCTAGCCTTTGACCAAGTCAACATTTAGCCTAAGTGAAACCTAAATAAGCCAAAATTCACTATAAGCCAAATTGATTGAAACAATTGATCTAAACCAACGCAAAATCAATGATTGAACTTGACCAAGCCACCAATTGAGACAAACCAATCCTAATTGGCCACCTGACCCAAGTTGACCCAAATAGACCTAAAAAGTCAAAATGGGTCAAATCTTGAACTAAGCCAAATTGATTGCAACTAATGGGTCAAATTCATTCCAAATCACTTGTTGAACTTGACCAAAGCTTCAATTGACCAACTAGACCCAACCTAGCCCAATTGACCATGAAACCAACTTGACCTAAAAGGACAAATCAACTTAAAATCAAACCAAACCAAAATTGATTGAAACCAAATCTTGCAATACATTTCAAATGATCAAATAAGCCTAAACCAACTCATGACCTAACCCAATTTGATCCAACATGACCTAAATAGGTCAAATTGAACCAATTCAAACCAAATGAACTCCAAATCACTTCAAATTTGGCCCAACCCATTTTTGAATCATTTCAAATCTGCTAAATCAAAATCAAAACCAAATGACTATTTTACCCTTAGGTCAAAGGATATCCAATGACCAAATTCACTTGGAATTTGTCCATTTCTTTCTTAAGACTACTTGGCATCCTCCTAGTGGTCCACATGGACACCAACGAGAGTGGTGAACATGACCCAATGGGTTTGGGTCAGCCAAGACCCAACCCAAGGCCAAATTGACCCCTCCAATGGGAATTAACCACTTGGATCACCCCATACACTCACCTAGCACATGGGCACTCAGTCTCCTTCCCTGCACTACCTAAAATGAATCACATGGGATGCTAAACTGCCTAAACTGACCAACTAATCTTAACAATTGATCAAAAATGGTAAGTATACTCCTCACCATTCGATCCAATGAGGGGGGAGATATACTCCCCCTCATTCCCACTCAATGCACAAGCACTGAATTTGACTGAGCTCTAGGAGTCAAAACCAAGCATTCCTAAGCTTCCCAAGGCCATTTCTAAGCTTCCTTAATTTCTCCTTCTCAATTTTGCTCAAGGATGAAATAGGGGAGGTGAAGTGAAGATCCAACCCATCCAATTCTCCTGCAAACCCAAATTAATCTTCCAAGCACCATCAAGGGACCTCGTCGAGCTCAATCAAGTTGTTTCCCAAGACACCAAACCATGGGAAGGAGGACTTTGATCAAAGTCGATTTCCATTGAAGGGGAGCTTTATCAACCGAGCCATCCACCTCAAATTAAGACTTAATACCTTCAATGGGGCTTCATTTCTACTAGACGAAGCTACCTCCTCCATTGGAAGAGCTGGTGATAGCCTCCGGAGAGGTATTGCTCAAAACAGTAGCCATAACAAAAATAGCTTGGTCCTTCTTGAAGAAAATTATAATCCCTTGAGATCTTGGCTATTGGATGTGAATGCCCCCTCCTTCTGAAGATGTGGGATCATTTTGATCTCAATCTAAGCTCAGGTGAGCTCAAATTGAATGGGGAGGGATGACCGGTGTTCATCTCTTGTTGCTCGTGAAGGAGAAGGATCACTCGCCATCTGTTTCGCATGATTGGAATGGACGGCCTGTGGAGAAAGGGCGTTCGCTGCCAACTAACTCAACCACAGATGTGATAACTTTAATAACATTTCCCATCGTGTCACGTGGAAAGCGTGTCACGTCAGCTGCAACGTGGCCCAATGGGATTAGGGGGTTAATTAGCTCTAATTAATTCAATTTTATTGAAAAAACTTTTAAAATTCATAATAAAATGTAGAAAAATCTAAAAAATATAGATAAGATCATTTTAAAGATAATTCAAAGGAGAATAATATAAAATTAAATTTAATTGATTTTGACTCAATTTAGGTTTAATTAGAAACATAATTAGGCTAATTACTCTTTAATTACTTCAGTAATTAATTCCAAACTTTCTAGGATAAATTAGTGGGATGACCTCTACCTCCCACGATTTTATTAGAATTTATTATTGGATTAATTAGGGAAATTATTCATTTCATCATTAATCCCTCTCTTAATTAATTAAATGATTAATTAACCTAGTAAACAATGATAATCCATTAATTAAGCTTGTTAATCATCTTGAAATAGTGAATGGACTTAGGGAATGAGATTAAGATTTTTTTCCAATTATTTCCCCTAAGTTTATTTCATTTGGAAAACGCTTAATAGATTTGAAAATTAATTAATGGCTTAATCACTTTATTAATGGCTTAATTAACCAAACTAAAAACCAAATCATTCTAGAATTTAAAATCACTAAAATCTTAAGTAGATTCTTAGGTGTTCAATAACATAAGAGACTTCAAAGGAAATTATAATCAAACTACATGTGTAGGATGGTTATGAAAGTACTTAATTAAACATTTTAGCTTAATTAATCAATAAATGTGAGCCAATTGTATTAGGCCCCTTTATTTCTTAGGTGCATTTCTTGATTTAAATTCCATGTTGTTGCATATCATATGTTGGCTAATAATTACTTGTTTAATTATGTTAAAGTGGTGTAGGTAAGGGTTAATTAATGGATTTAATTCATACCTTAACCTAAATTAATAATAAAATCAACTTAATTATTCTAAAAATTAAACTAAACCAATTCACACATGTGTGAAATGGGTCAGGACCAAGAAACTATTTTCACATTTTCCAATTCAAATCAAATTAAAAAAATCTCTTTAAAGAATTTTGATTCATTTTTAAATAATCCCATTTTATGTGATTGTCCTTAGGAAGTAATTAGGGTGAGTGAAGTCATGTGCTTACATCCTTTTATTTCTTTCCAAGCATGTTAAATATTGTTTGCCATATGAAATCATGCATTCATTTCTTTTTTTAAAAAATCAACTAAATAAAATGTTTCATTATGTATTGCATATTTATGAATATGTGATTATAGTATAAGATGTGTTTCATGTGATTTTCTTCTCTTCTCTTAACATGGATTTGAATAAGATTTGTAAAGTTTATAGTTCATTTGAAAAGAATACAACACTTGCTTAAATTTATTCCTAAGTATTCCTATCTTATGACTTAAGAAGGATCCTCTTATTTACACATGTAAATTATACAAACAAATCAAACATAATATTTTGCATGATTCTTTATCCATTTGTCCCTTTTTGTACATCTATATGTATTTAAGAAAAGTGGTATATTAGTCTGGACATCCTAGGGCTGCGAGGCTTTAAGTAACCCCAAGTAGGTCTTGTACTTTACGCCCCTGGTGTAGAAAATAATGGCGTCGTACTCACTTATATCTTTTATACATGTGAATGTGCATTTAATCAATGGATAAAAGAGTCATTCTTTTCTACTTAATAAAAACATTCATTCATAGAATATCAAAATTTTCTTAAACAACATCTCTTAGCATTCATCATCAAAGTGTGCTAAAGTTGGCATTACATGTATAGACATGCTTAGGATTATTCATATGCATGGTATACATGGTGGAAAGAAATGAATGGGTGTGTGTTATGTGATAGTAATTCACCCTAATTAATCCTAAGAGGCCTTTCTTATTAAATAGGACTATTAGAGTAAATCTAAACTTAGGAATAATAAAAATGCATAATAAAATATTCGCTAAAGAAAAATCATTAATGAATCTACCTTAGAAATTACTTAAGGTAAGGATGAAAGAGAAGTTCTCTTCCCTTTTCTTCTCTTTACAACATTTAGTAACTAAGTGTAGGTTCTTTCAAACTAAATCAAATCATCAACTAAATCACTTGAAATAAAACCACTCTTTTAAATTGAAAAAAATTCCAACCTTAAAGCCTAGCTAAAGCTTGCACACAAGCCTTAAATGGCAGACACATTAGGTTAACTCGCCATTTTTAACTCTATGTTAGAGCGATGCATGGTTTGATGCCTGATTTTGTTTTGTCATGTAATGCTTTTAGACTAGATGTTAGGGTGTATGTGCTTAGACTGGATGATAGGACGATCTTAGCCTAATCATGTCTTTTGTTGGGGATTGTGTTTAAGGGGTGATGTAATAAAAATATAAATGCTTTTGGTGTGTAGGTTGCTTATACCCCTAAGCATAGTCCAAACTAGGATAGGTGGACTTGGTTACTCATGTGTGAGATGCTAAGTCCACCTTATTTATATAACTGCTTGGGTTGTGTGGTATGTTTAGCTAATCTCTATTTTGTAGGTTTAGTTGGATTTACTTTTCTCATTTTGATGTAAAATTTATAATTAAGATTTGGAATGAATGTTATGAGGGATTAGGATGAACATTGATCATAAGACCAAGTCTTATGCATCATGTGAAGCCTTGGAGCAAACTACATCCCAAGTCAAACCAAGAGAAAGAAAGAAATGAAGGAAAGAAAGAAATGAAGGAACGAAGAAATGAAGAAATGAAAAATGAAGACCCCCATAACATAAATTCCTTCTAAATTGTAATTATTTATTTGTAATCCAGGTTGTATAGGGGTAGAGCTCGGCTACCCATTTTCTTTCTTCAAGTTTTTGCAGTGGAGCCCGACCACATCGACCTCTTATTTTTTTGCACCAATTTTATAAATTGATTGATATTTTATTTAAGATTGTGCAATTAGAATGGCTTAATTTCCCTAGTTTCTTCATTATTTGATGAATGGCCTGGATGCGATTAGGCTCTTAGGGAAAAATAAATTTTATATTCAATAAATTAACTCAAAATTAAATTAAATAGCTCATAATCTCACCTAAAACCTAGGACATAAATTGAGATAATAAAATATTTAGCAACCCCTTAACTGGATGTTGTATGTCTCACATCATGCATAAAACATATTACTTCACTCTTGCTATTGGAGGGCTTCCACCTTTGCTAGATAAAATGGCTTGACCTTTGAGAGCCATGGTGGAAACACACCTCCTTCTTTTTGATTTTGGCCCATAACCAATCTTCTCATGCATTAGGCATATGAAATCCCATAGCCTGTGTCAATAAAAATGTCCAAAATCAAGATAAAACTTAAAAAAATTTGCATTAAATTAGGTCATTATTCATACCCTGCATGATCTAGTCTCTTAAAGAGTGTGTTTAAGGACTTAGTCTCATTTTAAATAAACAACAGCTTAGCTATCTTGCAAAGCATAAGACTTGCCTACATATATTTAAAATCACAGGAGGAGTTAATTGGCGATCACCCATAGGCAGTTTTAAGTCCAAACAGTCGGGTGATTTATTCTCTCTTGTGGAGGTAAACCATATATCTAATTTTGCCTTAGATTTAGGTCATGCTTTGGTCCTCACCAAAGATCCCAAGATTTAGGATCTAAGGTTGCTTTTTTCCTTTATGGGCTACAAGCATAAATCCTCACCTCATAGGAATTTCCACAATCTTGTGTTGTGAAATTGTAAGCCCTAGATTTCTTATAAAAATTCAACTCAAACATATAATTCCCCTCAATTTTAAAAATGTAAAGCCTAATCATATAATAGTTTGGGATGCTCACTAGGCTTTCTAGTATCATGAGCATCCTCTACTCATCTCCCTTCAGTTTTAATAAATAACTCTTTCCTTTTGCTCAAATCCCACTTGATTTTCTAAAAAAACTAATTGATTGATAGTCCTATCTTTGAAATCTTTGAAGACAACGATCATTTACCTTAATCGAGAGTATTCCTAAGGAATCTCATTCCTTATGATGTAATTAACTATGGGGGCTTGCCTCCATAGGGAACTTAACAAACTCAATTTAAAATAAACTCTACTTTACTTTTCTATGTAAAGTAGGGGAAGAATCTCTGGTACATTTGAAGACTCATCATCCTTAGGAGTATTTATTAGGTGATTAGGTTTATTTTAGGATGGTGACTTCTATCTCTCAAGATAGTACATCATTCCTCAGTGTCATACCCGATCACCCTAATAAGTACATTTATGATCTACATGGTGTCTCACATCACATTTTTCTCAATCGAGAGAGAAAAACAACTTCCCTCTACATTACAGTAGATGTTAGTAAGTTTTGACTATCTAGAGTGCTTGATAACGCAGGTGCATTGGTCAACATCATGAGCTCAAGAACCTTTCCCTTTTTGAGGATTAGTATCACTAAACTTTAATCTTAAAAGATGATGTTAAGAGGATTCAATGACCAAAGTGAGAAGACCTTAGGCTCTACTATACTACATTTGGAGATAGATTATTCAAAGACTGAGGCTAACTTTCACATAATAGATTCAGATATATCAATTAATACTTTACTAGGGTGACTTCAAATTCATGAGAACAACATGGTACCATCTTTGCTCTGCCAAGGTATCAAGGTCATAAGGGATGTCATGGAGTATTCTATCAAATGAGATTTGAATTCATTCTTAGTGCATGAGGTCGGGATCTATGAAGATACGACCCACTATCTCCCTAAGAAAAAAAGTGTTTATTCACATGAATTAAATCAAAAATAAAAATAAAGATAAAAAATAAAAGAAAGAAAAGAAAGAGAAGAAGAAAAAGAAAAAGAAAAAGAAAATGAGAGCGAGAAGAAGACCTTCAGAAGGAAGTAGAGTCTATGATTACATTCCATCCACATTTCACCACTCCTTTCAATTGAGTGGGTGAGATGTCCTGACCTCCCCTAGGATGAGGAAGAGGCAAGCTCAGAGGGAGTGCCAAAAAAAGAGACCCCCATAACTACCCCCTACCTGGAGATTTTTCCTAGCATCGAGAAGTACACCTTTCATCTACATTAACTTAGAATCTAGTTCAAAAGATGAGTCTAATGTTGTGAGCACTCCAATCACCTCCTCACTTTAGAATACTCAATTGGAGGTGATAATTAAGCTTAATAGTGATAAGGGTAAGGTCTTTGAACAAAGAATTAATGTATATGAATCTTCATTGTGTAAAACTATAAAATAACATTGAGCACATTATCTTTAATCCCACTTTCTCTAGAAAATGTTGAGAATTTGATAGTTAAGGATGCTCCTAAATTACATAGAAATGCTAAGCCTTAGAGGCTTTATCCAAGAGTAGCATTCTTAAGCTCAGAAGTCAATGTAAAGTTAAAAAACAATTCACTCAAAGAATTAATAGAATTACCTTTTATTGGTACTCATTTTGTATTCTAAATTTAGTAAAGAATGGTTGAACTCCACATGCAAGGTCTAAGCATAGGTCAAAGTACATTGAAAATCTATGGGATGACAATTGCAAAAAATATCAATCAAGACCAGAACTTAGCTTTGATATGGTAGGTCAACTAGATGATAATGAATACCACTTAGTTATCACCAACCACCTTGAGTCTGATAGGTTCTTTCTTAATAAAACCAAACCATTTCAAGGTATATCTAGCAACTTTAGATGATTGAGATGACCTTCAAGTTAAGGATGCACCCCCAAAACTAGAAGAAGAGGTCAAGTCAACTATCGATGAGCTAAAAAGGAATAACTTAGGCTCTGAGATGATCCATGCCCAACATACATAAGTTTCTTATTAAATGAATCTAAATCAATGACTTAATTAGGCTACTCTCAAAGTTTAAAGATTTCTTTACTTGGATCTATGAATAAATGCCCAAATTAGCTCTAGAAGTTATAGTTCATAAACTAGATTTTCATCCTAACACAATCTTTATTAAACAAGCTCCTAGATGCATGTGATTTGACATTGAGCAACACGTAATTTAAGAAGTTAAGAAACTAATCATTGTTAGTTTTCTCCAAGAAGAAAAATACCCTACCTGGTTGGCCAATGTTGTCCTAGTAAAAAAATGGCCAAATTCATATATGCATTTATTTTAGGGATCTTAATAAGGCATATCCTAAAGATGAATTTCTATATCCTATACTAGAGGTGATGGTAGGCATTGCCTCATCTCATGCAGTCTTCTATATCATGGATGGCTCATCTGATTACAATCAAATTAAGATGGTGTCTGAAGATAAGAAGAACACAACATTTAGATCCACCCACAATGATAATATATTGCTATAGGGTCATGCCTTTCGGCCTAAAACATATTGGTGCTACATATCAGCAAGCCATGACCCGAATCTTTGACGAACTCATTCATCACCAAGTCACTGTTATGTTAATGATATAGTGGTTAAAGTAAAGAAAAGGAAAATCATTTATTTGACTTGAGAGTAGTTTTCAAGTGGTTAAGATAATATAACATTAAGATGAACCCTCTAAAGTGTGCATTTGGGGTAACTTCAGAGAAGTTTCTAGGGTTCATTATATAACACTGTGGAATTGAAATCAACCTCGAAAGGTTAACACAAAATTAGAGATGCCACCTCCTAAAAGCCCAACCCAACTCAGAACATTTCAAGGAAGGTTGGAATATTAAAGATATTTCATATCCAACATATCTACCAGATGTTAACCATTCAAAGCACTGACCAAAAGGAATGTCAAATTCAAATGAGATAATAAATGCCAACATATGTTCAAGAGCATCAAGCATTACTTCATGACACTGCCAGTCTAAGCCGCATCCCAGGAAGACCTCTTATACTCTACACTGCTATATTAGATGACTATCTTGGCTCTTTGTTAGCTCAAGCCAATGATGAAGGGAAAGAGAATGCACTTTACTACTTGAGCTGTCATCTAATTCTTGTAGAGGCAAACTATCCACCCATTGAGAGCCATTACCTAGCTCTTATCTTCACCACACAAAAGCTACAACACTACCTATTTTCTCATAAAGCCAACTTGATTTCTAGAGTTAATCCACTACAACATCCCATGACATGGCTGATGCTATCCGGACTATTGACATAATGGTCCATGATTTTATCATAGTTTGATATCACCTTCTTTCTTCTTCATGATATGAAAAGCCAAGTTCATGCAAACTTCTTAATAATGCATCCTGTCCCTACTGACTCTCCCCTAAATGATGACCTTCAAACTGAGCAAATCATGTGTTTAGGGGATACAAAAATTCACTGATGGGAAATATATTTTGATGGTTCAACTTTCTCTCAAAGAGGAGAAGAATCACAACCTATTCTCTCAGGCAAAGCAAGGGTAAGAATAGTCTTTTTAACTCCATACTATGGTATGTTACAATTTTTTACATCACTTATCAGAACCTTGCACCAAAAATGAGGTTGAATATGAGGCTCTAATTATCGTTCTGGAGTTAGCTATCTCTTTAGACATTCAAGACATTAACATCTTTAGAGATTCATAATTAGTGGTCAACAAAATTGATGGGACTTACAAAGTTAAAAAAAATGAAAATTTCATAATTAAGATATTAAATGACCCGGTAGTTTTGATTTTTGATCAAATTGAATGGCTGCTCTTGCTTGATCGATGTGGCTTAGTTCTATATAAGAATCATTAGATCTTGTCAATAAATCCTCCTATGGTTTTTGTTATTGAGATATATTTTCTTTTTTCCTAGTGGAGGAGGTCCATACTTTCTATGTTATAGCCTTCATGATCCAAGCTCCATTATTATTTGAAGTACACCATGGAGTTGTTGGCCTAGATTCTATAGGTTATCATTTATAAGATTCCTCAAAGAGAGAATGCCATGGTCGATTCTCTCTCTACCTAAGCCCACTGAAGAGTTAGCATGTTCAGTTGATGAGTTTATATTGACTTAGATACATAACCATCAAGTACTCTCTCTTATCAATGTTAAATGTATCAATAAACAAATTCTTAAAGGATAGATTGCCATCGCTAAGAAAGATAAAGAATTAGACTAAGGGAAACCCTTTATTGACTACTTGTTAAATGTATCGATAAACAAATTCTTAAATGGGAGGTTTCCATCGCTGAGAAAGATAAAGAATTAGATTAAGGGAAACCCTTTATTGACTAAAGTCAAACTACATCAAGAGAAATTGCAAGGCCATCAGATCAAACAAAGAGCACTCTCTTATGCTCTTGTTGATGGCACCTTATATTGATGGTCCCTTGATCATACATGGTTACATTATTTACACATACACAAACCCCAAAAATTTGAGATTGACATACATTTAAGACTATGTGAAGCTTAAAAGATGAAAGCTAAAATCAAAGACTTAGATACTACTAGCCAACCATGATCATAGATTGCATGGATGTAGTAAGTTGTTGCCATTAGTGTCAGGTACATGGAGTAGTTCTACATCAACCACCAAATATTCTACATCCATTCATAGTCTCATGGTCATTTGAGTGTTGGGGTACCAACATAGTAGGTCTGATTGATCCTCCTTCATCTAAGGACCATCGATTTATTTTAGTAGCTACAGATTACTTCTCCAAGTGGGCAGAGATAGTCCCACAAAGGAAGCCAAAGCCCAACATGTTCTCAAGTTCTTTAGGAACCATATGGTATATTGATTTAGAGTGTCTCGTTAGATAATATTTGATAATGGTACCACATTCAAGAGTATAAAGATCAATAACTTTGCCAGGAGACATAGCATAGATTAGAGATACTCAACCATCTACTACCCACAAGCAAATGGGTTAGTTGAAGCCTTCAATAAAACTCTCATCCAAATCTTGAAGAAGATGCTTTATGACAACAAAAGGTAGTGGCATGAGTAGTTAATTGAAGCCTTATGGGCTTACCACACTATGCATAGGAATTTTACACACTCCACTCCTGTCTCCTTAGTGTATGGATCCAAAGTTGTTCTTCGCTTAGAAGTCCGACTCCCATCACTGAGGATAGTTGTGAGCAACAAAAATTATAACCAAGCACAAAGGTAAGTTATGGTTGGAAGAACTTGAAGGTCTTTAAGAGAGACATCTTTGAGCATGTCAAAACCTCAAGTTATACAAAGCAAGGATGGTTCAAGCTCATAACAAGTTGGTCTGCCTAAGAGATTTTCAACTTGGAGAGCTCATTTTAGTTCTTAGGAGACTGATTATTTCCCATCACAAAATGGGAGGTAGGTTTAAACTAACATGGGAAGGCCATTTTGTCATAGAAAAGGCCTATCAAGGTGGATCATACCAATCGATCAACCATAAAAGTGAATGTCTGATGCTCCCAATCGATGGGTTTTACCTTATGTTTAAATTAAAATTCTATCAATAAAATATACCTTTCAACCAACCCAACTTGTCTCTCAAAATTAAAGTCATTCTCTTTACTTTTGAACCTTAGAATCATCTCCAAGTCTCCCTTTAGTACAACTAAGATAGGTGTGAGAGAACCCGAGCGGCATCATTGCCCTAATTTGCACAGCACAAATTCAAAATAAATAACATAAATACAATTTACTTTGGGTACTTCAAGTTAAGATTAGACCCATAGTGGCTCTCAATTAGTAGTCGCTCTAGGTCAAGTTTGATTCATTAATTGGCTAGTGGATCACCCTAGTGGTTACTTTTGCTTAAGAAAATGTGAGTCCTCATGCTTTCTTTCTAGTTGGACCACTACAAATTGGTGGAAATCCTATCAGTTCAATATGTCTTATTGCATGAAAGATGGACTACCCTGATGGTAAATTGTGCTTAGGAAGATGAGAGTCCTTAAGCAAGCCATCATGTAGTGGCTGGATCCAAACTTGTATTTGAGGATTAGGGTAAGTTCCCCTAGTGGCTCCTCTTCCTTTTGACTACTTCAAGATTGAGATTAGTCCACCTTTATGCCTCCCCACTTAGTAGTGCCTAGGTAAGCCCTTATCTTGATGATCAGTTCCACTTAGAAAGATGTGAGTCCCTAATGCTTTCTTCCTAGATTAATAGCTAAAAATTGATGAACACTTTAGGTTGGTTGGTATTTGCTTTACTAACAGCAACCCACCCAATAGATGACACCATTTAAGTAGATTGGAGTCCTTGCCCTTTTTTTATGTATTGTTCATTATGTACATATGGGCTTTATATGTCTTATGAATTAGGATAAGACCCCTAGCGGCACCTTTTCTTATGGCATTCTATTTGGATAACATCTTCATGACTCCATTTAGACATGACTCATGTTACTACTAGATTGGACAGTCACCTTTCCTTAGTAGCCACCCCTTTGGTTGGATAGCTCCATTCTACAAATTCATAGACTATCCATTTAGGCTAGTAAATCTAAAGTAGTTCAAAGCTCCTGTGACTCCTTCTTGGTGTGGCCCATTGCAAAAAAAATAGGGTCCATGCTAAACAAACAAACTAAAACACCTTGAGGATTATGATAAGACACCTAGTGGCACCTCTTCCCAAACAGGCTTCATTTTTTCTTAGGCAATGTTAGCAAAACTCATTATAAGATTGACCTTGACTACTTCAAGTTGAGATAAGACACTGAGCAACTCTCACTAAGTAGACTTATTGTATAATTAGTAGGTCAGCCTAGTGGTTAATTCTGTATAGGAAGATGTGTCCTTAAGCTTTCTTCAGAGTTCAACCATCGCAAGCTAACAGGCAACCCATAGGTTGGATAGTCTCTACTCTACGGCTAGTACACTATTCCTTTGAGTAAGTAAATCCAAGGTAAGTCTAGACTCCAATAGTCCTTCCTTAGTGTGACTCATTGCAAACTAACTAGGTCCATTTTCATATATGTAGGGTTAAGATCATGCCCTCATGGCCCCTTTCTCGAGTGACTGCTCAAGGTTTGGATCAAGCCATTGTGGTCCCTCTCTTAGTAGTTGCCATTTTAGGTTGGGTAATGATGTTCTATGGATCGGAGGATTACTCCTTTGGGCTAGTAAATCAAAGATGGGTCTAGGCTCCCGTAGACCCTCCTTAGTGTGGCCCATCACAAATTGTCATGGTCCACACCCAATCAATAGACTAAATCAAAGACAACATCAATAGTCAAAATCAAACAAAATTAATTGACTAAACCAAATTTAATCAAATTCAATAAAATCTCATCAACCTCTAATAAATTCTCATTCATGCCTTTGGCATAAATCAACTCATATTCCAACCAAACTTATGTACAATCCCCTGTGGATTTCTTTTTTATGTCATCAGCATGAAGCAAACTCTAAACAAACGCAATTCAAATCTATCAACCTCCTCTTGATGCCCTTGGCATGGTACAACAACAATTTATTAAAATTAAATGCTATGCTTTTAATAAGGTCTTCTACCCTTCATCTAGGCTTTGGTGAGTTTAGGCCACGGACCTCCCCAAACCTATGATCCACCTTGAACATTTTACATACTCAATTGAGAACTCCTGACATTCAAAAAGTTTTAATTTCTCAAGAGAATTTGTTTAGTGGCTTCCACCAAATCCTTTTTTCCCTCTAATTAGGTGCAAGCATCCCTTGTTTGCTACCCTTTGGATGTTTTACGCCAGCTCGATCAATGCAAATACATGTGGTGTGCCTTATCAGTTACACCACACCTATTAAGGGTCCTTTTATTGACCTAACTTTTGGAGTAAGGTTGAGCATCCCCTTCTTAAACCTAGGATCTATCTAGGCACTAAGGTCTTCCTAAAACTAGAACACCTTTAGCTTTTAAGATAACATTAACTCTAAGCCTAGAAGACTTATAAGGTTTAACCATAGGGTTAGACCCTCGACCAAGGATAGGTAAGACCCACCTACCCGAAACCCAATTAAGCCATATACTAAACCAATTTCTCCAACTTAAACTAATAGATTATAAACTCAACCTTAATCAACACATTTTGATTCCAACCAAATTTGACCTGCTAAAGTCCAATTCGGCCTAATGGCTAAGTTGATTTAATTCAACCCATTTGGGCTTAAGAGAGATAAATCAAATCAATCGAATCTAATTTAAATTGAGCTCACCCAAACTAATTTAAACTTTAATTAAACTTGGTTGGATTGTGATTGCAAATCAATTAAGTCTAATTGAACCTAATTTTCCCTTAACCTAAGTTGACCCATTTGAACTCTATAGGATTAAAATTCAATTCAACTTTATTTAAGCCAAATTGAATCAATCCAAACCTCATAATTATTTTAATCACCCAATTAAACATTCACATTCATTCTATTCAATCTAACTACACTAATGGATTCGATTAACCCGACTTGACCTATTTGACCTAAAGGGTTCAAATGAACAAAAATCTAATCTAATCAAAATTGGTTGCAACCAAAGCTATCAATCAATTTAAAATCCATCATTGAACATCTCTCAATATTCAATTGATCCCAATTAGACCCAATCAAGCCAATTGACTCACTTGACCCAATTTAGCCTAAAAGACCAAATTGAGTCAATCCTTAATTTAATTTAAATTAGATCAAATCAATCCATTCAATCACTTCTAAAATCATTGTTGATCATAACCAATCAAGTAATTGTAATCAATTGTACTCAATTAAGCCAATTTGGCCAATTGACCTAAGTTGACCCAATTTGACCTAAAGGGCCAAATTGGGCCTACAACTAATGCCTCCAATCAATCATAAATTGACTATTGAACACTCTTCAAGCACAAATTGAAGCCAATTTGGTAAAACCAACCTAATTGACCCATTTGGCCCAATTTTTCCTAAAAGACCAAATTGAATCAAAATCTATTCTAAACCAAATCAATTCAAATTGAAACCTCCAATCTTATTCAAATGATCATCAAACACAACTCAACCCCTCATCCAACCTAATTTGGTGAATTTGGCTAAATTGTTTGACTTAGTCCATTTAACCCAAATGAAATAATATGAGCCAAACTCAAATCCACTTCAAATCAAATCAAATTGAATGCACTAATACATTCCAAATAATCATTTGAACATAATCCAATAGCCTTCTTGACCTAATTTTATCAATTGGCCAATCTAGGATGTTTGAACCCAAATTGACCAATATGGGTCAAATTGAGCCAAACCAAATCCAAACCTAATAAAACATGGCATGATTCACCCTTAGATCCTTCTTGACTTGCCTAAGTGGACTCCACACAAGGTGAACCCAGTTTGACCCAAACCAAGTGAGCCAAGGGTTCCAAATATGAGAAAATCTCCACTTGGAAAGCCTACACACCTCCTTAGCCCATGGTAAGCACCTTTGGCTCTCTTTGGAGATAGGACTACTAACACAACTTAACCCAAACCTAATGGGCTCCACCCCTGAGCAAGGGGGAGGAGGTTTGATTAGTCATTGGTTCACCTCTAGGGAGGTGTATTCTTTATTGCAGGACACCAAATATTCCCAACCACTAAGGTATCTCCACCTCATCAATCCCCTACTACATACACCAGTCAAACGGCTGCCAAAGGTTGAACCATTCTTATCACTTGGTTCACTTATGGAGGAGAATATACTCTTACTTTAGGATTCAAATTACACATACATCTTCATCAAGCCCTAGAGTGAATCCCCAAGCTTCCTGAGAGCTCACCATGCACACAGCCACTAGTGAGACAAAAACCACCATAAACCTGAGCATCCCTTCCCTCTAACCTCACCAAAACTTCACCAAACAACCAAAATTAACCTCACCCACACATTCCCCAAGCTCCTACAAATGGAAAAAATTGAGAAACACTCAATTTGAGCATCAAAAGACAATCCAAGACTAACTTTAGTGAGCTTCACGACGGCACTTTATCTATATGTGATTGGTGGGGAGGCAACTCATGATCTTCTCAACAAGGTATTCCCTCTTCAAGGCAAAGTTACTTCACTTATTGGGCCACCAGTCTATATCTCTAGCGAGATAAATTTTGGTGAACTTTAGAAAACCATAGTATTCTTAGTCCTTTAAGAAAGAAATCATATTTTATAGCCAACCAAAGTTGTAGGATCCTTCTTAGATTCATTCCTCACTCATTTTGCATTTATTTTTATCATCAAACGTGCTCTAATGAGCTTGGATTGAGTGGCAAAGGCAGACAATGTTTGTCTCTCATTACGCATTGATAATGGATCATCAACCATTATTTCACGTGATTAGAATGGTTGGTGGTGATCAATTATGCTAGAAATCTCAATTCAAACTGTGAGATTAAACTCTACTGTCCGTCTAATCCAATCGAATGGCTGGGAAGAAAGCGCCTCCACCACCATTGAGTCACCAGTAATGCAGGATGATTTAACTGTCAAATCTCATAGCACTATATGGAAAGCTCTATCATATCAATGTTAATGTAGCGTCAACTATGTAAATAGATTAATTAGGGTTTAAAATGTGTTTTAATTAGACAAAAGTTTAAAAAATTATAACTAATTATAGAAAAATCTAAAAAATACAAATAAACTCATTTGGAATGCTTAGGTAGAGGAGAGTTTAAGAAAAATAAAAGCCCTAATTTTATTAAGTAATTAGTGATTAATTAGGGATTACAATTTTACTTAGTTAGCTTAATTAATTTCTAATTACATAGCTAATTAACTTGGGGTTTGGTGTAATTATCTCTTGGGATGGCCTCTTCCTCCATAAGTTTCTTAGGATAATTTGCTAAGTGATTTAGGAAATCTTGATTTTCAAACCCTAATTAATCATTTATATATTTTATAATTATTTAAAATATAAGAAAATTACGAAATTAATTATGAGAGCTAAATTAATTATTGAAATAGTAAAGATGACTAGGGAAATTAATTAGGACCTCTAATTCTAATTATTTCTCCAAATCATTCAAATAAGGCTTTTATTTAGTTAATTAAATCCTTAATTAACATATAACATAGAAAAATCATAGTAATTAGTGTAGATCATTAAAAATTTTAACTAAGCCTTCTTTGTGCTTAGCAAACAAAGAGGTTTCCAATGAAATCAAAATCCCCAATTAGTTTGGGGTATTTTGAGTGTAAGTGATGATTTTAGGTTTTCCCCATCTATTTAATTAACCCTTAATTATAAGCCTAATTGCATTAAAATTTTTGGAACATGTTTACTTTAGGTTTATGCTTTTTCAGTAATTTTCTCATAATTCTTTGACCTAATATTTAAGGTTTAATTAGATTTATGGGCCCCTTCAACCATAATTTGTTTAAATATTTAACTAATCTTAATTAAATCATAATAATCGGCTAAATCACTTTTAAACCACTTAATGAGTAGAGATGGGCAAAGTAATCATTTTAATTTTTTATCTCCTCTTTAGGACTAAATAATTTAAATTCTAAAAATTAGGCCTTAATGAATTTGATTAAGCTTAAAGGTGTTTATTTAATGTGAATGTCCTAAGGGATTAGTAAAGCCAAATGAATTATTTAGTTATGTATAACTGCTTTGCTTCAATTATTCATAAATTTATGTCTCATATACCCATGAATTCATATCTTCAAGAAATAAAATAATGCATTTAATTGCATGCCTTTGGATTAAATAGTGTGGTTATTATCACTAATAGATTTTAAATTATTTTCTTAAATAATAAAAATATAGTTATTAATCTAAATATGAATTGATATAAAATAACAAAGGTTAAATTCATTTCCCATGCGTATGAGATTTCTAATGAAATGTACTTTAAGGATAGATTAATATTTTCATAATAATTTTATCAAAAAAAGAAAATGGAATTTGATGATCTCATTTTTATACTTATACATAATCCATGTGTATACGAATTAACAAGTATATAGTCTGAATATCCTAGGAAAGTCAGACGTTAAGTATAAATAATGGTATATACTTGTATAAATTTGATATACTTATGTGTGTGTGTGTGTGTGTGTGTGTGTGGTGTTATTGTGTGTGTGTATTGTGTGTGTATTAGTATATATATATATTATATATATATATATATATATATATATATATATATATATATATATTGATATGATTATTGTGTGTTGTGTGTGTATTGTGTGTGTGCGTATTGTTGGTGTGTGTGTGTGTGTGTGTGTGTGTGTGTGTGCGTGTGTGTGTGTGTGTGTATAAGTTATGGCTAAATTTAATTCTTCTACAAAATTCATGCATCATACTTTATGTGGTAAATAATATAAACTATATGTATAAATCTATTCATGCACCAAGTGTGGGATAATTGAGATATGATATACATCTATTAAACTTAATTATATAATTAAGCATATTTACTTAATCAAGTGAGTATTAAAGAATGATGAGGTAAAGCTAGAAAGGCAATATTGAATTGATCAAAGTTTGGCTTCATTAATCCTACAATGTCTTCTCATGTTTGAATAAAATCTCTTAGGATTAATGTAAATTTTAATTCTCTTAATGAGATTTATAAACTTTATTAAAACCTAAGGGTAGGGATTAAAGAAGATTTATTCCTCCTTCTCTTTACAAGTTCAAATAAAAAATGAAACATGAGATAAAATTAAAACTTAAGCCTAAACAATTTATTTCAAACCATTAATCACATAAAGTATAATCATCACTAATGAAGAATTTAAACATTCACTATTAAGAAAATCCAAACATTAAGCCCTAATTATGGCATACCACCACACTTAATAATGCCATTAGAATAATCATAGTCTTGGGACGATTAGTGTTATGATGATGTGATGTTTTATTTTATGATGTAATATTTTAGAGTAGATGTTAGGATTGATTATGCATAGTTTGACTGTTAGGGCAATATTAGACTAATGATAGTTTCTACAGGGGGTCAAGTTTTATGGCCCACTATAATAAAAAATATAAATTATTTCCTACTTGTAGGTTGTTTAAGTCTTTATGCATAATCCATTAGGATAGGTGGGTTTGGTAACCCAAGATAAGGTGCTAAGTCCAATTGTATAAAACATAACTACTTGATTTGAATGTGTGTTAAGCTAACTTTTGGTTTGTAAGTGTAGTAAGATTTAATTTTCATAAAAATATAATTTTTACAATAGGATTAGGATAAGAGCTTTGGGGTTTATGATGTAGGCATATACCTGGGAGGTCCTGTGATACCTGAAGCACACCTCATAGCTTTATTTTCATTTATAAATTAATTATAATCTAGGTTATATAATGGTGGTAGAGCTTGGCTACCCAATTTCTTTTTTCTAGTGTGTACGACAGTACTTGCCCACACTGGCCTTTTACTCTCTTAATCGATAATGCTTTATTATTTTGTTTACATTGATTGTCCAATAGAAAGGGCATGGTTTTCATATGTTTCTTAAAGTTTAGTCGTTTGTTGTGTGGCCTAGATGTGGTAGAATCTTTAAGAAACTTAATTTCTTTTATACCCCAATTAATCAACTCTAATTAAATTTTAAATAATTATAACCTCACCATAAAGCCTAGGTATATTAATCTAGAAACAAAAAATTTAGCAACCTCTTAACTATATGGTTGCATGTTTTAGTATTATGCATGCATATTATCTCACTCTTGAGAATAGGGGATCTCCACTCTTGCACGATAAGAGATAAGGCTCGATCATTGAGAGCAGTCCCTTGTCTTGTTGATTTAGCCCATGATCCAATTTCATCATATATTTAGGCATAAATTCTTCTAAGCATGAGTCCAAAATAATGAGTCAAAAATAAAATAAAAATGTATAAATTTTATTGCATTAGTTTAATCATAATTTACACACAAATTATGATCTAGTCTCCTAGGGAATGTGTTTAGAACTCTAAATTCCAAATAAATAAGAGCTTAAATATCTTGCATTTATATATGACCATCCCACATGATTTTACATCGTAGGAGGTGTTAATTGGTGGCCAGTTCAAGCGGTTGTAAGCCAAGAAGAGCTAAGATTGGTTCACTCTCTCTAATGGAAATAAACCAATTTATCATACTTCCTTAAAGTAAATTTATGTTGAGCTCTTAGCTTATGCTAGAGCACTCTAGAAATAAGTTCAAAGGCTACTTGTTCTTCTTATGTTATGAATGTAAGTCCTCACCTATTAGACAATTTCATAATATTGTATTGCTAGAATCTAAGTTCTTACATTCTAATAAAATATCAACTTAAATAAATCTAATTTTGCTTCTCCACATATATAAAGCCTCACTATAAGATAAACTAAAGTGCTCACCTATCTTCTTAATATCATGAGTACTTCCTACTTATCCACATTTGGAATCTTTAAAGAAGTCCTCTCATTTTAAGCCTTCCTAATTGATCTTTAATAATTAACAATTCTTTGATCACTAATCTTTAAAATCTTTGATGACATTAGTTGACTACTTTAATCAAGAGTATTCTTAAGAAATCCCCATTCCTTAAGATGTAATTAACTATGGGGCTTATCTTCATAGGGAACTAAAGAACTTGGCATAAAATAACTCTATTTTACTAATCCATGTAAACTAAGTGAAAGTTCTCTGATATATATAGGCCCATCTGCCTTAGGAGTCCTTATTAAATAATGAAGTTTATTTTAAGGTGGTGTTTCTATATTTTGAGATAGCACATCAATACTTAAATATCATACTCAATCATTTTAATAAGTACCTCCTAAGATCTATGTCATGTCCCTACAACACTCTAAATAAAAATACCACAAACTTGTTGCACAATTTAAAGCTAGTTGCTACAACATAGGAGGTAGTGATGCTCTACTATTCATATTATTCATTAGTAGCTTAGCATGAGTTGCATTTGATTAGTATATAGAACTACCGTATAGCTCAATGAAGACTTTTACAGAATTAGAATAACTCTTTATTAAGAGGTTTTCATGGGCACATCAAAGAGTTATAGTGAGAAACTTAGTGGTAAAAAAAAGCAAAGACCTAATGAGTCTCTAGTTTGAAATGACTACATTTTAAGGTGGAGAAACCTAAGCATTCAATGCAAACACTAATGACATGAACAACATGATATTGAGATTATTTGAGAGAACATCCATGGTTCTATGGCATTTATGTCCAAAGATTTCACCATTATGACCTTTGTGAGTTGATTAGTAAGTTCACTAACCTCCAAGAAGAAGCTAAATAGTTACCCTTCTTCGATCAGTTGGGCAAGACCGAACCCCAGAAAGTCTTCAATAAGAATTAGGGGGAAGTCTTAGTAGTAAATAAGGAGAAGAAACCCATAAGGATTCAACCCGAGAGATCTAGACCTCAACAACCTCCACTTCCACCTTCGCGATCACATCAATAGTATCAATAGTATCTTCAGTCATATTATCAAACAAGTAGCTATATTTCACCTACTCTTACTAATAGGTTGAATAAACTTTATTCATTTAAGATGGATGTGGTAAGAAAAATTTTCAAAAATCTTCCTAAGAAGCTTGACTTCCAACTACCCGAACCCAAAATGCTGGAAGAAGTGGGCAAGAGTGTTGATCCTAAATTTTTGCTCCTACCACCATATGTTGTGTCATGTTTTAGAGGGCTGCATTACCTTCAAGGATTGCCTTAAGAAAAGATACAATCTAGAGCCATCATGATACCTAAAGAATATTTGGTAGAACACACTACTAGTTCTATCAAAGTAATATCTGGGGAAACATTTAATCCTCTTAAAACTAAAGATGGTTGGGATATCTCCTTATCTTGAACCTCTAAAAAGATTATTCTAAAATCAAAAAACTTTCTCTACAAGTACCTAAACCAGCTAAGATCTCAACTACACTATTACGTTTTCTAGTCACCTAAAAGGGTGAACACCGAGCAGGAGCCACCAGTATAAGCCCGAGATATAACATCAACATCATTGCCTACTATTCTTCTTGGTACTACCACTAGAAGTATTGTAGCTACAGATGGGGGTGTCAAGCAACTTATGCTGCTCACTTTGTATACCTTATATTTTGCACTGCCTAAGGCTATTAAATCAATAAATAAAGGTTCTGCTTGATGATTCTTATGATCATATCCTTAATGATAACTCTCCAAGACTTAATACTCAAAATGATTTTGAACATTTTCTTCTTCTTAATGACTTTGACTCTGACATTGACATCCCTATCCTAAATCTTTAGGGTGCTGCTATTGAGATAGAGTTGGAGACATTTTATTTTGAAGATATATTAGGAGAAACTTTAAGTGCTCCCAACAAAAAGGTAGATACCAATACGACTTCTCCAACTAGCCTAAGTTTGACAACAATGTCTTAGATCACCTCAGAAAGTTGTCAGGTAAACTAAGCATATATGACACCCTCATTTTATCTAACAAAATGAGGAAGTCCTTAATCAAAGTATTATTAAGTCTTGAAATATGCATTGTTCAGCTAGTTGCTACTTCCATAGACACAGAAGAAGCCTACTATTTCAAAGAGGTCTTGGGGGTTACTTTTTGGATGAAGACTTTCTCTTGGGAACTATTAATCATAACTACCTTTATACATCTCAGTGAACTTAGACAATTTCAGAATAATCAGAGTGCTTATTGGCCCAGGTGCATCGATGAACATCATCAGTTTAAGAACCCTCGCTTACATGAGGATCGACATCACTAGACTTAGCCCTGATAAAATGATGTTGAAATGGTTCAATGAACAAGGCAAGAGGGCCTTGATCTCAATCACATTGTTGCTATAGATCAATGACTTGATGACTAAAGTAAAGTTCCATATCATAAATTTCAACACATCCTTCAATACTTTACTTAGAAGACCCTAGCTACATGAAAACAAAATGTTGCAATCTTCCTCACATCAATGCATTAAGTTCATGCACAGTGATTTGAAGTATTGCATCAAAGGGGATATTAAACCCTTTTCAGTACACGAAGTAGAGATATATAAGGATGCAGCCTACAACCTCCCCATGAAATAAATAATGTATTCTCATGATGTCCAAAATAACATCAATAAAAAAAATAAACCAAAATAAGAAGAGAAAGAAAAAGAAAATTAAAATTAAAAAGAAAAGAAAAGAGAAAGAGATGAAGACTTGAGGAAGGAGGTAGAGTTTGACATCACTTACAAATCACATCTTGCCTCTCCATTTCAATGAGTAGGTGAGATGTCCTGACCTCTTGTGAGATGAGGACAAGCAAACTATAAAGAAGGATTAGAGGGGGAAGTCCTTTCTATGTTCCACCAACCCAAACCCAAGCAACCATGCAACCCCACGACTTAGAATATAGCTTAAACCATGAGTCTTATATAGTTAGTTAGTTTGGCTATCTTCTCACATCTAAAGGCCAAGTTGGTAGTGACAATGAAATCAAACATTGATCAAGACTATGTCCCCAAACAAGATAGTAATAAGAAGGACAATAACATGCTTTATGATGAAGTCTTTGAGTTATCTTTGTATGGGAGGCTTAAAGAATGTTGAGAATTTAGTAGTTAAAGTTGCACCATAACTGAATAAAGATTTTAAGCCTCAGAAGTTCTATTTAGGAGCATCATCCTTGGGTTTAAGAGTTGATGTAAAACCTAATAGAATTACCTTTAAATTGGTACTCCCCTTATATTCAAAATTTAGCAAAATAAAGAGTAATACTTCACATGTGGTCCTAACATAAATCAAATTACTTTGAAAAAATTTAAAAAAAAAAGAAACATTAGAAGGCTCAATCAAGACCAGGGCTAGGATTTGGCATATTTAAGCCATTAGAAAATGATAAATATTGCCTAATATTTGCTAATCACATAGAGTCCAATAAGATCTTTATGAACAAACTCAATTCATTTAGAAATTCTAGATGACCTCTAAGTTAAGGATGCACCTCCAAAACTAGAAAAGAAAATAAAGTCAACCATAGATAAACTAAAAGAAATCAATTTAGGTAATGAGGATGATCCATGTCGGGCATTCATAAGTTTAATTTTGAGTGAGTTTGAAGATAATGACCTAATCTAATTGACTTCTTTACATGGTATTATGATAAAATGCTCAGATTAGCTCCTGACATTATAGTTCATATGCTAGAAATATGGCCTGATGTAATACCCGTGAAGCAAGCTCTTAAATGCATGGAATTAGACATTGTGGTGTTTATTTTTGGATGTGTATGGGGGACACCACGCAGATCATAGGGGATACTTATTGAAGTGCTCAGGTACAATATTAAAATATGATGTACTATCTCAAAAGATAGAGTCATCATCCTTCAATGGACCTAATCACCTAATAAGTCCTCGTAAGGCATGATGGGTCTTCAAATATACCAGAGATTTTTCCCCTGCTTCACATGGATGAATAAAGTAGGGTTTATATTAAACTGGGTTATAAAGTTTCCTATGGAGGTAAGCCTCCATAGTTAATTACATCATAAAGAAGGTGAATTCCTCAGGAATTCTCTCGATTAAAGTATGCAATTATTGTCTCCAAAGATTTTAAGATAAAGACTATCAAAGGATTGGTTATGTTTGGAAAATTAAATGAGAAAGATCAAGGAGAAGACTTATTTTTGGAAGCCAAAGGAGGTTAAGTAGAAAGTTCTCATGATACTAGGAAGCTTACTGAGCATTCTAATCTATCCTATGGTTGGGCTTTATTATTTTGAAGGTGAGGAGAATTTTTTTTTATAGTTAAAATTTTATTAGATTACTAAGGCTTATAATACACCAACACAAGATTATAGAAATGCCTAAGAGGTGAGGATTTATGCTTGTAAGCCAAAGAAAATAGCTACCTCAGATCCTAAATCGAGAGAGCTTTAGCATAAGCTAAAACATGGCCTAAATCTAAGTGAAGTTTGGTGTAAGGTTTATCTCCACAAGAGAGGGTAAACCACCTGATTGCTAGACATATAATCTTTTAGAGTGACAGCCAGCTAACTCCTCCTATGCTTTAAATCCATGTGGTTTGGTCATATGAAATTACAAGATAGTTCAGCTATTATTAATTTAGAAAGAGATTGAAGTCCTTAAACCCACTCCCTAAGAATCTAGAGCATGAGTGATATGAGAAATGACTTAATATACAAATGCAAATCTTTTCACATTTTATTTTATTTTTAACACTTCATTTTAACAAAGGCTTTGGGATTCTTATATGCCTAAATGCATGATGAAATAAGTCACGGGCTAAATCAAAAGAGAACAAGGTGAAGCTCCATCAATAGGGGTTTCTCTCACAGGTCAAGCGGACCCTATGCATGTAAGGATGGAGGCCCTCATTTTGCAAAAGTGATTCAAGATGCATGCATGGTGTGAAACATACAACATTCAGCTAATGGGTTGCTAAACCTTTTAATTATCATATTTAATGCCTAATCTTTCATTGTGAGGTTATGATTTATTCAGATTTTAACTATGAGTGATTAGTAGGGGTTGAAAATTTATTTTACCCTGAGGGCCTAACCAGATCCAGGTCACACATTAAGTCATCAACATTAAATAAATGATGAATGAATGTTATGGGGGGCTTCATTCTCCATTCTTCATTATTCATGCTTTCATTTCTTTCCTCCTTTCTTCTTTTACTTGGTAGGCTCCAAGCCATCACATGGCCTCCTAGGACAAAGCCCTCTAGCCAATGCTCATCTTTATCCCCCATAACACTAATCCTAATTCCTAATGCAAAATTACATTGAAAATAAGAAAAGTAAATCTAACTACACCTACAAAATAAAGGTTAGTTAAACACACAAACATTCCCAAGCAGTTATATTTATAATTTGAACTTAGCACCCTACACATGGATAACCAAGCCCACCTATCCTAACTTAGATCATGCTTCGAGGTTTAAGCCACCTACAAAAGAGAGCATCTATTTTATTTTAAGCACCCTTTAAGCATAATCTCCTGCAGAAAGTATGATTAGGCTAATATCGACCTAACATCCAATCTATGAAACATACACCCTAACATCCAGTCAAAAATAATGCAACATAAAATAAAATATACATCACACCATGCACCATCCTAACAAAAAGCTAGAAGTGGTGACTTAGTTCTAATGTGTGTGTTAAGGCTTGTGCGGTATTTCTTAACTAAGCATTAGTGTTATGATTTTCTAAGTATAGAAAATTCAATTTAACATGAGAGATTGATTTCATTTGAAGTTATTTAATTGATTTAAGGATTTTAATTTATGTTTTCTTTTATTTCATATGATCTTACTTAGCAACTAAATATTATAAAGTGAGGGAAGAGGATTATCCTCTTCCATCCTTACGTTAAGTCACTTTCTAAAGCACATTAATTTGATTTAGTTCTCTTTAGTGAATATCTTATTAAGTGATTTATTTAACCTTAAGTTTAGGCTTATTTTAAATAATCCTATTTAACTTTAAATGCATCTTAAGATTAATTCAATTGGACACATATCAAATCATTCATTTCCATGACAAATATTATGCATATGATTTTAATCTTAATCATACCTACACATGCAATACATTTTTGGAACACATATATGATGAATGCATGTATGTGTATATATGGAATTTTTATTCTTTTTATGAGGTTGAATTATTTAATCACATGTAACTAAATTATTTAATCATATTAATTTAAAGCTCTATCTAAATTCTTATACAATAATACATATGGATGAGATTAAATAGGTACGTGTCTTTGTTAACCAGAGAAGTGAGGTAATCAAATGACCTCTTTGGGGCTACTTAAAGCCTCATATTCTCAGGATGTCCAAACTATATACCCATTTGCATTCAAACATATGTAAATTTGTATATATGAATATAAGAAAGTAAGCTCTAAATTACATGATTAATTAATCTGATTACTAAATAATTATGAATGCATGTACTTTTAAATAGAAAAGGGTATTATCACCTTCTAACTAAACTCACACGTACATGTATAAAAGACATAAACAAGTATGTGTCTTTATTAACCAAGGAAGTGAGGTAATCAAATGACCTTCTTGGGGTTACTTAAAGCCTCCTATTCTTGGGATGTCCATACTATATACCCATTTTTCTTGGATACATATACATGTATTTATAATAAAAGAAGATGAAAATTATGCAAAGGTTGTATTTTCTTTAATTGAATTATTTAGGTATATGATTTAAAGCTCTATCTAAATTCTTATGTCAAAGACACATAAGAATGAAATCAAATGCGTATGTGTCATTATTTAAACTTGGGAAGTGAGGTAATCAAATGACCTCCTTGAGACTTAAAGCCTCATTCAGGATGTCAGACTATATACCCATTCATACTTATGTAAATCAACATGTGAATAAAGGAGAGAGAAATTAATTCATACACTTAAGGTATATTCACACACATCTGTTATGTATTTGCAACTAACATCACAACATATGTTACTTTTCATTTATAAGCTTTTAAAAAATACATTTGGATTTCATAGTGATAATAGCTACACATATATTAAATTAAATCAACACATGCAAGCTTAACATAAAGGAAACTTCATTTAATTTAATTCATTTGAAAAGAGATGGATGTATAAATCAAATGACATGCAACATTTAACATTATTGGAAAGGAATAACCAAACATAAATATATGATTTCAATCAAATTAATTTCTAAGGACAATCATATCAAATAACACCATTTAAAATAAACCAAAGTTTTATATTCAATATTTAATTTCATGGTCAGTTTGACTTAACAAATGTAAGAAGGACTTTGTTAATCCTAACCCATCCCCATGTTTGTGAGTTAATTTGGTTTAATAAAATATGATTAAGTTGATTTTATGGGTTAATTAATTTGTCACATGCATTAAGCTCATTAATTAACCCTTGCCTATGTTATCTTAAAGTAATTATCCAAATAATTGTGAGCCAACATGATAAGCAAATGAATTGAAAAGTAAATTATCAATGGTCCTAGGAAATGAAAGGGCCTAATTAGCTCACAATTATCGGTTAATTAGATTAAGGAACTTGTTAACTACTTTTATGATTTTCCCACACATATGGGTAAATCATAATTTCATTAACTTTCTTTAGGCTATTAAACACCTAAAGATATACCCATGAATTAGATATGATTAAAATTTTTCATTTGATTAGTGAAAACATTAATTAATTAAACTCTTACTTAATTGCCAAATGGATTATTTACCCTTCAAATGAAAGGGACTTAGGGAAAAGGTTAGGAAAGAGGTCTCAATCCTATTCCACAAGTCCCCTTAATTAAGTAAATAATATCTGATGTGATTTAAATTTTAATTTAACTAATCAAGTAATTAATTAGTTAATTAACCCTTAATTAATGCTTCTTGAAAAGTGAAAGGAGCTTAGGGAAAGACACCATGAGAGAGGTCCCAATCCAATTTTATAAGTCCCCTCACAATTAAATAATGATTAAGAAGCCCAAATAATTAATTAATTACTTTTCACATGCTTAATTAACCCTTGGTTATGTTAAGAAGGTAATTACGACTTAATCAACTAATTTTCATAAGTAATTAACCAATAAATCCTAAGAAAATTAGGGGAGGCAGAGATCATCCCATTAAATAATCTCAGAAAGTTTGAGGTTAATTAGTTGATTAATTAGGGAGTAATTAAAGCACTTAATCTTTAAATTAAACCCTAATTAAGCTCTAATTACTATTCAAAATCAGCTAAGGATATTTTTAATAAATTTCTCTCTAAAATACCTTTAAAATGAGTATTTATTTATATTTTTTTATATTTTTCTATGATTTGTTATGATTTTATGAATTTTCAAGCATTAATTCCAATTAATTGACCATAAATAATCCTAATCCCTCCATCGCCATGTGGTGCACTTTCCATGTGGTGTGCTTTCCATGTGGCACCACAGGATTGGATATTTAAGTTTTCACCATCAATGTTGAGTCAACTAGCGATGGGATGCACTTTCTCATGTGCCATCTAATCTAAGATCAAATGTCCATGATTAATCACACAGTTAATAATGTATTAAAATGGGATGATCTAAAAGATCTAATCATGGTCGTCCATTTTGATCAATTGGAATGAATGATGCATGATCTATCTCCCCACAAGAGATGAGAGACGGAAGCCATCTGCCATTACCCACATGATCTGAGCTGACTCAAGCTCAGATCCACTCCAAATGGATCCCACACCTTCACACCAATGATCGGAGGGGATCCAACATTCAAGATCACATGACATTGAAAAAGCTCCAAAAAAATTTCAAGAGAGCTTGGTTTTAATGGCATTACCTCACTGGAGCTAAGACTGGTGGCTCGCATGCTTGAGAAAGCTTTGCCTGGTTGAGATAAAGCCTTGTTGAGTGGAAATTGAGTTAATTCCAAGTACTTCACTCAGAAGACCAAGATCCATCCTTTAGAGGCTCGGCCTTGATCAAAGTGGCACCTTTGGCAGGTTTGAAGCTCAAGGGAAGATTCATTCATCTTCGTTGAGGTGCGATGATGGTGTGTGCAAGAGAAATTTGGTTTTGATTGAGAAATGTGGGAGTTTAATTCAAAGAAGGCTTGCCCTATTTTGGATGGGCTTGGGAAGGAGAACTACGGTGAGGGGAAGCCTTGGGAATGCTTAGGAGCTCATTAGAGAATTCAAAAATGCCTTAGGAAGCTCAGACAAATTGAATAGATCAGTTTCTCGTGCAAACTGAGAGAGTATATCCCTCAATTTGTTGTGATGGATAGACAGGATCATCCCCCATTTTTAGGTTGGTCAACCACTGTCAGAGCACCGGAGTTATCTCCATCACCTCCACGTGGCACGACTTGAGTGGAGGAAGGCTTGGGAGGTGGCTCAAGGCAGAAGTGGGGTGGTTTGTATCCAAGGGGTTCTCAGCTTGTGAGGGAGGTGAGTCAACTCATCTCCCTTTAGTCCATGGAAAGCCTAGCCCAAATTATGGTGGACTAGCTGGCTAGGCCAGACCCCAAAATGGGGTATTTGATGGCTACTAAGGGTGATAGAAGAGTGGACTTGCTATTTTGGGTAGAATCTTATGTGAGGTGGCATATCCATTAGAGATCACCTTGGGCTTGGCTCCAATTAGGTTTGGGTAAGATTAGATCAACTCCCAAAGTGTCATGGGTTGGTTTCAAGAGAATTAGCTCAATTTGGGTCATATGGGTCTTTTTGGGTCATGTTGGGTTAGATTGAACAATTGATCAAATTGGGTCAAACCATGATTTGGGTTAGATTAAAATGATAATTTGAAGTGTGTTGGTCCAAGTGGTTTCAACTAATTTGGCCTAGGTTTGATTTTGGCTCATTTGGAATCAAATGGGTCAAATGGGTCAAGTTGACCAATTTAACTCAAGTTGACCCATTAGACCAAATTGGTCAAATTGGCTTGGGTTTGGTGTTGGTTAAGTTTAATTGGTTAATTTAAGATGATTGTAGGCTTTGTTTTGGATTTATTTGGATTTAATTTAGGTTTAGGCCAATTTGACCCTTTAGGTCAATTTGGGTTAAGTTGGTCAATTGGGTTCAATTGGCTAAATTGGGTTCAATTATGGCTATGGTCAAGTTTAATAATCAATTCGGAATGAACTTGAGCCATTGGTTGTAATTAATTTAGGTTGGATCATGATTTGACCTATTTTGGCCTTTTAAGTCAATTTGGGTCAACTTGGGTCAAATGGCCAATTAGGTTTAGTTTGGCTCAACCATTTGTCAAGTCATGTTCAATCATTGATTATGGTTTGATATGAAGCTATGGCTTCAATTGATTTAGTGTAGGATAGGTTTTGGCTAGTTTGGGTTCATATGGGTTAAAGGGTTGACTTGCTCAAATGACCAAGTTGACTTTGTTTGACCCAATTTAAGGCAATTGATCATCCTAGGGTGATCAATGGTGATTGTATGAGGTTTGGATGGGCTTGATTTAATTCAACTTGGATTAGATTAGAACTTAGTTCAAATGGGTTCTTTAGGTCACTTGGGTCAAGTGAACCTAAATTGGCCAATTGGCTTGGTTTTGGTTTGATTAAGGTTTAGTTGAATTTATATATGAGCTTAGGATTGAAATATAAATTCAACTACAATCAATTTGGGTTTCAATAGGTTTTGGTTCATTTGGAATTTTCAAGTCCAAAGGGCTAAGTTGGGTTTAACTTGGGTTGATTTCTGTTTGGCTTGATGATTGTAGGTTTCATTTATATTGGGATAGATGATTGAAGGAATGATTGATCTGAGAGAAAACTCATTAATGTTTGCTTGATTTAGATGGGTTTTGGTTAAGGCAAAGGAATTGGCTTAAAGGGCTCAGATTAGATTTTGATTTGATTTTGGATTTAGTTTTGGCTATTCAAATGTATAATTCATTTATATTTGGTAAGATAATTGATGGAATAATTGATTTATATAAAAAGAAATCAATAGGGTTTAAGGTGATTTGAGGGCCAATTTGGCAAAGCTCATGAAGGTAGGTCCAAAGGGCTTAGAAGAGAATTTTCTTTAGTTTGATTTAATTTCTATCATTGGAATGTGGATTTCATTTATAGTTGTGTAGATGATTGATTATATAATTGATTTATGAGAAAATCAAATTGATTTTGGGTTGGTTTGGGTTAAGATTTGGCTAAGCTTATTGAGGTAGGTTCATATGGCTTAGGAAGGGTCTTAACTTAACTTGATTTAGTTTTGATCATTTGAATGTATATTTCGCTTATATTTAGGAAGATAATTGATGGAATAATTGATTCTTTTGAAAATCAATTGATTTTTGGATTGATTTGAATGGGATTTTGGCTAAGCTTATGAAAGTGGATCACATGACTTAAGGGATTTGGGGCTTGGATTTGATCTTAGGTTTCAATCATTTGGAGTTGAATTTAGATTTGAATTTGATAAATGATTTAAGGATTAAATTGATCTTAGAGAAAATCAATTGAATTTGAATTGAATCAGATTTGGTTAGGACTAAGTCCATGGAATTCAATTAGAAGGCCTAGGAAGGGTTTTGACTTGGATTTGAGATTGAGATTGACTATAGATTTTGGAAATTTTATTTTGAATTTGACTTGAATTTGGGGTTTGGTTTAAAAAGGAGAACATGGATTGGGTTTAGGCCATAGGATGGGCAAGCCTCCCTATGTCTCTAAGGCATAACCTACCCCTATGACTAACCCTTCGAAGTCTCTAGGCTTAGGTTAAGTGTTTACCCAATCACTAGAAGTGTCTTAAGACTAAGGAGCTCTTAGTGTCTATAAGAGTCCTAGATCTATGATGACAAGATTAAGAACTCACTCCAAAGTGAAGTCAACAGACATTAAACAACAAGTCATTTTACACTTTGATGGTGTGGCTTCCTCCCAAAGAAGAGATAAACTAAAATCTATCCTCCTAAGCAAAACAAAAATAAAGATAATATTCTTGATTCCAAACCATGGGATGTTATGATTTTTATATCACTATGAAACCATTCATAAATAATAAAGGTGAGTACAAAGCTCTAATTGTTAATCTAGAGTTGGTCATCTCACTAAGCATTAAAGACATTGGCATCTTCAGAGATTCACAATTGGTGGTCAATTAAATCGCTAGAACTTACAAAGTTCTTAAACTTGGACCCCCATCAGTACTATAAGTACACCATGGAGTTCCTAAAATAAATTCTAGAGGTGACCCTATATAGAATTCCTCGAGGTGGAAATGCCATGGCCGACGCTTTACCAAAAGTTGTTAAGGGAATGGCTTGTTCAAAAAATAAGTCCATATCGATAGATGTATGCAATCATTAAGTTTTACATATTATTGATACTGACTTCATTAAAAAATAAGCTCTAGCAGGGGAGATTTCCACCACCAAAGATGACAAGGAGGCCAATTGGAGATAGCCTTTCAGTCAATATTTATGTGGACGTAAACTACCTGAAGATAAGTCTTAAGCCTATCAAATCAAATAGAGAGTGTTATCATATGTTATCATTGATGGCACCTTATATTGATGATACCTTGATCATATGTGGTTACACTATTTAGATAAATATGAGGCTTAAAAAATTATGATTGAGCCACATTCAAGACTGCATGGAGCACATCAATCTGGTCTAAAGATGAAAGATAAAATTAAGAGATATGGATACAATTGGCTTATAACGATTGTAGATTATATAGATTTGGTTGGTCACTATCAAGAGTGTGAAATGCATGGAATAGTCCTACATCAACTACCCAACATCTTCCACCAGATGATATTTTCATGCCCATTCAAGTGTTGGGGTATAGATAAAGTGGGTCTAAATGATCGTTCTTCTTCAGAAGGTCATCACTTCAACCTACAAGTGATAGATTACTTTTTTAAGTGGACAAATGAAGGTGATCCCTTTGAGGGAAGTCAAGGCTCACCATGTTCCTTAATTTTTTTCAAGAATCATATTATTTATAGATGTGATGTACCCCATCAGATCATAATCAATAATGGAACCACCTTCAAAAGCACAAATATCAATAACTTTATAAGGCAGCACTGCATATATTAGAGATACACTACCATGTACTATCCTTAGGCGAATGGGCTAGCAGAGTCCTTCGATAAAACTCTCATCAAAATTTAAAAAAAAAAATACTTGATGATAATAAGCAAAGTGGCACGAGCAGTTGGTTGAAGCATTGTGGGCATATCATATAATATATAGGACTCCAACATAATCCACTCTTTTCTCCTTAATGTATAACTTTGAACTCATTCTTCCATTAGAAGCTTAGTTACCATTGCTAAGGGTTGTCATAGGCAACTAGATCATGATCGAGCATAATGTTATGCTACGGTTGGAAGAGCTCGAAGGTCTTAATGAGTAATGCCTCCAAGATTGTCAAAATCTTAAGCTATATAAAGCACACATGGTTCAAGCTCATAACAAGTTGGTTCGCCTAAGAGCTTTTGGGTTGAAGAACTCATTTTAGTTCTTAGGAGGCTGAATTTTGCTCAATGTAAGATGGGAGGAAAGTCTGAACTAAGGTTGGAAGAGCCTTTTGTTATAAAAAAGGCATATTATGTATCATATTAGATGATAAACCATAAGGGCAAGCACCCAATACTTCCCATCAATAGTCTATATCTGAAGAAATAGTATGCATGATTGTATCTAAAAAAACATATCAATAAAATTATGTTTTGATACTTGACATATACAATTAATGGGTCCATATTACTCAAAATATTTCAATCAATCAATTTCCCCAAAAATTTATTCCCTTTTAGATCATGTCAAATTCAAATCTATCATTATTTTTATAATTTGTTTCTAGTGTTATTAGAATAAGTATAAAAACACCTAAGCTGTAACTTATCTCGATTATCACAACTAGGTATAGTACAAGAGACCTCTATGGTTGCCTTTCTTTATTAGAACATGCACATTAGACTACTTCAAGTTAGACTAATGCCTGCATGGCCCCCTCTTTGACAGTCATCATAGGTCAGGCTTGACTCACTATGCTATCGATAGGTCACTCTAGTGGTTGATTCCACTTAGAAGGATGCAAGTCCTTAATGCTTTCATCGTAATTCAACCATTGCACACTGATGGGCAACCCATAGGTTGATTACACTCTACTGTGTGGTCGATAGGATATCCCTCTAAGTCAAAAAATCTAAGGTAGGCCAAAGCCCCCGTAGCTCCACCTTAGTATGTCTCATCACACACCAATAGTGTCCACCTTTATATACACATATGTATTTAAGGTTAGGAAAACTTCTTCATGGCTATTTTTCAGAGTAAATATTTTAGGATTAGATAATGTCCTAGTAGTCCCTCTCTTAATAGTTGGCGCATTATGATGGATGGCATCACTTTGTGGATAAGCATCTCATCCCATTGGGCTAGTAAATCTAAGGATGGTCAAATCCCCTGTGGCTCCTCCTTAGTTTCTCCCATCACACACTGATTGCATCAATACACATATATATACTTAAAATTAGGATAATGCCATCACAACCCCTTTTCTTGTAAGCAACCTTATTATATAGCAACCTACTTAGATAGCATCCATGTGACCCCATTTAAATATGGCCTTGACTACTTTAAGCTGGTATAACGCCCATGTGACCACCTCTTAATAGTCACCCTAAAACAGATAGTAATTTTTTCACTAACAATAAGCTTTCTTGGTTATCAATTTCACTTAAGAAGATGCAATTTCATGATGCTTTCTTCCTAAATTGATTATCACACACCGACATGCACCTTTAGGTTGGGTTACAATTACTTTGCTGATAGAAGACCACCCCGACGGGCAACATCATTTTGAACCCTTGCATATTCCTCTTAAATTAGCCACTATGCACCGATGGTATTTATTTTCTTAGGGATTAGGCAAATGACCCCTACAACACCTTTCCTTATGGGCACACTATTTGGATAACATCATTATGACCCCATTTAGATATGAATCAGGATGCTATTGGATTGGAAATCCCCCCTTGCCTAGTAGCCACTCCTATGATTGGATAGCATCATTCTACAAATGGACGGATTATCCCTTCAGGCTAATAGGCCAAAGCCCCCATGGCTGCTTCTTAGTGTGGCTCATCATTACCTGATATATCCTCTTATATATATATATATATATATATATATATATATATATGTGTGTGTGTGTGTGTGTGTGTGTGTGTGTATGTGTGTGTGTAGTGTTTATTTTTGAGATGTGGGACACCATGCATATCTTAGGGGGTACTTATTGAAGTGATAGGGTACTACATTAAGGAATGATGTACTATCTCAAAAGATAGAAATCACCACTCTATAATAGACCTAATCACATAATAAGGACTTTTAAGGCATGATGGGTCTCCAAATGTACTAGAGATCTTTCCCCTATTTTACAAGGAAAAGTAAAGTAGAGTTTATTTTAAGCTGGGTTCGTTAAGTTTCCTATGGAGGCAAGCCCCCATAGTTAATTATATCCTAAGGAATGAGAATTCCTTATGAATACTCTTGAATTGAAGAGTAGACAGTAGGTCTCCGAATTTGAGGTTAAGTATCGAAGGATTGATTCTTTTAGAAAATCGAATGGGATAGATTAAGAAGAAGACTTATTTTTGGAATCCAAAGGGAGAAAGTAGGAAATGCTCATGATACTAAGAAGCCTAATGAGCATTCCAATCTACCTTATAATTGGGCTTTATATTTTTGAAATTGAAGAGAGTTAATTATTTGAGTTGACATTTTATTTGACTGCTAAGGCTTATAATTCCACAACATAAGATTATGAAAATGCCTAAGAGATGAGGATTTATGCTTGTAGCTTGAAGAAAATAGCTACCTGATCTAAATAGGGACCTTTCTGGTAGAAACACTAAATCTAAGGCAAAATGGGTATATGGTTTACCTCCACAAGAGAGAATAAACCACTTTGGACTTACCGCCAGTGGCGACACTCCTCCTACACTTTAAATCCATGAAGGAAAGTCTTATACTTTGCAAGATGGCTAGGCTATTGTTCACTTAGAAAGGAGACTAAGTTTTTAAACTCATTCTCTAAGAGACTAAAGCATGAGTGGTATGAATCCATGACTTAATCTAATGCAAATTTTATCAAAATTATTTGATTCTTTTGGAATCTTTGTTTTGACACAGGCTATGGGATTTTGTATGCCTAAATGCATGAGAATTTGATTATGGGCCAAATCAATAGAGAAAAGGGTGTTCTTCCATCAAAGGCTCTCATAGGTTAAGCCTTCATTCTCAAAAGATGGAAGCCCCTCTTAAGAGAGGAATAATATGACATGATATTATACATTCATTCATCCACTAAGGGTTTACTAAAATTTTATTATCTTGATTTAATTCCTAGGCTTTTATGTGAGGTTATGAGTTGTTCTAAAATTTTAGTTATAAGTTGTTAATTGGGGTAGAAAAATTAATTTCATCCTAAGAGCCTACCGCATCCATGCCACACATTCAAGCATCAATCATAAAGAAACTATGAAGAGCATGTTCTTCTAATGTGCAATCTAACCAGAACATCAAATAATTTTATAGTCTACCATAAAAGAATAAAAATGCCGTCTGGTCGATTTTTAGATACCGAAAGAAAAAAGATGGGTAGCTCTACCTTATACAACCATTACAAAAAAAATACATGCTATGGGGTCTTCTTTTCTTCATTTCTTTTCTTTCTTTTGATTTGATTTGCTCCAAAGGCATCCTGGGGCACCCAGGACTAAGCTTCTAGCCCTTGCTCATCTTAATCCCCCATAACACTAATCCTAATTCCTAATGCAAAATTACATCAAAATAGGAAAAGAAAATCTAGCTATACCTGCAAAATAAATGTTAGCTAAACACACCATACAACCCAAGCAGTTATATGAATAATTTGGACTTAGCACCCACATGGGTAAAACACCATCTAACGAGTTATAGAAAACTAAGCAACACAGAAACAAATTTATATTTTATTATAGACCCCAAGCACAACCCACAAAAAAATGATTAGGCTAATAATATTACTGAAACATACACCCAACATCTAAAACATTACATCACAAAATAAAACATAATATCATACATACAATGCCCTAACTTAGCACTAGAAGTGGTGACTTAGTATTCTAATGTGTGTGCTTAAGACTTGTGTGGCAAGACTTTACTAAGCTTCTTTAGTTTAAGATCCAATTTGGAGTTTGAATTTGTTTAAATTTTACCTTTGGGTGATTTCAATTTAAATGATTTAATAATTTATTATTTTATTTTTATTTCACTTCTATTTGGTCAAAATGATGTTTAAGTTTTCAAGAATGAAGAGTAGGATGAATTCCATTTGTAGATACTCTCCCTATTCTACATCCTAATTCCTAAAGAATTTAACTAAGTTCTTAAAAATCTTAATTAGCCCATTTGAATGTGTGTAATTCATTTGATTTGATTTATTTGACTTGATTTAGAATTTGAATTTGTTTAAGTATTTAATTGATTGATTTTGGATTAAATATTTTAGTTTAATTACATCTTGATAATTCAATATCCTTGATATCTAAAGAAGTTTAAATTTGTTTAAATTCATGTGTTTTTCATTGATTAATTTCAAATTAGATGTTTTGGTTTAATTAAATCTTGATAATTCAATATCCTTTTTAAATTAATATTTAATTCTTTTCTTTGATTACGGTTATGTGACTTGATTTTATGCTTGTTTTATTTTATTGTTGTTCATTTATTTGTAGTTTGATCGGATTAGATTAATGTAGATTTTATTTTGATTTTAATTGAGTTTTATTCTTTGTAATTAGGATTTTATTTTTAATCTAATCTATTTGTAATGTTTATCAAAGTTTGGTTTGTATTTTTGATTTCAAACATTGGATAGTTAATTAGTTTATCTTATTTAAGTAGGCTGAATGAGATTTGATTATATATTAAATTGATGAGAGTCTTTCTTGATTTAATTTGATTAATTTGATTTGATTATCATTATTAGTCTATGGGTTTTCTTAGATTCAATATGATTATTAGTTTAATTAAGAAATGTGTTTATGTTAATTATAAAGGTTTGTTTAATTTTCAATTTGATTTCATATTTGTTTAGGTTAATAATTAATGACTTAATAATTTAAGTTTAATAAGTTTTGATTTAATGCATTTATTTTTGATTAATTTTAAGTTAATATGATTAATTTGATTGACTTAATTAGTTTACATAAGATGTGTGATCAAATTAATTTATAGATTAATCAAGTGTTTGATTTGAATTAATTTTAACCTGACTTATAAAGTTAATTTGGTTTCTTAAGATGATGGATTGATTTATTTAGTTTGCATTAATTAGGTGTTTATTCAATTGGATTAGCTTAATATAGTTTAATTAAGTGTAATTTAAGATTTAAATTAAATAAAGATTTATTTAACTCTTAATGATGTAATTAATGACTTAATGATTTTAAGTTTAATTTAGGTTTTCATTAGTATTTAATTGCATTTTGATTATGTTTAATTGAGATTAAGTTCAATATGATTAATTTGATTAACTTAATTAGTTTATTTGAGGTGTGATTAATTATTAAATTTAATTAGGGGTTTAATTTAAGCTTAATTTTAGAGTTAGCTTTAGTGTGACTTATTTAAATTAATTTGATTAATTAAGAGGATGGATTAATTCATTATGTTTGCATTAATTAGATGTTTGACTAATTAATTTTGATTAAGGGTAATTAAATTTTTAAATATTAGATTATTAAGGGTTTATTTAGTTAAAGATTATTGACTTAATTTACATGTGAGTGATTTGATTTAGTTAATTTAAATTTTGATTTGATTAAAGGATTGTTTGTTTGATTTCATTAACATGTTTGATTTAGTTATCAGGTTGAAATATTTAATAGTTAATTATTTATCTTATTCCAAATGGATGTGATTTAATCATATGTTTATTAAGTTTATTTTAACTTTATTTGATTTAATTCGATTAGTATTAAATGATTATGTTGTTTTGGTTTATTAATCAATTTGATTTGTTTAATTTATTTAATCATTAATTAGTTTCACTTTATTTATATGCATTAAGAGGTTTCATATGATTAAAATTTCATGCTTTGTGTAGGTTTAGTTATACTGGTTTGACCCATGTTAAAGTTTATTGGATTTGTTTAATTTTAAGATTGATTTATGATTAATCATTTAATTGATATTTATTAACTTAAAATAGTTTAATCATATTTAATTTAATTTTCTCTAAGAAAGATATTTTTTGATTTGAGGTTTGATTAATGATTGCTTAAGTGTTATTTCATTTTTTATTTTTTATTTGATATTTAAATTATTTTTAGATTATGTTTTAATTAACTCCTTAATTGATTAAACTCTACTCTTAAGTGTTTATTTGGGATTCATTAGGATTCAGAAGATCATATTATTTACTCAAGAGTCCTAGATGTCAATTGAAGTGATTTAAGCCATTTTTGAAGATTTTTGTAAATTTCTAAATTTTTATTTGATTTATTTTATTAAAATGGACAATCTTCAAAATTCAATTTCACCCAATTCAAAAGTCCTTTTTACTTGAAATTTTTATGGCATGTGTGTTTTAACTTTAGTTTCAATCCTTGAAAATTTCAACTTCATATAATATATTTTTAGTTTAATTAATGAAATTTTATTTTACTAAAACTCAAATTAAGCTCAACATACTCAGTAAAATTTGGAGATTTTAGGTTTGTTGGATTCCACTCGGAAAGATGAATCCAACGAGCTCTTGTTTGTAATTTTTGGCAAAGTATTTTATTTTCTATGAATTTTTGAAGTTTCAGGTGATTTAAATTAATTTTTTTAAAATAAAAAATATGCTTGGCGATAACGTCAGTCGTTGGGCGGGAAGACTGGTCAACCCATGGAAAGTGACCCATGGCTCACTCTGGACCATCTTATCACAGATCACACGGTCGACGATCGATCATCGTGAGATGTGATCATGATCGGCGATGATCGTCGTCCATTATGCGAACCACTGATCGGACATTTCATCGCATCACAAGTGATCCGGTCCGGATCGACCAGCCATCCGATCCGAAATAGAGATCGGATATGTAGCCCGGATGGTGAACAATAAAAATAGGTTTTTTTTAAAAGAAAAATAAGATTTTCAAAGTGAAAACTTATCCAAATGGAATCATTTTCGCATTGATTTACACCAAAAAAATTTTATTTTTTAATTAGGATGATTTAAAGTAACAACACAGGATTATCTAGGAGAAATTCTTAAAATCGCATGAAAATTAACACAAAATATGAGAAATCCTAAGGCTGACTAAAGTTTGGCAAAATTTACCTCATCAGGGATGATTTTCGATGCCGGTGAAGATCCGAATGAACTCCTAGGTATATGAGGAAGCTTTGGAATGATCTTTAACCTTCGCTTCCCTTTGAAACATCATCTTCTCTGATGTTTACCATTGTCTCGTCGGAAGAGCAACTATTTATATTTTTGAGCTCAAAAATGGATCAAAAAGGTGGGGGATGGATTCCTTTTTGCTTTGAGGAGCTTTTGGGAGCTGAATGGTGGTGGGAGGAAGAGATCTAAAGCCTCATTTCTCCCTCCTTTTATAATGGCCAAAAATACATTCTTTTTTGAATTTTTTGGCTCCAAATTGATTGTCATCTTGCTTGGGGTGGTTGGAATGGATGATGGATTGATTGAGGACTTTGGATTTTTGCTCCAAAGTCCTCTCTTGCTGCCATATGATCAGCTCAATTCAATGTAAATGTTGGGGAGGAGTTAAGTGCATGTGATGGGGGAGAACTAAATGAGGTTGGGTGGAATCCCATGTGGGGGAGAATTCATGAGGGGTTTAATTAGGTTGGGTTGATTTTTTCCTGATCCCAAATGAGTTTGGGTCAAGTTTTATCAGCCCCCAAAGGGTCTTGTCTTGGTTTCAAGGGATTTGGCCCAATTTGGGTCATATGGGTCATATTAGGTCAAGTTGACCAATTTGACCAAAATTGGCTAAACTAGCTTAGGTTATGGGTTGATTCATCTTTAATTGGCTAATTGAAGATGAATGTGATCTTTGGTTTGAATTAATTTGGATTTAATTTGGATTTAGGCCAAATTGACCCTTTAGGCCAATTTGGGCTAGGTTGGGTCAAGTTGACCAATTGGGCTCGATTGATCAAATTGGGTTTAATTATGGCTTTGGTTAAGTTCGATAATCAATTTAGAATGAAGTTCAGCCATTGGTTGCAATCAATTTGGGTTAGATCATGATTTGACTTGATTTTGTCCTTTAGGCCAATTTGGGTCAATTTGGATCAAATGGCCAATTGGGTTTGGTTTGGCCCAATTGATTACAAATGATCATTTTAGGGCAATCAATAATCATGGTGGAAGGTTTTGGTGAGCATGGTTCAATCCAATTTGGGTTGGATTGGAAGTTGGCTCAAATGGGTCCTTTAGGTCACTTTGGATCAAGTGGACCTAAGTGGGTCAATTGGTTTGGTTTTGGTTTGATTCAAGTTTAGTTGAACTTATATATGAGCCCAAGATTAGAATATAAATTCAACGATAATCAATTTGGAGTCTAAGGGTTCTGGATCATTTGAAATTTTCAAGTCAGAAGGGCTATGTTGGGTTTGACTTGGGTTAGTTTCGGTTTGATTTGATGACTATAGGTTTCATTTATATTTGGGTAGATAATTGAATGAATGATTGATTCAAAAATAAATTCATTAGTTTTGACTTGATCTGGATAGAATTTGGCTAAGTCCAAAGAATTGGCTTAAAGGGTTTAGATTGAGTTTAGATTTGAATTTTGATATAATTTTAGTCATTTGAATTTGGATTTCATTTATATTTGTGAATATAAATGAAGGAATAATTGATTTATAAAGAGATCAATTGAGTTTGATTTGATTTAAGGGAGTTTTGCTAAGATGAATGTGGTTCATATAGGAAGGGTTTTAGGATTTGAATTTGATTTTGGGTTTCAATCATTTGGAGTCAAATTTGAAATTATAATTGGAATTTGAATTTGAGATTTGGTTTGAGAATTGAATCTGGGTTTGATTTGAGAAAGTGTATCTAGATTGGGTTTAGGCTATAGGATAGGTAACTTCCTTAAGACTTAATGCAAAGCCTGATCTTATGATTAACCTTTTAAGTCTCTAAGCTTAGGTTAAGTGTTCACCTAATCACTAGATGTGTCTTATGACTAAGAAAGTCTTAGTGTCTAGAAGATTCCTAAGTCTAAGAGGATGGGGTTGAGAGCTCACTCCAAAAGTGAGGTCAACAAAAGAATCCCCAATAGGTTTGGTGTAACAAATAAGGCACACCGTATGTATTAGTGTTGACCGAAATGATCAATAACATCTAGAAGATTGCAATAAATAATAGAAGTGATCTATACATATGCCCGAAAAGGAAGATAGAATCATGGTCTTAGTGTGATGCAGCTCTCTTTATGCCAAGGGCATAAGAGAGTAAGAAGGAATCCGTTAGGGGTTGAGTACATGAACCTTCCACTTGGGAAGCAAGTCTGCTATCACGAGGATATGGATTTGAGTTTGATGATTTTATTTGTTTGGGGGTGTATCCGCTGGGGATAAAAATTTGATTGGATTTCTTTGATTTATTTGATTAGACTCCACTAGGGAGGAGGTTGGTTTAATTTATTATAGCTCCACTAGGGGAGAAGAGTTCTAGATTGAGGGTATATCCATTGGAGATGTACACTCAATTAAATTTATTTGATTTAGATCTAAGCTCCACTAGAGAGGCTAATTTGATTTATGCCTCACTAGGGATAAATTTGGTTTAATATGACTCTACTAGAGAGGTTGGTTTTGAATTTATTTTATTATGGATCCTATCGGTGTGCAATGGACTACACTAAGAAGGAGTCATGGGGGCCTTGGCCTATCTTAGATTTATAAGTCCAAAAGAGTATTCTACCTTCCATAAGGTAGGACTATCCGACCTAAGGGGTTGCCTTTCGATGTGCAATGACTATACTAGGAAGAAGGCATATCAGACTTACATCTGCCAAAGTAGGGATCAGCTATTTGGGTAATCTATCGACGGTGCAACAAATCGGACCCTACCTAAGGTGACTATTAAGTCAGTACCGCTGGGGGTCTTACCTCAACTCAAGAGTAGTCTTGATGATTAATTTGATTTATATTAATTTTATTTGAATTGATTTAATTTAATTTGGTGTGTTATGTTATGGACCCTATCGGCATGCGATGGACCTACTGAGAAGGGGCTATGTCGGCCTTGACCTGTCTTAGATTTGCAAATCTAAAGGGGTGGTCTACCATCCACAAGTTAGGACTATCTGGCATAAGGGTTGTCTTTTGGTGTGCAATGCCTATACTAGGAAGAAAATGTAGTAGATTTACATCTTCCAAAGTAGGGATCAACAATTATGGTGATCTGTCGATGGCACAATAGATCAATCCCAACTTAGGGCGACTATTTGAGCGAATTCCATTGTGGACTCATATTGACTCAAGAGTAGTCAGAATTAATATAATTCTAAATGGACCTTGTTGGTGTGGGATGGATCTACTAAGAAGGAGCTAATATCAGCCTAGACCTATCTTAGGTTTACAAATCCAAAGGGATAGTCTATTAGCCGTTAGGTAGAACTAACCAACCTAAGGGGTTCTTTTTGGTTTGCAATGATCAAGTTAGGAAGAAAGCATGAGAATTCATAATAAATAAGGAAAGTAGGATTTGCTTGTGCAATAAACAACCTGGGCCACCCAATTTGCTGATCATGCTAGAAAGAATGTGTGATAGACTTATATCTTTCAAAGCAAAGACGACCACCGGGGTAACTCGTTGGTGGCACAATAAGTTGAACCCAACCTAAGGGCAACTACTGAGTGAGCACCATTGGGGGTCATACCTCAACTCAAGAGTAGTCCTGATGACTAATTTGATTTGATTTGAATTAATTTAATTTTATGTGTTATATTGTGTACCCTGTTGGCATGTGATGGACCCACTGAGAAGGAGCTATGTTGGCCTTGACCTGTCTCAGATTTACAAGTCCAAAGAGGTAGTCAACCAGCCACAAGGTAGGACTATATGGCCTAAGGGTTTCCTTTCAGTGTGCAATGACGATACTAGGAAGAAAGCATACCAGACTTACATCTTCCAAAGTAGGGATCAGCCATTTGGGTGATCTGTTGATGGTGCTACAGATCAATCTCGACCTAGGGTGACTATTTGAGCAAATGATGTTGTGGACTCATATCGACTCAAGAATAGTCAAAATTAATTTAATTTTAGATGGACCCTATTGGTGTGCGATGGATCTACTAAGAAGGAGCTAATATCAACCTAGACTTATCTTAGGTTTACAAATCCAAAGGGATAGTCTACCAGCCGTTAGGTAAAACTAACTAACCTAAGGGGTGCCTTTCGTAATGGTTGAAGAAAGCTGTGTGAGGACACACATATTTCTAAATAAGGAACCACTGAGTGATCGGCAACAAATCCGACAAGCCTGCACGGTAATCATGCTAGAAAGAATGTGTAATAGACTTGTATCTTTCAAAGCACATATGACTATCGGGGTAACTCATTGGTGGCACAACAAGTTGAACCCAACCTAAGGGCGACTATTGAGAGACTGTGGACCCGGGGACTTATCTGAACTCAAAGTAGTTAGAAAATTCTTATAGGGAGTTTTGGTGACACTGTCCTAAAGATAGGATGCCTTCTTGGGAAAGGGGTCACTGCTGGCTTGAATTCCTAATCCACAAGCGAAGATATTTTTTATTTATTTTATATCTACATGGACCCTATTGATTTACGGGAGACCACACTGAGAAGGAGCTCATATCAGCCTAGTCCTATCTCAGACTTACTGGACCAAGGGAGAATCATGCATTGAACAAATTCTCCAACCAGGGGTGGTACTAGGAAAGGGGGTCATCCAAAAAAGTAACCTGTAGTGTCTAAATGGGGTTGTAAAGGACGTGATCTAAATAGAATGCTCGTAGGGGATGGGGCCACTAAAGGCTTAATCCAACACCCTAAAGAAGATGGCATAGCTAGTCATATGTCCAATAGGTATTCAATGTCCAACTTAAGGAGAAAGCTCAGGGACTCACATCTGCCAAGAGTGGTGTATCCAATGGGTGGGCCACCATCAGTATGGAAATAACCAACCAACCTAAGGTGCTCGTCAATTTGTGATAATAAATCTAGAAAGAAGGCGTGTAGGCTTACATCTCTTTAAAGCGAAAATGATCACTGGGATAATCTATCTTCGACTCGATAGATGTCATCCAACCTAAGGCGACTACTGAGTGAATGCCATTGAAGGACTTACATCAACTCAAATGTAGTCAAGAGGAAAGGAGCCTCTAGGGGACTTACCCTAAACCTCAAATATACTCGACCTGGTCAATGTATATTGGCTAGTCCAAGAAGAAAGTGTGTAGGTTTACATACTCTTAAACAAAGTCAAACTAGTGTAGCTTACTGACTACACAATAAGGCCTGCCAAACTAACAAGGTGCTTGTTGGTTTACAATGATCAAGTTAAGAAGAAAGTGTGAGGACTAACATCCTCCATCAAGAGAGACAAGGACATACTGGGCGATGTAGCATCGAAGAGCAGCTAATGAGTGAGTGCCACAAGGGGCTTGCTCCCACATCAAAATAGCTTGAGACAAAAGATATATGTTTATTTGTGTTGTGAAAGAGGGAATAAGATGCCGCTTGGGATCTCTTACACCTATCCTAAACACATTGAAGAATGGATGAAATGACGCCGTAAGGGCAATTATGGCTCCACCAAGAAAGGATGCTGCTTGGGTTCTCTTACACCTAACTTAGTTGTGCTAGTCAAAATACGATGCCTCTTGGGTTCTCTTACACCTATCTTAATAACACTGGAAGAACGTTTATAGTTTGTGTTTGTGTTGTGGAGGGATAGGAAGCCTCTTGGGTTTCCTTATACTTACCATAAATGCGTCGGAGA